>JAZKJV010007802.1:0-600000 GCA_037367405.1 Ottelia alismoides | reverse complement strand
AAACCTCATTATTCATGGACTCCAAAACTGCGGACACTTCAGATTGAAGATTGCATTGATCCTGTGAGCTTTTGCTGATGCACATCGCCAAAACCAATCCTCCAACGCTACTCTGATAATTTTCTTTTCTTTTATTATCCAAGGTTTCAAACCCTCAATTTGACAAATAAAGATTCACATCGTCCTTGAGGACCCGATATCTTAAAACCACTAGCTAACCTTTAATAACATAAACTAGCAGCTTCAAATATATGTTATCATGACCCAGCCGCCATCTAATTACCCGTGCCTCCACATGGCACGACCACATCTTCAATCAGTCAATCCGCCTAATGGCAGCCGAGTACCATATGTTATAAATAATTTATTTCACACGCTCAACTTATTCAAGCAACCGTGTACCACATATGTTTCGTCTGTCAATATGGATGTTCTTCTGGCACACTTACAAGTTGCATGCCTGACCTTTAGTATCTATTCCAAGTCATTCTTAACGTAACATACGACCCTTTTCAGGATCCATTTCTTAGCACACTAATTCCTATGATGTAATTCTTCCGTTAAGCCTTCGATTTTGATATTTATCAACATTGAGGATGGCCTCACCTATATATATAATTCATATGTGTGTGTATATATATTCATATTTATGCTTGTTTTAACTCATAAACCCTAACTTTTCAAGCCACTGCATCTATTCGACGCTTTGATATTATTTTAGAGAGAACTACAAAGCAACTTAATATTTTCTCAAAAATAATCAAATTAGGGTTCTTCCTAACGAAGAACATAAAATCATGGATATCGTATGAAAACCCGACAATAGAATAAAAGATTTCATTACCTAATTGAGATCTATCTCGCGTATGTAGTGCTTTTATCGTGATTTGTTTTCAAAAAGGATGATTTACGACTCCTGAATGATCAAATTTCATTTTTCATATCAAGAATATTAAGAACGTGCCAAGAACGCGAAGAACGAACAAAGAATGTGAAGAACTCAAAAAACACTAAGACATACTTTCTCTCATAATTTTGGCAGAGTTTCCCATTTCATCGAAACATATTTCTATGAAGATTTTGGCAGAGTTTCCCCTTATATTGGGATATATTTCAAAACAAAAACGGAAAGAGTTTCCTCTATAAAATCATCGAGAGGAAAACAACAATAAAACATATAGGATATAACAGAACTGCAAACAATGGAGAATTGTTAGACACCACGCATCTCAAGTGAGTGAAGGTGTGACGAATCACAAGGTTCACTGACATGCATAGCCACATGCACCTAAGTATGGTGTTACAAAGATTTCTCCCTCAAAACAAGTATAAAGCAAAATCGAAAGAATATAATAGGGAAATTGTAAAACTCCCAAAAGGTCCCACACCATGGAAACATGAAATTTTCGGGTGGGATAAAAACTGAGGAAGTTACTACCGAACAACCCGACTTGAGCATTATGGGGGTGGTTAATCGGTCCATATGGACCCGATCCCAAGAGGTTGTCAGGGTCAGTAATGCTCCGTTAACGGACCGGGGACCTTAGTCCGAGACGTTACAAATGGTATCAGAGCCAAATTCTCTCTGATAGTGGAAAGGGCTACCCTAGAGGTGGAGCCACCCCTACAAAGGGGTTGGAGGAAATGGCTACCCGGAGCGTGCAACCGCCACTATCACTGGGAATAAGTTACGGGCCATGTCGCAACGAGGATGTTGCGAATATAAGTGGGGGAGGTTGTAACACCCCAACCCCAAACATAGTACCATACCTAAAACTCACGAAGTGTGGGTGTGGTTTATAATTGATGGGGATTACTACTTGACAACTTGGGTTTAAGTATTTTGGGTGGTTGTCAACGGGTTCATTTGGACCTGAACCCAACAAGTTGTCAGGGCTAGTTTTCCTCGATAACGGATCGGGGACCGGGACGTTACAAATGGTATCAGAGCCAAATTCTCTCTGATAGTGGAAAGGGCTACCCGAAAGGAGGAGCCGCCCCGATAAAGACGTTGGAGGAAATGGCTACCCGAAGCGTGCAGCCGCCACTATCACTGAGAATAAGTGATGGGCCATGTCGCAACGAGGACGTTGCAAATATAAGTGGGGGAGGTTTTAAAACCCCCAAAAGGTCCCACACCATAGAAACATGAAATTTCCGGGTGGGATAAAAAGTGAGAAAGTTACTACCGAACAACCCGGCTTGAGCATTATGGGGATTGTTAATCGGGTCCGTATGGACCCGATCCCAAGAGGTTGTCAGGGTCAGTAATGCTCCGTTAACGGACTGGAAACCTAAGCATGGGATGTTACAAATGGTATCAGAGCCAAATTCTCTCCGATAGTGGAAAGGGCTACCCGAGAGGTGGAGCCACCCCTACAAAGAGGTTGGAGGAAATAGCTACCCGGAGCGTGCAGCCGCCACTATCACTGGGAATAAGTGATGGGCCATGTCGCAACGAGGATGTTGCGAATATAAGTGGGGGATGTTGTAACACCCCAACCCCAAACATAGTACCATACCTAAAACTCACGAAGTGTGGGTGTGGTTTATAAGTGATGGGGATTACTACTTGACAACTTGGGCTTAAGCATTTTGGGTGTTTGTCAACGGGTTCATTTGGGCATGAACCCAACAAGTTCTCAGGGCCAATTTTTTCGATAACGGATCGGGGACCGGGACGTTACAGCAATTCATCTCTATATCCCATGGTTCCTCCCATTCTCTGACATATCGAGCACGACTGTACAAAGTCATTGGCATCTCTAAATAAGGTCTGCCAGTGAAATCCGCATTGGAGTACCTTATGTGCGGTTCTCTTCCCCGAATGGTGTTCTCCAGCCTCAAGCGAATGATAGAGTATGAGGAAACTATGGTATTCCTCCTAAGGAATACATCTTTGTCAGACGCAATCCGGTCCCTTAAAGAAAAGAAACGGATCATTCCAGTGGTATTTCCTCGAATTCGACTTCAGCGGGTCAATCCTGCTCTTGGGCCAACCTATGAGAACTTGCTTGAAGACATTCACTATGTCGGCGTACCACGGGAGTGAGTCAGTAGCACAAACTGACTCGTCTGGGAAGGTCTCTCAAATTGGTCCAATATTAGGATGATAATTATGCTCAGGAAAGGTGATCAACCACAAATTCTTTATTCCAGGTTAATCTATCATAATGTTAACAAGATCTATCGTTGGGACAAACGATCGATCAACCAATTGGCATGATCGGTCCTATAAAAATTATGATCGATCATACTTGGACAGTGATCGGAATCACTTTGACGACATCAATCGAAAATGCTCTGATCGATGTTTTGACTTCACCATTGTATTCCTGTTGACACCCACATCACAAATACATGCTTGGATCACACATGCATGCCACAAATTGACCGGAAAATCCGAAAATGTGATACGATAAGTTACCCGTCTTGCCTAAAATTGTGATGAATCACGATAAAATTCTGACAATGGACGGCTTGTAATCCTCACGATCCAATGGTATGAAAATCTCGTGAATCCGACAACAAACGGAGGGTTAGAATCGTACCTTGGGATTTGTCCCCCGCGATACTCACTCTTCAGGAATGGTTGTTACGCAACGTTTAGCATGAATTCACGCCCTCCACGCGACTCCCCACGTCGAGACCTTTGCGTTGGTACCCTTGGATCCTTGATCGACCGCTGAAAAATTCTTCGGTGGCAGAGCTTGCTAATTACTTAAGCTCACCCACCTTATATAGGCTCGGGTCTAATCTGATCCGGATGTGAGACCGAAAGCTGCAAAATCGATTGTATTTTCCCCTCAACTTCCTCGTACAGACTCCGATTTTGATATTCGTAGGCTTGTTGGAAAGGTCTCGACGAGTACTACAAGATAGATTCGTGTCATTTATCTCATTTAGATATTGAATCAAGTTTGAAACTTAAAATTAATGATTCCTATACTTAAAGGTCTTACCCCTCGTATAAGTAATGGCCAACATTTGTGTAAATATGATAACATCATCAAAAGTCTAACCTCATGGAACTCTTCCTTAATGATAGACATTGGCATGAATCAACTCAAATATATGTATTTGAATACATATTGCACATTTATTTTTAGTATTTATTATATAGATAAGTAACATGGCCATTTTAGTACATATTGTTCACAAATTATTAATTTTAGTTGGTACTATTTTATGATTTTTAATAAAAATTATTCTAAATTTAAACGAGACGTATACAATACTTATTTTTATATGAATAAAACGAGATTATAAACTTGACAAAAAAACTTATATCGTGACATGGAATTCATATAAAATTATTAAGTTTACCGTTGCTTTTTCGATATTTTAATAAATATTCTAGACAGTAAATTCAAACATCAGATATAAATGAATGTCGTCTTCTTTAAGGCTTTTACGGCTTTCTCACAATTTACACTAAAATTTAAAATCAGTCACTGAATCGTAAATTGGTATTATAAATGTATAACGACGATATTATTTATTGTGAATTTTTTTGTTACATCATTAGCGATAGTATATAGAAACACCAATTCATTGATTTTTTTTCGAAAATTAACAAATCTCAATAAATTTTTTAATTAAAATTTAGCAATAATTTGTTATTTTTTTTGAAAAATAAAAATATATAAATATTACTATATAGACCGGTGCCAATGATATAGCAGCAGATTTGACATTTGTTGCTACTTTTAAATGTATAAAATAATTTCGTAATGACCGTCATTATTTATTTAATAATGGATGACGATATAAGACAGATTTTAAAAATGGTCACATTTCATTGTGGTGTTATCCCTTAATATGTCTATGCTAAACTCGTGGTTATATACGTGGTTGACTATATTTTAAAATATGCAAGAGTTTTTACATAATAGTCGAAATAGAACTAACGTATTAAAACGAAGAATAGATCCAAGGTGATATCCAAAACATATTAATGAGAATTTTATTATATTTTGAAATAATAGGTGATAGTATATATTATTACATTAAAAAGACATCGTTGTTGTTTGTTGCTTCCATGTACCATAAGATGTCACTATAAACCCAATGTCCAATATCATAAAATTAAACGAAGTACAGTACTCCATTTGTATTAGTTATTGGTACGATCTTTAATTTATTTATTTAGGTTATATATTATGGTAATAATTACAATCACGATTAATTTTTGTTAGTAAGTTGACATTTTCTATACAAAACAATATAGAGCGAACTACACAAAAGTTCCCGCACTATACGCTCAACCTCGATGTCATACCAAAATTTTAAATGGTAACAATGTGGTAGTCGATCTTTAAGTTTTGTTTTAATCTGGTTTATGACTACCGAAATTTAATTGATAGTTTTTTCTAACCTTAAATTACAACAGTTCAAAATTACATTGAGACAAATATCGAAGTTCAATATGAAGCTGTTATTTTTTAAAGTTCATGCAGCGAGGCATCCTACGATATTGTCGAATGTAAAAAAGGAATACGCTTTTGAATATTAAATAGTATACAATATTAAATGTTACATTCGAATATCCGGATCCAAATGTGAATATTCAAATCACGATCCTATCCGTATTCATATCCAGGAAATTTTTACAATTTGTGTCCATATTTGACCCGTGAATATTCTAATACTGTATACAGCGGATATTCAAACATATTCGTATCCATTTTTATCCCCACCACAAGACAGCTCAAATACAGTTAATGATCTAAAAGTTACATCTAACGAACATCTCTCCCAGACTACGGGTGACTGGAAGTCAATGTCTGCTCGTTTCTTAGACCCTTATTCCCCACCAAACAGGGAGGGCATTTCTCCGAGAGCAGCAAAAGTCCTTTCCACCTTCTTGTCCCTTCTTCCCCTCTAATCCACAAAGCTAAATATTAGCATCCATTTCCAGAACAATATTGTTTCTCTTTTGTCTCCATTTCGATCTATAACAACATGATATCCCACAAAACTCAAACTCCAACAAACAAAAATGGAGTCATCATATACCACTCAAAAAGATATATATCATGTTGCACAAAAAAAAAGATACGTAGAGCTCCTTTATATCACATTGTCAGCATTTCAGCATGGAGTCCTGCAAAAATAACAACTTCAAGATTATGGGCGTGGGTCAAAGCATATTATCAAGAGACGACGTGCTTCATTGTGCTCCGGGGAGTGCTCATGAGACCACCCTCCTCCTCCCTCTGCAATTCCTCCAGCTATCGCCGCCACCTTGATGATATCCTTCCCCGCCTTTATAACCATAGCGAGGATTTCTCGAACCGTGCCAGCCGCCCACATTTCCTTCCCTCTTGTTGTTTCTCCTTGTTTCCGTATAATAATTATCCGCGTCACTCTTCCACCTATCCAATCTTTGTTCAGCAGCATTTTTACCCCATCCAGAATCGCTCTCCCAATTCCCCCACTGCCCATCTTTATTGGCTACTCCAACATCGTCCCAGCCAGTACCCTTGTCCCATTTGCTGTTATTCGCATCGATCTTCCCATTACCCCAATCATCCCACCCAGTTGCTGCTGGAGCTTCTGCCTTGTTGTCCGTGTGATCTTCTGCGCTTACCCACCCAGTGGGTACAATCGGTTCATCAGCTAAGCGGGATTCCCATCCGCTTCTAAGGTGGTCAGACTTACATTCATCATTCGTTGGAGGTTCGACTCTGACCTCCAAATCAGCTACCATTTGTGGATCAACCTTGCAATTCCAGTCGATCTTATCGATGTACATATCTGGATCTGGCAAGGGGAAGTTGTTGCAAGGACGACGATTGATCTGTGCCCAGTATCGTGCCTTCGCATTATGAAATGCCTCCTCTCCTGCTGAATCATCCCACTCGGCAATGTTCTTGAAAATTGGCATTGATTCCTTTGCCTCAATGACGTTCTTCCAGGGTATCCGTCCTACCTTAAAGCAGAACTCTTTCTCCCATGACGGAACAGAAGGTTGCCTGCTACCTATACAAGAAACACAACAAAAAATTATTTCCTTGCGTAGAGGAATACAAATTGGGCCTAGGAACCAAATGATTATGACAAGGAAGATGAAGCTCTTTCAAGTACGAGGGAAATATGATAATCAGATTAAATTAAATTAAAGTACAAGCGAACAACATGTTTATCACACATGAAACCCAATGCACATTTTTCTTTTTTTTACAATGAAAGTGACAAGATTTGGATCTAAGACTGAGAATGACCCAAAAAAAGATCCGAATAGACAAAGAATCCATGTCCGACCCCACTTATGTGGGACAAGGCTCTGTTGTTGTTTAGACACCAGCCTTTTTATAATAGGAGGCCACTGCCAGCATGCATGCTCAACTACCAAAAGAAATAAAAACTTATTTCAAGATTGTTAGTGTTTTGATGCTTCATGTCATCTAAAAAGGTAAGCTGGTGAAGATGTTCAATACTTGATAGGAAAATAAGAAGACCAAATCAAAGCACTAATGGCGCCATGGAGAAGTAAATCTAGACCCGGTATACAGAAGGAAGAATCCCCCTCCTAACCAAGCCATTTTTTTAAATGCCAAATGCAATTAAAGTGTAATGGCCACCAACAACGCACCTGAAATTAGCCCGACTAATTCTCCGATTTTTCATGATTTAATTATATAAATAAAATATATCACTAGAACATCTTCTCTGGGAACAATTGAGATGTTAAACAGCACTACCCCAATGCGCCATTTTCCATTTGAAGAATCCCGAGTTTTAGCCAGCCACTACGTCTCCAAATAGCCCCTTTAAATAAATGCTATGCATTACATGCTTCCAACTTTTTACACATCCATGTCTAGAAGAAATAAATATCGCATTCAGAAGTGAGGAACACAAGTAAAAATAGCACACAAAATCTACTATATTTGCATAACATCTTATGCAAAAGGAGAAATGAACAAATGTATACCTAGGAGTGAAATTGTAACGACCCGATCCGCTATCCGGAACGAATCGTGGCAAAGGTCTTATCTTAACATCATATGCTTCCATTGGTCTAAATTTTTTTGACAGTAATTCCTCTAAAATTTGGAATTCTCCCCAAAACATCGACATGTACCTGAAATAATACACTACACACATTCAATAATATCCTCACAAAAATCAACCATTTCAACATCATCGATATTCAAGCCCGAAATCCAAACATGAAATATTCAAAGCTTCACAGAGTACTTGCTCAATTCGATGCACAAATCTGATAATTACTGTCATGTATCAAACAACTCATCTTTCCTTGGACAAAAATCCCATTTGTGCCATGTTATACATAACATTTACCTGAAAGATCCCAAAATATTACTATAGGGTCAAAATACTAGGATGGCAGCAACCTCCACGCTCCAGCTAGGTCAGTTATGATCCCAAGCCATTCATGTTTTGGCAAGTTTGTAAATATATTAGGTAAAAGAGTGGCGAGTCTAAACCCAAATAAGAGTTTAGATGGAATGAATGGTCTAAATTTTAAGATGAAAGTATTTTATTTCAACATACATTAAAAGAATAATTACCACTTTAATAAGAGTAATCATATTGTTGAACATAAAATTATCATAACCAACAATTTTATGAAACAAAAAGCAAAACAGAAATAAGATGTTTAAGTAATAGAAACGATAGTCCAAAACTTTTGAAAAGAATAAAGTGATTCCATTTCATATGAACATAATTATACACCACTATATCCATCTAATCTTACCGAAGTCCATGAACCATACTACTAGGGAGTTTTACCCACCCTTAGCCTTACATATTGCCTAGAAGAGAGAACTTCAACTAAGACCTTATCTTCCTGTTACACACATAGACGACCCTAAATCAAGGGTGCCTCGCATATGACCCAAATCCTACATGTGTATATGGCAATGCATGCCCAAAGTCCTCTTACTTGTTCATGATTGTTATACTAGGTGGATTTGTTGTGCATGTATTCCAAACATACATATACTATACATTTCATATATGCCACTTGAAAACCATAAATTTCATAATCTTGCATATACACATAATATCTTGCAAAACAAAACAAGTTAATTCGCAATATTGAGTACTACCATCATAAATTCTGAAATGAAACATAATATAAAGCATATTTGAACCTTGATGATGTAAATAGAAGTTTGTAACCACTCGCCTGGTTATCTAGTATTTTAATTACACATACTACGGTCTCCGAATCCACGAGTGAATGTTGATCTCGCTTATTTTAGAGAATAAAGGTAAGTATGTATGCATCTAAGTAATAAAAATATGAATGGTGCATCGTGTATTTACTATTAATTATTATCATTGTTTAACACCCCCCTTATTATTTATTTATTTTTCCATCCTTCTATGTATTTGTAACAAGATTGCATGATACACAACATCACTGTCCAAAGCCCACCTTGATAGAAAACACCTCTTGAGGAAAACAACACATATCTCTTTAGCTTCTTCACGTGATTTCAAGGTCAATGTATCATTTCAGCAACTCATTTGAGAAATTATTTATATTCATACAATTCCATTAATAAAACCCCTCCTCTTTGAATGGTATCTATGTTTTTTTAAATGAAAAGGAGATTTCATCGCATAGGTGTGTGCCCAAAAACTTCACCATTAATCACCAAAAATCAATACATGCATGTAAACAAGTAACACATTGACCCAAAAATACGAGTTCTAGCTCGCAGCTAAAGCCCTAGCATACATGCATGTAAACAAGTAACACATTGACCCAAAAATAAGAGTTCTAGCTCACTAAAGCCCTAACACGTGCTATTTCACCATAGAATCTATCATGTTGAAACACCACCATATGTCTGGCGAGCCAAATCGCCCAAATCATGGCCACACACTCAAATCTCTCACTCTCTCTCTCTCTCTCTCTGTGTGTATGTGTGCGTGTACCAATCAAGTTTGCTCCAATGAACCTCTAGAAGCCAGACACACCATCAATACACATTGCATGATTCCCAAACAGGTCCCACGCCTCCATGGAACTCCTACATCTGAAAAATAAGTGATTTGCATCATCGATCTCCAGGTATCAAGAGCATGCAAGGTTCACTGTCTGAATAAACCGTGTCAATGGATCTTCTGTTAGCTATCTACCCCTTCTAAACAGCCACATCAAGAACTCTATACGCATTGGAGCTTTACACTTCCATATTCTCATGTAATATGCCATGTATCCCAGGTATCAAGAGCTTGCAAGGTCCACTCTCGGAATAAACTATGTCAATGGATCTCATGTTAGCTATCTCCCCCTTCTGAACAGCCACATAAAGAACTCTATACGCATTGGAGCTTTACACTTCCATATTCTCATGTCATATGCCACGTATCCCAGAATCAAAAATCATTGGGCCCTTCAGGGCTCTGTATGCCTTTCGAATCGAGAAGCTCCCATCAGACCAACACCAACTATCTCGACTCTCGGGTAGGCCCTACCCCACCCGCAAGCATCATCGAAAGCTCCTCCATACGCTGATAAATAAAATTTAGATCTGAACAGAGGGAAAAAGAATTCTCATCCCACACATCTACCAATGAGCATTATGGGTCAACAATCAATTCCCTAAGACATGGGAACCTCACTCCCAATGGCCCATTCTCACTCCAATCGTCCATCTAGAAATGAAAAAACTCAAATTGTCCTAGGAACTAGCCTCAAGAAGGGACAAATCTCCTACACCATGCCACAAACACCTTCTCAAAAATAAGGAGCAAGCCCAAGATCCTCGAGGTCGAGTAGCGAAGAACCAGAGTCAGATCCACTTGAACAGTTTGCAAACGAGACTGTCACAGTCACCCCCATACACGAGAAGTCCACTTGCTGAGAAGTCATCTCCTCCAAACTACAAACACCAAGGCCACCATCCTCCTTCGAAATGGAACCGACTTCCAATCCACCAATGGCAGCCCATTCGATTGCCTAAAGGACGACCAAAAGAAACATCGTGTGATACTCTCAAGCCTCTTATGCACCCCTACTGGCAAAAGTCTAGATGATAGAAAAAATGGAGACCACTGACAGTAACAAAAGCCGCAACAACCACATCTAGATATGCACAAAGATTTCTAACCTGCTAGTCTTTGCTCCATCTTCTAATCACTGGCAGTCAGTCAAGTGCAACCACCCCACCATCAACGATACGCCAAGGTATCATAATGTCATATCTCTACACGAAGAACGAAGCCATCCAGCATGCACCTTTATCTCGACATCATCCAAACCGAATGGGACAAGCTTTGATTTCTCCTTATTTAGCCTTAGTCTGGACACATCACCAAATAAATCAAGAACCACAGACATACATCTGCAACTCTCAGATCCACCTTCCGCGATGAGTATCTTGTCGTTCGTGTATTGAAGAATGGGGATAGAGATCTCCTCCTTTGTGTAACCGCTACACAACCCCACTATCATCACGCGATCAATAATGATTGATAGTGTCAGTCGCAAGAACAAAGAAGAGGTGCTAGTGGGTACGCCTGACAAACCTGCAGCTGAAAGTACCCTCCCTTGGCTGCCCATTCACCAGAACAACACAAGATGCGATCATGACATAACTCTTCATCCACGAAATCCAAATATCACGAAATCCACTTCTGAACAACGACGTACAAATGAAACGTCAATCCACACAATCATAATCCTTTGAGAAGTTCACCTTCTACATAACTCCTTTGGTCTTCCTTCTGCACTAATCTGCAACAATATCAGATGCCAATATCGCAATGTCCATGAACTATTGGCCAGGAAGGAAAGCATTCTACATTGAGGAGATAATCCCGTATAAAACCCCCCTTAATCTGTTTACCGGAATCTTGATCACAATCAAGTAAATTGCATTTGAAAGAGCAATAGAGTGGTAGTCCTCCACCCAAATGGCGACATCCCTCTTGGGAAGTAAGAAATAAAGGACATGTTGAGCTGACCAAAACCATAGTTCCCCTTTGCAAATTCAATCACCACCCCCAACACCTCTTCCAGAATCAACTCCCAAACTACTTGAAGAAGAAAATTAAAAAGCCATCAAGTCCAGAACAATCGTTCGCGTTCAGACCAAAGACAACCTCTTGTACCTCCTGCCGGCCAAAGGGCCTCGTTAACAACTCCGACTCTGATGCAGAAATGTGATTCACCCTAAGATCCAGGTATCTTCACCAGCAATGTGGTACATGCCTGCTCATACTCTTAAAATAATTTGTAATCGCCTTTGCGACCTCCTCATCGTGAAACATCTCCTCCCTAACCTCAGTTGAGTGTACCAAGATCCTCATTCGCCTCCCATTTACCACCGCATGGAAAAATTAGGAATTTGCATCTCCCTCCTTCAATCACTTCTGACGTGACTTTTGCCTCCATTCAAAGGGTCTCGTTAACAACTCCAACTTCTATGCAGAAATGTGATTCACCCTAAGATCCAGGCATCTTAATCAATGGTGTGGTACATGCCTGCTCATACTCTTAAATAATATGTAATCGTCTTTGCGACCTCCTCATCGTGAAACATCTCCCCCCAACCTCAGTCGACTGTACCAAGTACCTCATTCACCTCCCATTTACCACCGCATGGAAAAATTAGGAATTTGCATCTCCCTCCTTCAATCACTTCTGGCGTGACTTTTTCCTCAATTCAAACTCAAGTTTCATATTTTCCTCAAGGATCCTTGAAAAACCCTAAAATATCTTATTTAATATGTTGAATTGTTGTGTTGTAGTCAGGCAATTAAGTAATAATAAAAAATCGTTTAGTTGATTAATTAATTAAATCCAATTAATGCACAAGCATTTGAATTTATTTTACTTGAGCTATCCCAAGGTCGAACTCAAGGAGGCAATTGTCTCATTAGGATGACTTTTAGGTTGTTTAGAGACTAGGTTTTTGAGGAGGATATTTTTTTGGTATTTTTACGCAAATAAAAATGGAAAGGCAATTTAGCTAAGTTCAGGGTTAAAATACAATTTTTCACTCAAATGTTGTCCAAAAATTCTCAAACTAAGTAAGAATGTTAATTAGGGATGCAAAAGGTCGAAAACGGATACTAAAATAGGTATTATCGTAACCTTATTCGTTTTTTAATACAAATATAGATGCGAATACGGATATTGACGGATATTAAAAATATCTTGCCATGTCCTTAAAAAACAGAAACGGATGTAAAACGGATACTGATCGTACACGAGTAATGTTAAAAATACTTTATATAATTGACTTAAATATATAAGAATTGGAGGGAAAACACATGATATTAATTTGCTAAATGTATTTTTATCATAAAAAATATACAAACATGGTAAAAGAAGGTATAGAATTATGTGATATATTGTTGAAAATAAATATATGGCTATATTTATATACGAAAACGGATATACAGATACAGATGTTTGCGGATATCAAAACGATATCCATATCCAGGGATGTAAAAAACAGCTTAAACGACCGTTTACACGCATGCAGTCCTGGACCACATCGACTATGTCCGGGCGGGCACATATGTGGCCAGGCTGCTTAATCAGCGTTAAACGGCCATTTAAACACCGTTTAAACCCCGGTTTTTATATTCATGTTTATACCCTCAATGCAAAACCAAGCATGCACAAATGGAAATCAACCTAAACCTTATGGAGTAGATATTAGGATGGCTCATATGATTTAAATATGACAATATTTGATATATATTGTGAATATGTGATTATATTTTATAATTTAGTTATGTTTCTTATTAATTATATATATGTAAATATTTTTTATTAATTAAAAATACCAAACCGCATAACCCGTTTGATTTCCATTTAAACTCTCGCATACCATTTAAACAATAATCAATCACCCTACCGACTGAATACCGCATACCGCTTTTTGCAACCTCGTCCATATCCGTATCCATTTTAAAACGGATACGGATGTGGATGTCAAAATCTGTATAAAACGGATACGGTGACGGATCAGATACATATATATCTGTAACCATTTGCATCCATAATGTTAATGCACGCAAAATTAAGCTATTGTGCATTTCGTATTTTCCTGATGTAAAATAAAATTATGGTGATGCGCACAATGGGTGATAGTGTGTAATTCACTGTAATTTAATTTTAATAAATACTAAACAGTAAGTATTTCCAGAAGTGATTATCTTAGAAGGTTCCAAACTAGAGGGATCCAGACTTTTAAACCCTAAAAGTGATTAGCAATTAAAATTACGAGAATCACAAATCAATCAATCGAAATATGTTTGCAAATAATGTAATACTTGGATACAAGGCAGAGTGCAATCAATTCGACTAACCAATTTTAAGAAATTTTAGAGCCGTGTACTATTAATTATGAAATATTGCAATAGTTCATCAAATAAATTTTATAAATCAAGCACCAAGAATAAAACTCCATAAAATTGTCAACAATTTATAAAAATAAATAAAGTACAAATGCAATTTTTGTAATAAAAATATGATACAAAATGGAGGTTTAGATTAATGTTCAAACACATGGGTCTATGCGCAAACAAGAAATAAAATAGACAAGAAATAAAATAGACAAAATACATGCAGAAAGGGACTTAAGTGCAATTACCAATATCTGTTGGGGGCTCTTATGAGTGATCTCTATAGGGGTGCGGCACACGCGTAAGGGGGTGGACTGAAGTGTGAATCCAGGAAGCGTAATGGCTTAAAGCGCAAAAGGACCGCACCTCACGTGGCATACATATGCTCCACGTGGGGATATGAATGCTATTCTCCAAGAATGAGGAGGGTTGGCGCTCAAATGACCCACGTACGTGAGCAAACTCATACATGACTCTGAGTTTCTGCACTGGCTAGGTTGGCAGACCTCCACGTGACGCGTCGCTTTGGGCTCGACGCACCCGAGGCTAGCGGTTGGGGCAGTGGCTCGGGGATGATGCATGCGGTGCACATGATCGGATCAAGGCTGTCCGATCTCCATCGAAGGGCAACTGTGCCTCAGGTGGAGGCTATAATTTGTGGTTGTTGCAGCGATGAGGACCAACACTTCACTCAACACCTCGATCCTCATGCAACGCAAAGGAACCCCCGACACTCTCATCTTCCACACCCACACAACACTCTCCAAGCATCCATCTACAAATCTAGGTCTCCTCCACATAACCTTGTAGGCTTGCCCTTCAACTCCGATGACATCGCATCCTCCAAGACCCCCTCAATGACCTTCCTTGCCCCCACTGAGGAGAAATCTCTCACACAAACTAAACCCACTGGTACTCACACGATGTCGATGCAAGCAAATTGCTCTCCTACCTCGCCCAACCACTTGGTGAGCATCTTCATATTCCTAGTAGCCCCCACCCACTAGCAGGCCCTCTAAAGGATGCTCCATAACCGGGCCTTCTGCAAGTCTCCTCAGCACATCTGTCGCCTTGATGTCGTTGGTCAACTCCGGTGAAGCCACAGGAATGACAATGGAATTAACCACATGGGGTTGTTTTCCTCTTCAACCACGATCCTCGCACCGTACACTCCTTCCAACGATGGCCTTGACGGGCGCACTTGAAGCACAATCATTCTGGAGATGGGTAGCCTTTCGACATTTGATCAGCCACTCCATACCTAAAGCACCATGTTGTTCCTCCGCTTCTCATTTTCTAGGATTGAGATTGTCTTCTCGTTGAACTCCACAGTCCTTCCCCTGCCAACTCCTTTATCTCAACATCCTCCAGTTGCTCTCCCCCATTCAAAGTTGTTCCCTCACCACTGCATCCCTCTTTCATGGCCCTCTGATTACCTAACTCATGGTTCTCAGCTCCTCCTCTCTCGTTGCCTCCCTCCGCTCTCTCGCTCTCGCTCTCCATCTAATATCAATTCTCTTAGTTTGTATGGTATTTCTCCCTTCGATCACTTGATGGTTCTCTAGTTTCAACGATATCTTTGTTGGAGTTAAGATTTACTGAAATGAAAATTTGTATCGTTATTACCTATCTTGCTAGTTAAACAAGGATCAATAAATACTAATTTCACGTCCCCTTTTATTACATTGATGACATCCAACTGAAATATAGTACATCATTTGATTCTCCTCTGTTTCCAAAACTGACACATAATTTTAACCGAGACTAACCCATATCTTCTTTTATAAGAAAAATAAAACAAACCGAAATAGCAATATCGATAAGCATTTAAACCAACCTATCAACAATAATAACAATGCTATTCCACTTTTCTTTTCTAGTATCCTTTAAGATAGTGTATGTGTGCAGTCAACAACAATGAGGTGTACATGATATATGAATCAAGTAATTACCTTTTTTCTAACTTCACAGAGCTCCTCAATCTTTTGCTGAAACTCACATGCATGAGGAAAGTAGGAAATTCCCGTGTAGTCAGCGTGTAGGAAAGAATTCCCGATAGGAAGGTGAGGAGTCGGTAATTCCTATGGGGTTCTCCCCATTGAGATAATCATCTCCACAACATGTGGCTCTTGTGATGCCATGTGTTGTTCATGGAGTTATCCATTCATGGACTTATCCATCCTGATCCTATTTATCCTCTTTTTTACCCACATTATTGCATATAAGAATAGGTATAGACTATAGAGTGGCATTTCCTGTTCACATCAAGTGCATTATATCTTCCTATCCATCTTAAAATAGTTCAGACAAGAGCATCCCTCGCGTGGCTTATATAACAAACACACAAGTTGCACATAACATTTTATCATAGATAACCTCCATTTAATTTGAATTTGATAATAATTATATATCATTAGCATCTTTATTTATATATTCTTCCTCACAATGAGTTAACATGAAATGGGTATCACAGAAATGAACCCTCATTTTGAATTGGAAACATCAGTTTAAACTATTTTTTCTACACAAATTCCTATCCTTTCCCAATTGGACAGTTCCATCATCCAATGGACATTAAATTCAAATGATTTCACTGACCAGAAATCCTCGAATGTTTCATCATCAATAAGGAACAAAGATAAACCAACCACGTAAATCAACACAAATAACACATGGGATATATACAAAGAGCAAAAAAGTTCAAAAAATACAAATAATGAAAACGAACCCTCATTCTGGAGGTGGACAAAAGTTCATAGCCTCTTCTATCAAAACAAAATCCAATCATTTGCTCCACAAGTGGCAAGAAGAAGAACTATTCTAAATAGAGTGCATCCCTTCATCTGATGGGCATTAAGCATTCCATTCCGAATCAGGGATATCAACAGCTTTCGTGGTAGCCAAACCACTAGATAAACCAAGTATCTTTAAATTCGGAAAATAATCACAGAGGCTAACTAATGACTCAATCTAAGTAAATATCAAGCAGGAAAAACCCAGACATGATGATAACAAGACAATCGAACAGTTAATAAACAGGAAAAAACTCAAGAATAAAAATATTAAAGAGCAATAACAAGATCAATAATAAATACCTGAAGGAGGTAGCAGTTTCCAAGACGAAGGCGTCGAAGACGCCTCTCCTCCCCTTCCTCTACCACGTCTTCCTCCACCCTCATAGTATCCGCCGCCGCCGCCTCTACCACGATGTTGCTGCCTCTGCGAACCCCTTCTCCAATCCCCCATATACCACAAACCAATCAAAGATCCAAACTCTACCAACAACAGCCGAATCCGATAACTATTTTATCAACTTCCTATTTGAGATCGGAGAGCCCATCGCAGGCATCAAAATCCGGAAACATGCCGATTGCAACCGCAGTTTAGAAGGGGGTGGCTATGGCTTATATGTATATAAAAACGGGGCGAGAAAGAAAAAGGAGAAAAAGATCGAAATGAGATATCTGCGAAGGATTTTGCAGAAATATGATGACGATGGGTGAAGTGTACGTTACTGGAAAAGGGATCTGAGTCTCCTGTCCTGTCCTTATGCCCGATTTGGGAGGGCGGCTTCCTTCTGTTCTTCCCTTCGTCTTAGGTTTTGGCTCTCCTTTGTGAAAGATGGGATTTATTACGCCTTTGCCGACCTCTACTCCTATTTCCACTTGGACTATGGATGATGTCAAAAACGTCCTAGTTTTTGGTTTGTATTATGTTTCTCAGAGGGGGTATATTTGTACTTTCAGATCCTGTTGTGTTACTGTGCGTGAGATGACGCCGTTTTCTTCTTAATTTTTTTTAAACGTTGGTTGGTGACCAAGCAAATCTGTGGTGAACATTTTTGCTGTCACGGATACGAAGAGGCTCGCATTCTCCCCAGAAAGGTTTTTTTAAAAAAAATATATATTTATTAAAAATTTGAAATTAATTAAATAAACATGATTAAAAATAATTTAAATAATGTGTATAAATCGGCACTTCAAGTACGGATTTGAGATGCCTCCTCCCAATCGACACATCATGTGCCGATTTGGGAGAGTTGTTGGCGCACTTCTCCAAATAAATGTTGGAGATGAATTAGTGACATAAATATCTGAAGAAGAAAGTGAGGAGTCTGAAAATGAATCGCAAACATTAGAAGAAAACATAGGTGGTAATAGTCGCCATGATTTTTGATATGGTTCACTAGTTCTAGTATTAGAAAATGATGAAAGAGGGAACTCATATTGTGCTAATAATGAGGATGTTGAAGAAGAACCGATGGAGGAGTTACCCCACGTGTTTGATCACGAAATTGTAGAAGCATAAGATGTAGCCTTTGTAAAGAGACAATCGGATCCCATCGATGATTCTGGATTAAGTTATTGGTTAGGTAGGAGTTATAAGTCGAAAAAAGATATATAATACGACTTACAAAAATGGAGTATGGAAAATCATGTGCAATATAAACCAATGCCTCAACCAAGCAGATTTTGATTGTTGTTTGTATTTATGAAGATTGTGGATGGCATTTGCATGCATTGGAAAGGAAATCTCGAGGGTACTACTACATTTCAGGATATAAGAGAAAGCATACATGCAGAAATCACGTCCTTTCAGTGAAACATCGTCAATGCACATATATTTTTGTAACATAGTACATATTATCTTCCTTTAAAGCACAAGTTAGTATGACTCCGGAGTAATTATGTATAAAATAAAAGTTGAGTTGAATACTAAAATTAACTACATGATAGCTTGAAATGTCAGGCGACGTGTAATTATTATGGGAATGATGTTGAGTTATATCATAATATTCGGAGATTCATTCGTGCTTGAGAATGACATGACCCCGGAACCTATACGTGGTTCGAGACACACAAGAAGGCCAAAATGAGAGTATTGTACATTTTCAGAGATTGTTTGTATCATTTGGATCGTATCGTAGAGCATTCAAAATTTGTCGACCTGTTTTAAGTATTGAAGGAACACATTTACATGGTAGATATGTCGGTCACATGTACGTGACCACTGCAATAGATGCAAATAATGACCAATTTTTTCTCGCATTTGCTATAGTTGAAAAGAACGATAATATTGCAGCATGGATATGGTTTCTGAATTTATTAAGACAAATCATTGATCGTCAGGATATATGTTTTATCAGTGGTCGATTTCCCGCTCTGAAAGATGCTGTGGGCGGTTTATTTCCACCGGAAGAGGGATTCACTCATCATTATTGTCTCAGACATATACGTGCAAATATGCAGAGAGCTGGACATAAGACTCATACAGTTCAAAACAAATTCTACGCTGCTGGAGAAGAGCCATGTCAGAACAAGTTTAATAGTATGATGCGAGAAATTAATATATTTGACAAAAATGCTTTTGAGTGGATCATATCTCAAGATAATAATGACCAGAGTTATTGAACATTAAGTTTAGATAATGGACATCGTTATAGAGACATGACAATAAATTTATCTAAAAGTTTTAACGTGCCTTTAGAAGAGCACATGGTTTACCAGTCATATCTCTGATTCTAACAATTTACCTTATAATCAATGGTTATTTCAATGATCGTCGTGAGGATTCAGAGGGAATGACATATTTAACCAAGAAATGCGAAGAGTTGTTAGAAAAACAAACCAGGGAGGCAAGATCATACCATGTACAAGGATTTTCACTAACTCAATTTCAAGTCTTCGACCGTGATTGATATGCATATGAAGTCAACTAAAATGGTTGAGAAAGTGACTGCATATATGGTTTTATGCAGATGAAACACTTTGTATATCCACATGTTATAGCCGCAGCTTCACATATACGTACACATGTGAATAACTATGATCTATTCTCACAGTATTATTCCAACGACCATTATCGTCAAGTGTACAACTTCTTCCTTCATCCCATTCTATATAGACATTATTGGGGAGTAGAAGACGCCATTATTATGCTACATCCAATAATCGAGAAGAGAAATGACGGACGACTTGTACAAGAAAGAATTAGAAATGAAATAGATGAAATGTGTGTACAACTAAAATTATGTAAAATTTGCAAGCAAGCAGGACACAACAGATTAAGTTGTCCATGTAGAATATCGGAACAAATGGATAGAGTACATGGATCTGTAAGGATATTTTAACTGCATAATTTATATTTCCTTTACAAACAAATTTACAATTAATGTTTTAATGAAATTTTCAATTGTTAATATAGATGACACAGATGGATAGAGTTCTTTGACTCGTACATACCTCAGTATTGTATATGCAGAATGAGCATCGGTCATCACAACTTACTAGCTCAGTAAGTAATTAAATAAGTTTTAGAATTTTCTTTTGATTTAAATTGTTACTTATATTTTGTTCTATGTATTTTACAGATTCGATTTGTTGAACATAATGAGTTACTAAACAACATTTCTGATAAGAAGAGTATAGTAATAGAACAATTGTTAAAAGCATCGGGTTTCTCATTTATAGTGAACATGAGAAGAGTACAAATAGATCCTTCATTACTGACTAGTTTGCCGTAGCGCTGGAGAACTAAGACACACACTTTTCACCTACGAATTGGGGAAGCCACCATTAATTTACATAACACGAGATTGACTAGTGGGTTGAGAATTGATGGTCAACCTATCACTGGTCCAGATACTCCGACAGAAGGATGGGATGCACTATACTTGAGTTTGTTAGGAGTAATATCCAATCGGATAAAGAGTGAAAAAGTGAAACTGTCATGGATATGCGACTGCTTCTTTAGTCAGGAACATCCGTTGCTGGGTATCGAAGACGAACAGGAAGTGACTCGTATGGTTAGAGCACTTATTTTCTATCATATAAGATGTAGTGCTCTTGCATATAGCAGCGAAGATATGGTACCCCTAAGGTATGCATTAGTAATTCGAACATAAATTTATCCTGTGATTAATTTGTTCTTAGAAATATTGTTTAATCTATTTTTATAGATACCTATTACATCTGTGCGATCTGGAAGAATGCGCTCAACTTGCTTGGGGTGTTGTTGCTTTGGCGCATATGTATTCGGAACTGGATAGGGGTGCGAAGATCTGCACGTCGAGGATATATGGCTTCTTCTCAATTTTGCAGGTATGCAGAGTATTCTATATGTCTCACATTCTCGATAGCATTGTCTTGATTTATATCATTTAATATTTAGATGACCGGTTTGGGCATGGAAGCATGTTCATATAAGAAGACCAGTGGTATGTGCTGGTGCGTAGATAAACAGAGGTGCATTAACCTTGAAGTGGATAGGAGTGCGAATTTTTAAGGAGAACGTTCATACTGCAACACTGATATTTTATCATAATGAGTTGGATACTCAACAATCTCATCTAATAGAACATCACGATAGTTCTCTATTTTTTAAATTCGAATAGACAATTATATATCATTATTTAATAAATACAGATGAACTGGATGTCATACGTCGACAGGGAAATAACAAATTACATCATATTTGTAGAAGTTCTCAAACTATTTGGATGAGTCGAGTCTCACTAATATGTTATGATATCGTAGTTATGCACATAACTGATCGTGTAATGCGTCAGTTTGGGATGAGACAACATATTCCTGCTTCCGTTGAGAGGATAAATGTTTTATCTCGACGTAATAAGATAAGAAGTACTGACATCCTAAATAGGTCTACTGTACATCGACAATACATGGATCGTTGAGATGACAGGGAAGCCGCAATTGTTCTTGAGCATGCGGATTACAATACAAATATTTACATGCAGTGGTATTGGAATATAACAAGAAGGTAGATCCAGACATAGATTCCTCCTCCTACAATAGCCTACCAACCAGACGGACCAGTAAAAAGATGCCTCCTATGTTAAAAAATCTACTTATTCTTACCATTATTAACTTATTATATCATAAATGGAATAGGTGGATATGATTCTACAAGGAAGGAACAACATGGATGAAATTAGACGATCAACAAAATTATTTTGTTATAAATCGAGATTATTTTGTTTCTCTTTCGGATGAGAATTTCTTAAATTATATGTTGTAAATCGTACATGTATGAATTACGTGGAATATGGTGGGGAAGGATCGCAACAACCATCGATGTCTGGTATATCATGTTTCAGTTAATTATTTCTGTATAATTAGCTAAAATTAGTGTATAGATTTTTTGACCTATAATCATAATTCTTCAAATTTTATAGCAGGATAGAGTGAGCATGCATTTTCGCAAGGTCAAACAATGGAGGAATCGATATTTGGAACCTCAGAAATGACGTCTGCGGATATGGCGGACAAGGATACCCATCATAATATCATTTCAATTAGGATTCGGATCTTCAGGTTATTATAGTTAATATTCTTCTCTTACTAATAGTTTCATTTTTGTGACATCTAATATAATTAATATCGTTTAGGTATGAGTTACATATAATATAACACTTCAGGGTCTCAATACGATCAAATCGGATTTGGAGCTTCATGTTACAACAATTTTTTTAATAAAATAAGTAAATCCAAGAAGTTATGTGTATCTTTTGTAAATTTTGTAAAATATGAATATCTCATTATTACAGGATATGGAGAAGCTTTTAGTTAGTCACAATTTGTAGGATCATCAATTGCTGGTCATTCGAGTCAAAGATATAGCAGACAAGGATTTCCATTAATTCAACCATGATTCACTTCTACAGTTTATATAGTTGATTTATTACATTGTATCATTCTCTTACTTATCGTTTAATTTATGTGACATCTAGTGTAATTAATATCTTTAAGGTATGAGCTATATAGAGTATGGCGCTTCAGGGTCTCAAATCGGTAAAGTCGGATTTGGAGTTTCAGTCTAAATAACCTATTTAATAGAATAACTAATTTCAATAAGTTATGTTTACCTTCTTAGATACTTACGACAATATGAATGTTTCATTCTTGTAGGACCATCACTTGTTGGTCCTTCGAGTCAATTTGACTATGGTCCCTTACAACTCACTCCGTCTACTCAATATAACTCAAGAGATTTGCAATCACAAATATGTGATAGAGTTCAACAATTGGAGACAACCGATTTCAATAGATAATTATTTGGTATACCCATGATAATACCACAACAACGTCTGTAGCTGCCTCGAAGATCGTCCCCGAGAGTACGGATCACCGAGCCTCCTCCATTAGAGATGCCTCGCCAGTCAACAAGCGCAAGGAGTACGAGAAATCAAGAAACTCAATGAACCGAACCTCCACGGAAGTCATCAGCTAGGCCGCATCCTCCATAGCACATTCCAACACATTCAGAACAAAATACCAAGCAGAAGAAGAAGACGACACATGAGGAGAGTCACGGGAAAATATGAGAGGGTGGAAAAGGAAACGACAAAAGAGGATGTGTAGGAGGTGGAGGAGGAGGTCTGAAAGGATTTATGAAGATATGGAAAGTATAAGAGGTTGTAAATTATCTTTTATTATTTGTGAATACATTTTTGTACTTTAATGATTTTAATGAAATACTTGCATTTTTTCCAAGTTAATTGATGTTAAATTGTGCGTTGTTGAGCTCACATATATCAATAGTAAAGAATGGTGAGCACACTCTCAATTGATTATTATACTTGCTAATAAAATTGTTAATATAATAAATCTAATTGACTATTATACCTAATTCCTATTTAAGAATAACGTCATAAGAGAGAAGGAAGATGAGGAGGAGGTGTAGAAGGAAAGCTCACATCTTTCCACCTCCAAGGACAAGAGCACTAAGCTCCTAGTGATGGATCGAGAAGCTCACGATAAAGGAAAACAACGGAAGCGTGAGGAAAGGTAAAACATGCAGTGATGGAAAAAAATAAAGGGTTTTTATCAGTTGTGCCCCTCTAACATGTTGCAATTTCATTTATGCCCCTTACTTTTTGGGAATATCAGTTGTGCCCCTGACTTCTTGCCATTTTATCACTTGTGTCCCTCGGGTTAGTTACCGTTCATGCCCAATGCAAGCGGACATTATCTTTGAGGACACTAGGAATTAAATAAAAATAAAAGGTAAAAATGTCATTTTCTATCATCTTCTTCTCCTTGCCTGTCCTCTTCCTCCCGCTTCTCTTCCTCCTCCCCAACCTCATGCTCCTCCGCCGCTTCCTCCCCACAGCCCTAGGTTCTCCATCCGCCCTGAGCTCCTATTTTCCCTGGAACTGTCGCCTCTTCTCCGAGCTCTCCCCTCGCCCCCTGCTGCTCCCGCTCGCACCTCCCTATGCCCTTGCCTCCTCCCCCTCCCCCTGCCCTGAGCTCCCCCCCCACCCCTTGCCGCCACCACGCCAACCCCCACCTCCATGTCCTCCCACTGCCTCAACCTCCCCCTGCCCTCTGCCCTGAGCTTCCCCTTTGTTGCTCGTGCCTCCTCTTGCCCCTGCCTCCTCCCCCGCCCATGCCCTGAGCTCCCCCCTTGCCGCTCGTACCTCCCCTTGCCCCCCTCCTCCCCCACCCATATCCTGATCTCCCCCTACTGCCTCCGTTCCTCCCCAACCCTCATGTCCCCCCCATCCTCCACCCTATGTTATGAGATCCTCCCCTTGCCCCCATGCCGCCCCAGCTCCTCCCACTTCCCTCGCGTTTCTTCCCACCTCCAAGTCCTCCCTCTGCCCCTGGCTCCTCCCCTCGCCCCATGCCGCCACAACGCCTCCCCCCGACCCTTGTGCCTCCCCTACCCCTGCCTCCTCCCACTGTTGCTAGGCTCTGCCCTAAGCTTCACCCCCCACCCCATGCCCCGAGCCCGCCCACCCTCCAGAGCTTCTCCCCCATGACTCGTCGTCGACATGCTGGTGTTAATGGTAAACGACTGAAGAGAAGGATATGGAGGAGGAGGAGAAAGGATTTGATGGTGAGAAGAAGGGAGATGGGGGATTTTTTTTCCGGATTTGCCCCTTAACTACATGACGGTTTGGTTAAACCATGGTTAAGTAAAACTTATTGACGGTTCAAGTAACAGAGGGGAACAAATGATAGAATGGAGAGAAGTCGGGGCCACAACGGATATTCCCAAAAAGGGAGGGGCATAAGTGAATAGGGGAACAACTGATAAAAACCCGAAAATAAATATAGTTGATTCCTACTTATAATTATTTAAAAGGTCCTCATTCCTGTCTAATATAAAAAAGAATTATATTTTTCTTATTTAGAGGATCAAATAAACATGTAAAAGGAGGGACACGGATTGAAAAATAAGAAAAAGGTGGGGCGGGCTAAGGAGGTAATTTGCCCAAGCCCAAATCGGCACCTTTGGTGCCGATTTGGGAGCCACGTTCCAAATCGGCACCTGAGGTGACGATTGGTACATATTTTTTAAAATTATTTTTAATCATATTTATTTAATTAATATCAATTTTGTAATAATTATTTTTAAAAAACCCCAATGCAACTACAGTTACAGCAGAGGCATTGTAATTTTATTTTTTTCGATTCCAAAATTCAAATATATAGATTGAATCTTATATTATTGTTCTGTATATCCTTAATTTTCTTCAAATCTGAGCTTATTTGTTATTTTATCTTAAATCAAAGGTTCAGTTTTTTTAAATAGAATTTAAGTTGTTTAGATCTTGATTGATTTTTTTACTATTAAGATAAAATAATAGATAAGCTTGGATTTGAGCGAAATTTGAAGGATATGTACATCATTAATGTAATATACAATATACAAGATTAGATTTTGGAATTGAAATCACAAAAAAACATTAGACCACCTTTGCTACTACAACATATGATACGAATCCGAAAAGTTGAGGGTGGATTCCTAGAGAGAGATATTTCAGTGGGGTGAATGTTTATTATCATGCAAGATAATATTTATGACGTGGAGGGGATGTGGGGAGGAGGGAGAAAGGAGAATAGAGTGGGGATGAGGGGGACGAGGACGGGGAGGGGATGTGGGACAAGGGAGTAGATGATGGTGGTCGACCAACGTTGAGCATCGCTTGCGGCTAGATGGCAGAATGAAGGAGACGACAATATACAATGATGAACCTTTGCAGGAGTTGCGATGGGAAACAATGGCACGAGGGGAGTTGGTGGCGTGACGTCAATGTTGGACGGGGAGCAGCCTGATCTCCATTGGTGGTCATGAAGCAGAGGGACCTCCTTGTAGTGTCAAGGAAGGAGAAGAACCTCCTCACAGTCCCCACCATCTTCGACTTCACAGAAGGAGAAGGGAGTTGGCAATGTGGCGCTAATGTGGGAAGAGGAGCAATCTTATCTTTATTGGTGGTGGTGAAATAGAGGGGCCTCCTCCATGTCCCCACCATCTTTGAGTTCACGGACGGGTAGGGACTTCCCCGCATGTCAATGTGGGATGGAAAGCACCACCACCACCATTTTTGGGTTCACGTAAGCAAAAGGACCTCCTTGTAAGAGAGCAGCACTAACGAGGAAGAGATGGTGATAGTGGCGAAGGCTTGAGGTTGTCAATGTCCAACAATGGTGGCATCATATCTGTAGGGCTATGAAGAATGACAATGTCGCTCAAAGCTTGGAGAGGAGATGCTCATCGGGGAGTAGCCCATGAGGAAGAAGAGGGGATTTGTGCGGTCAGATTGGAGCCGGAGGTTTTGGGGAAGAAACTCAAAGATGGATTTTCATCACGAGGGGATGGTAGGCCAGTTTCAAAGGGATGGAGATGAAGGTATTTCTATTCTTCAATTCATTAGCTTAACGGTGGTTAGCCTTTCCCGCTAACCATGTACTTTATTTTTATCAAATAAATAGATTAAGTACCGCATTGTTATTTTGGAAGTTCGAGAATGACATTGAAATTGGATATATAGTTCATGGACTTTTGTGTAATCTACTCATTTATTATTTACTTGTGAATGACATCATCTTGAATATTATAATTGATTTGTGATTGGGAGCTTATGATAGTTGGTTTATGAAGTTTTTTATTGTTGTGGATTAAAATATGCCATTTTTTGTAATTATGATTGATTCATGATCGAAATATTATGGGAAATTTAAATATGATTTCAATTGATTTACAGACTAAATGAATTTTAAATTTCTTCCATGTATTTGCAATTTTTGGTAATGAACGAAAACATAAGATTTTGGTATGTATGTTGAATTGTTCTATCCAAAAAAACTTGCATAATTATACATATGGATGTATGTATGTATCTATGGTAACTTTTCGACATTAACGAAGATAACTCTAATCGGTGTTCCTGATGTTGCTATGCAGTGTTTAGTCGGTAGGGTCACTTAGAAGAGAACGATGGTACTTAAGTCACAAGTCAAAATTATTAGATTTTATTCTTTAGCCATTTAAAGATACAAATTATCTTTAAGATGAAAAATCTTACCTATTTTCACAGATATAGTCACTCCATTCACAGTTACACTTTACAATAAAGTGGACATTAAGTAATATTTTACGAGATACTATGATGATTATAATATGTGATTACTAAGAATCAACCAGTTATAACAACGTAGGAAGAATAATTGATGTGAAAAAATAAAATTAAAATGTTTGCAATATAAAAAATACTTTTTAAGCAAGTTTTATTTTTTTGGTGTCTACTATTCTTAATTAGATCTTGTTTTATATAGAGATTGATGGGAGACGGACAACAAGCTACGCCGCTAATCCCTTTTGGATGGCAAATTCAATTCTTCAAAATACATCATCCACAAACCTGGGAACCATAACATTACTATGCATAATTTTTTGGACCCTCTTGAAGAGCTTTACCACTTCAGTTGTCAAGAACCCAAAGGTATCAAAATCGAAAGGAATGAAAGCATGTTGATTGTTAATGCAGACCTTCTCATGTTTAACAACTTTAGTTGAGGCAACTTTCCATGCAGCGAATCTCATAATAAAATCACCACTTATCATGTCCACCAATGAAGAAACTCTAGGCAAATCAACGCATGCATGTTTCCCTGCAGCCCATTCAAATATTAAAACATCCACTGGTATAGTGTTGATCTCCCCTCTTGTGGATCAGTCAAAAACTTCATAGGTGCTTCTTTCTTGGAAGCATCCCTAGCTTGCATGAGTACATCATAAAGGACATTCCAAACAAGATCATCTTTATATTCAAAACCTGGGAGTGGGAGTTCATGATAATGAGCTGCATGCTCCCCAAAAGCGTATAGGCAGGATTTGCGACATAGTGGGTATGCCTCGTCAAATAGGAATAGAGAAGTCATAAGGTGATATTTGAGAATATTATGATACTCAATATGTGATATATGCATTCTAAAGCCATCAATAGGAATAGCGAGAAGAAAATCTTGAGCATGGTCAGCTTGTAAACAACGGAAATTGCCTTTTGTTTAACACTCATGTCAAACTTAACATCCATATCTTTAACATTTTTGTTAAAAAAGGGAACTCACCAGAGTATTCTGGGATTTATTGGGGATGGTATACTTGTAACAAAACATGTAATATGGAGAGATGAAAGTCATGTAGTCACTTCAAAGCATATAAAAAAATCAAAATCCATACCATGTATCTCACTGTCTCATAAAATGTGCCCTTGGATCACCCAAGATTGCGCTCTAGAAGCCATGAAAGCATATGAAGAAGCATCAATAGCTAACTTCAGACCTAAACCATCAAGTTTGATGGGAAGGGATGTAACTTGCCATTGAAGATCGTCAATGAAGGAGCTTCCACAAACCACAATATCTCCAATAGCTCCACATAGACCTTTTTCAAACCACGTAGGAGATCGTTCCATTATATGGATTGACACATCCTTAAGCCAAACATGAGCTTGGATGAACCCATACAAGACCATCATAAAAGAAGCTCACTTTGTGGATCATCCAACTGAGAAAGTAAATGCATTAAGTCAATAGCTTTGGTGTCCCTCCTCATAGGCAGGTCTTCAAAAAAGCCTTTATCCCTATGTTGGACATGTGAGCCCACGACGAGCTATTATGCAATGAATGTTATTACAATTCACTCTTTAATCTGGAATGAAGAATAACTAATTTTCATAATAGGTCCTTTAGTACAATTAGGATTATGTACCATGGCCATCTTAATGATCATACAACTGTTAATTCAAATTTTAAATCATAAAGATTGGTGCTTGGATGATATCCAAAGAGTTATATTGAGGACTCATCAAACACCATATAATGATTGTTAAGAAAGAATCTCCATCCTGAGAAGAAGATGTCAATTCTTTTCTAAAGGCTGATAGCTAACCAACCTCTTGATGCAATTCCTCTGCATAGGAATAGAGATTCGAAGGTGTTAGATAAGTTAGGTCAAAGAGTTGACTTAACGAGATCGAGATAACCACGACCTATGACGTATACTATCACGATATAGGCATGCATGCTCTGACCAGAGACAGATGTGTTACTATATGTCTGAGTATGTTCAGTTGGCAGATTGATAGGTTGATGATCTATTCAAGATCTATACATTGGCGAGCTGGTGTGCATACAAGGACATGTGAGCAAAACAATCTCTCAAAGGGATAATACAGGTTCATTACCGAACCGGGAGATATTATCTCACTCATGAGATACTGGGATCAAATTCCATGTATAGCTGTCTCCTTTTAAAAACATGACTAAATTTGTAGGTATGATATATGCTTTTGAAAAGTATATGATCAATACCGAGGTATGATATATGCTTTTGGAAAGTATATGATGGATATTAACTCCCAATGATCAAATGAGAAACTTCACTATTAAACATTAAAAAAAGACAATCTAAAAGTGATCTAAAACTTCAGATTTTATTCTAGGTCTTCTAGTATGCAGGATTACATGTATTATGAATATTCGAGAGTGATATAATCATAAACAATTGTATAACCATGATGCTTCCATTCCGAGGAGTGAAGAAACAAGTTTGGATTTTAGTGACTCATCTTAGTAGATAAGTAATCTAATCTTAATCCAAATATTGGATATTGATCTGAATATGATTCAGATACAATGAGAAGATTAGATTTACAGCTTTGATTTAATTAAACATCTTTGAGAGGCCTCTGAGATCTTGATTTGAGATATAATCTCAATATCCAAGTTACTATACGTGGAACGTACAATCGCCCTAACCTTATCTCCAAGTATCTGAGGAGAAAGCACACAATTTTTGAAAGAGTTCGAGAATTGTTCCATGAGGATTTTTATCTAAGCATTAGAAAATTGGATAATTAAATAGGAATTAATTATTACAATTAATGTGTGGATAGAGATATCTAGGATTATTAAATTAGATTTATTTATCATGGATAGGATTAATGTGGATAACACTATCCATAATAATCATGGATAATGTGGATATGATCTACAATATCCTTGAGAGAGTTAATTATGAATGAGATTCACAATTTATATGTTAATTTGGATTGGATTCACATTACATATTTTAATGTGAATATGATTTACAATAAATATTGAATGAAAGATTTAATTCCCAATGATCAACGGTATAGTTACAATTATCACAAATAATTTGGAATTATTTAATGATAATTCACCTATTCAATTATTGTATTAATTAATATATTGGATAACTATTTTTTACCTCATTCCACCATAGAGTGGATGTCCATGGATTGTTTTTAAGGTGGGCGTCCACCTTATTTTTAGTATATGGATAAGCTCTCTTAATTATCTTTCACTTATTAACTAATTATTTTAACTGAGATAATTTCGAAAATATTTTCAAGTTATCTCTTTATATTTTTTTTCTAATTTATTATAAGCTAAAAGGAAACAAAAATCAATCTTAATCATTGATTAGTGAGAGCACATGGATTGAGATCCATAGAAAGAAACACAAATCAATTTAAACTATTTGATCAATGTGAGTACATGGATTGTGATGCATGGACTTTCAAAAACTATAAAAGAGAGGCCAACCCAAGCCCTCTTTACACACATAAGTTGAGTGCAATGGTTGCATTAATAAAACTCGCACACACTCTCTCTCTCTCCACATGTCCATTCTCTCTCTCTACAACTATGGTAGAGATCACGATTGTGTCATGTTACCATTATGTTGTCAGACTAATCGCTTGAGGAATTCGATCTTCTTCGGTCACATGATCGTGAAGAAGACAAATCGTTGCTTGGATTGCGGGAAGTACGCGACTCATCATCATGCCCTCAAGTGCACTTTTGTCGGGTCGGACTTGAGTCAGGAGGCTTCTTCCTTTATAAGCTCTGAAGATCACAATCATGCTTCGAGAGGTAAGCCTAATCCTGTATGATCTTGATGAAACGATTTGAGACGTGTTCTCGAATCATGTGGTTTCATCACTTAAATTTTTTAAATCTTGATACCCCTTGCAACTAGTATGACTAGATGCCCTTGGTTGTATTCTATGCGACTTTCATGCTTTAGTGATGCACTAAAGCCTAAATCATAGTCTTAAAGTGGTATCAGAGCCTTGGTCAAAAGTCTTGTATGTGATCCAAAACCTTAGGGAACAAGGTTTGGTATATCGGATACGCGGGGACCCATTGTTTTACATATGATGTTGGTCGAGCTTTGAGCTGCTCCACTGGTTGCTCGAGCTTTGAGCCGGTGACCTCAAGCTCTTGAAGCTAAGACCGGAGCGTCGAGCTCCAGCCCTAGGTTCGTCCAATTCCCCTTTGGTTCTCCTCCGTGCATTCTTCTTCTTCCTCGGGGTGAGCTTCTTACTTTTCTTCATTTCTTAGTTTTTATTTCCCCTCTTCAATTTATCCTCACACACATGGTCACCTTCACCCTCTTCCGACCACTGCACCAGCTCTGCCTGACTTCTGACACCTCCGCGCACACACTCTCTACCCATCACTACTTCTTCATTGTCGTGACCACGTCGCTCTCTCTCCAACCTTGCACAGACTAGAACCCACTTCAGTCTCTCCTTCTTTACCCTCCGACGATCCCCCGCTCCGCCTCATGAATACCACATTCAAATCCCCTTTGCATCGGCTATGGGCTAACACATGTAGGTTCTCCCAATCCTTTATTGGCCAAAATCCGAGGACCATCTATGATTTTGCCCTCCACCCCTATCAATCATTCATTGACACCATACTCCAGGACACCTCATAGCTCCTACATTGTCGCATCATCTTCGCGGAGGTGTCAGCTACCTCCTCCGACCTTCACCACCTCTAGACACACCTGGAAGAGCCAAGGCATCGTCACTGGAGCTTCGCCAAAGCCCCATCACCTGTGGAGGAAAGGGAGGAACAAGATGTATAACAACCGATGGATTAGATCAACATGATCTAATCCAACAGCCAGGAGCACATCCCGATCCTCCCGCCCCAAAGCATCACTTCACTCCGCAGCCTCAGGGATGCCAAGCCTTCTCCGAGACTCGTCGTCATGCCACGTAGCGACGAGCTGCCTCACGAGCCTTTCCCTGAACCTCCACTACCTCATGTTATGCAAGCCATGTAACGAGGGAAATTTTGCACCAAGACCCCTTTTGTTTTAAAAAATTAATCTTGGTCCCTATCGTGTGCATGCACAACACGTACCGCTTGGGAAATTGCAGGATAAGCCCATACCTTCTTTTATTACATTTACATCCTTCTACGCTTTGTAAAAATTGCACTCTAGCCTTGGTGGCTTTTCGTTATTGCTTTTTTAGTCCATGTTAAATGTTTATGTATTCTTTCATTTAGGCTCCTTAATTGATGTGCGAATAACTTGAGCACCCAATATCCTAAATTAGTGAAATTGGTCTTGTTTTCATGCTCATTTAATGATCTTTAATGTGGATTAATTAGATACAGATGTAACCTACTGTGCGCGAATGAAAATTTAGAGAACTTAGGTTATGTGGAGTGCTTAATCGATCTATTTAATTAACTTTATAAATGGATTAAATGCATCATATTGCTGCCAATTTAATTATTAATTTATTAAATAACCATGAACTTGAATTGAAAATTTTGCTATTTATTAATTTCCGATTATATGAATATTGGAGAGATAAATTTAAGATTCAAGTGAACATGTTGAGAATTGTGATGCATTGATAATCTATACGTTGAAATGAATTAAAGATCTTGAGAAATTTGGATTTAGGGCTATAGAGCACCTTAGTGATTAATGAATTTCGGAGCTCAATTGCGTTAACACCATTAGACACCTAGGTCCATTTGGGTGTTGGCATTTATCATCATCATTTTATTTCATTAACCTAACCTGCATTTAAAATCACCAAAAATATCTTTCATCCATGTCGTGCATTGTGACCTGGCTGAGCCTAGATAACCTCTCATAGGAAAAGTTGATCACCATTGTTGAATCCTAATTAAAAAATCTTGATCTATCATGTCCCTATGTTCGACCCCGGACTTATCCGAAATATAAATTAAAGTCGAGACACTCCTCACGGAGATCCTTGTCTCGGTTCTGCATAATTTACTGAGTGTCGTGCTACGAGTACAAATTAACATACACATTCTAGGGTTATCATAGGTGCCAGTGTTTAGAGTGTTGAGCATAGGGAGCAATACTTGGTATCACTAATTATTATTTATAAATAAATAGTGAATAAATAATAATGGTATATTTGTAAAATATTCAATCAAATAATCAATTAATTAATGTTTTTATTTTTATTTTAATGTATATTTTATTATGTATATTTATTTATGTATTTTTTAACTTTGTAATTCTTATTTTCTTTCTATAATATTCTATTTTTTATTTCTTTTTATTTTCAATATAATATATAACTACATATATACATATATAATACAATATAGGGTAATATGGTGATAAATATATCTTAAAATGATAAAAAATACAAAATAAAATGTTTTTATGTTTATCTTTTTCCACTATGTTAGTGATTTTTGGGGATTTTTTGCTATTTTTTGGACTTTTTTGAAATATGAAAAGTAAAAACAATGACTTTTGAAATGCACCAAATGTTTTAAGGTGTTAAAAATATAAACTAAGTCCAAAATTCCTTAAAACAATTTTAATGTATAACATACAATATAGAGAAAATTCAAAGGTAGAAATAAATATTTTTGAATTTTCTGAATTTATGATTTCTACATGGATTTTGGAGCTCTTTAATTTTTAGTGATTTTCTTTTTTCTATTTTCTGGAATGGAGGTATGAAATATAATAATAATAAATAACGTTTTTTTGGATTTTTAAAGGTGATTTTATGTTTTTTTGGATTTTTTTAAAGCAAACAGAAAAAATGGTGCTATTTTGTCTTTATTAAATCAGAAGAATGCCTAAAAAACTATTAGATAACGTAGAAGAGCATCCAAAGAGGCACACAATCATATTTTTTTTTCATAATTTTTTAGCGTGGATGATATTTTTAGAAAATATAAAACGAACACAAAAATTGATTGAACTAGTAGGGTATATTTGAAATTAAAATAAAGTCAAGGGTTAATATGAAAAATATCCAAAAGTTTATAATTGAAATTCAAAATTTAAATACTAAATGACAATTACAAAAACCTGTAAGGGTATTTCTACAAAATGCCCAGCTCAAATGGGCAACCACGCAAGCTGAGCTGGTAATAACCTAATTGCAATATCAATAAACCACAGGGTACTTTTGCAAAAATTATAGAAAATATATAATTGTTTAAAAATATTACACGACTAAAAAAATAACCACAAAGGTGGGAGTTGGATGTGCAAATTTCCCCCTGTGAGCTCCTAATCCAACGACCGAAGATGATCCACTTGAACATGTGGCGGCTCTGGATGCTGCGATGGCGATTGGGCTTTGACATCTAGGATCAGATCCAAGATGGGATCCAGCGGTGGAACTCCTCCTTCATCGGATGTCAACAACTAGCCTAGGCGATCAACTCTTGATCCAATGACATGGAGGGATGCTGGAAGAACTCCTGAAGAATTCGCCTTGGGCGAGTTTGGAATCGATGATGCATGAGCTTTCGAGCACATGGAGCTATGCTGAGGTCCATGTTCCTGTCAGTGCCCCACAACTCCAAGATGCTTCAAAAGTGCCCGAGGCTCGCGAATCATGCTTTGGAGCTGACCAAATCAATTCTTGACTTAGTTTCGGAGTTTAGAATCATAAAATACCTTTAGCATTTTATTTATTTTTCTTTTCTTTTCTTTATTTTTATTTTGATAAAAACCGTATTTTGTATAATACTTACACAATAAATAATAGATATTAATTTTATGCAAAATAATGATATATACATGCATTTAGCTAGGGTTTAAAGGCCAAAATGAAAGAATAAAGATGATGAAATGGAGATTCATCACATAGCTTAACAATATTTGCTTCTGATGACTTCTAGAGATATCTGAATTGCCATGTAGGATCGTCTAGCCCTAGAAACATATAAAATGTTGTCACCATCAAGCTTGATGCCCATGCCATCTTCACAATTCACACGTTTAAATATTTTATTATCAATAAGAGCAATTACAAATTATGCCAGTAAGTCACAATAAATAGAAAGAACAACCACAATCATAAAAATATATTAATGGAATTTTATATGAAAATCCATATAAAGTTTTCAATTACATTAAAACCCCTGCAAACTTCAACTTCACCGTACAACCATGCAAACTTACGCCATATTACCCCTTGATCCTAGCACTAATTTAACTATTTTTGAGTTAATCCAATAATGAATCTTTCTTTTCCCCATCCACCAACACATACCCCACATCCATTCCTCATCCATATCATCATATTCAGATATGAGATCTCGAGGTCCTATGGAGGCCACATGATCCTTCCATGAGGAAATTCTTGCGAGGGGGAGGAGGCGACAACAATATGAGAGATATTAGGGGGAGGTGGCGGGGAGGCATGGTGAGGGGGAGGGGAGGTGGCATCATAAGGGAGGGGAGGGGGAGGAGGCATGCTTGAAATCCACAAGCTACAACAGTGCTGCTAATGAGCACACTAATGATAGAGGTTGTAATGACGCTCATGGTGGTTGTAGCACACGACCAAGGTGAAGTGCTGGAGCCTGGAGGGACTCTATCCACTCGATGGCTAATGATTGTTGTTGGTGGTTAAGGCATGACCAACTATGGCGGTCAAAGGTGTTGCTAGTGCACATGCGAAAGAGCAACTCTCATGTAGGGAGACCTTATGATGGAGACACATAGGGATCTTGTTGTAGTGGTTGAGGGAGGTAGTGAAGCACGCGGATTGTAGTAGCACCCACGATTTAGTATAATAGAGAGAGTGGGAGTAGGGGGAAAATGTACTTGTAATTGTTGATCTTGGCGCTCGAAGTGAAGCAAAGGTGAAAATTGGGGGGGGGGGGGGCAATATGATGTAGGTGAAAGGAGGAGGAAGAAAGAGAAGGAAGGGAATATATTGTAATTTTGATTAAACGTGAAGTGTAAATATCACATAATTTTCATAGATTTCGTTCACTTTAATGTCTTAATGGATGGAAGTTAACCACAGAGGTAGTGGTGTAGAAGTTAGTAACTTTGCAAGTGATGTATGGTAAATATAAAGTATACAGGGACTGCGGTGTAATTGACAAAGTTTATCGGGACAATGGTATAAAACTGCCACATGTATTGAGAATTATGGGTCGATTAGCCCTATCAACCTTCCTATGAGAATTCATTCGAAGTTTTTGGCTAATAGTTGGGCTCCAATGCTCGAAATTACAATTCGGCCCTTCCTGCATGGTTAGCTGCCTCAACAGTTATTGACTCTTGGTCCCGCTTAAAAATCAAGGCCATAATTTTAAAGCTTGATTTTCTAAAAGACTTTGGTATTGTTCTCAGCCTATGATCATTAACTTTCTTCAAGCTTCTAGGTGTCTTGTGAAATTTAGTGATTGGATTATGGCGATTCTTAAGACCACCCGAGTTTCTTTCAAGGTTGATGATTCCTCTACGTGTTTCTTAAAAACTTTTCATGGGTTTCGCCAATGGGATCCAATCTCACCTATGACATTCATTCATCCCTGATCTATGTCAGATGCCATGGTATACAAGCTAGCAGTTAAGAATTTTATCGAGGGTTTCTCCAAGTCGAGATTTGAATCCTCGATCACCAATACTCAATTTGCAGATGATGTGCTTGTTTTTATCTAGTTTAATATTGAGAAAATCAAAGCTCGTATGTCTTTATTTTCTCCTCACCCTCTAGTTTAGAAGTTAATGGATCTAAGTCTGCTTTTTACTATTTAAACATTTCCCAAACTGAGATTACTTTTGTAAATGATATTCTGAATTGAAACCAATTAGAACCACAATTTATTACCACTTAGCTATTTAGGATCTCCTTTGCCCATTTAAAACATCAAAGCGCAAGAATGCATGATTTGATCAAGAAATTTAGTTTTGAGCTTTAAAATTGGAAAACGAGGATACTACTCTTGTCTACTCGTGTTTCTTTGTCGAAATCCTCTTTAAAACCTCAAGCAATGCGTATTATGTCCGTATCGAAATTCCTATTCAGATAATTAAAATAAGTTAGAAAATAAGAAGAAATTTGTTATGGAATGAAACACCAAAATCTATCATAAACCCAAGGTGGCTCGAGAAAAAGTTACTCGATCGTGTAGAAAAGATGGGTGGGTATTATTGATCTTGGAAAGTTTAATGATTATTTACTTTGAAAATTCTTTATTAAGATGTCATATTGTAAGAAATCATGGATCTCAAATATCATTAATGTATGCTCTTTTAGAGAAGGTGTGATCTCCGATGCTTTCTCATCACCGTTTCATTACTCCTTCGTTTGGTCTTTCCACTTAAACCAAAAAAAAGCTTGGTTCGAGGCGAAACTTATGGCTTCACTCAATCAATGGTGCTCCTCCTCTACGTCTTAAATACCCCAATTTTTAGAAAACTATCAATAATAAATATTGTATGGTTAAAAAAGGGTTTATCAACTTGGAATGCTAAATTCAACTAGTTTAAGGTGCTTTGTAATTGCTTCATACTTATTGGTATTAGATTTCTTCTCGCCCTCGGGGATATGCTAAAGCAACTCTCTTTCTTTACCTTAGGGCATATTTGGTTACTGGGTTGGGCTGGTATGGGGTATCCTTCTATGAATAGTAGTTGTTTGGAGGATTGGGATGGTTGGAATGATAATTGTTATGCGATGTGACATTGATTATGTGTTATATTAACTTTTTTAATGATTATAATATATTTTTTATGTTAATAAGTTCATTTGAACAAGGTTAAAAATTATTATATCAAAGAAATTGTATGGCCAATACAAGTAATCACAACCTAGGAATACATGGTTGGAGCCAGGAGTATGCCAGGGTACCTCAGGGTACCATGGCATACCAAACAGGCCCGAATAGGGCAATCTTCCCAACTTGGTCAGAAAAATAGAATAAAAATCTAAATATAGACATTTACTCATTCTTATCAAATGGCGGCGTTATATCTTCATTTAGAAGAGAACACGACCCACCGGTATCGTCTCCTCTCGGATATCGGATGTTGGGGAAATGAACCTCCCTGGATAAAGAAGCGGATACACAAACGATTACCATCACCACGAAAGTATGTGAAAGAAAGAACACCAGATATAACAGTGGTCGGTCACCTCTCACGACTATCAGAGAAGAAAGATCACTATAAGAAGACGAGTGCAATTCTCTCCATTCCCTCTTTCTCTCTCTCTTCTCCCCCTCTCTCTTCCCTTGTGGTATTCCTTACTGTGGTGGTGAGGCAACGCCTCCACCCCCTTCTTATGTAGCCCAAATACAACCCCATAGTCATACTCCGAATAAGACTATAAATAAAATACAACTCAATTACTATTAGGTTTAGGAGTCACATCCCATTATGATTCCCAATCCTAATATATATGACCATAATCCTAACACATTTTACCACAAATCTTAGTCGTCTCCATTTGATACTTGAATGGCATATTCTTGTGGCTTTCTCTAGCATGACAAAACTTATATTTAAGATGTATTGTGGAAATTGTCCTTAATAACGATAAATTATTGCTTTCTCTATAAGAAGGCATGGGAAGCTCATTTGTTTGATGAGTGTGAATGTATCAATAGATTTTTCGAGCTTGTGATTTTCTTGTGACTTTGGTATGGTTGTGGAATTTGTCTCCTCTACTTTAACCAATGCATGTGACGAGCAAATATGATAACAACGCAGCAAGAAGGCATCTATTTAGTGATCGACCTAGAAGGTGCATTGCATGGAAGCTTACTCGGGTGTTCTCATCTCTCTAGAAAGAATCACGTGTGAAATAATTTTATATGGTCGTTCCGCTTAGGATCTTTGGATGATACACAATCTTGAGTCGTCTTTCACCTTTTGCGCGAGCTTGATGACCTTCGAATTTCCACTCTTCATGTACATCAATACATTGATTTGGGTCTTTGTTTTCATTGTTGACCCCTTATATATATGCTAATTTATATTGCAAATGAGAGACGAAGATTGGACTAATCAAGATGGTACAATCTGTTGGATTGGTTTTTGGTTATTTGCTCTTTCGAAGGTTTATTTGGAGGCTAAATATTTTCTGTAATCTGTAAAACTTCCGACCTCTTTTCATGATCTTATGGAACTTTTATATAGATTTTGGTTACAACGAATGACTTATTTGTTGCCAGCATTTTATGTAAAGGGATTGTAATATCTTTCTACGTTAAATTTAAAATGAATGTCAAATATCTTTCTATCAATATCTTTCTATTAATAATTCGTTCATTGCAAAGTTACCTTTTTATTCTTATAGTTTACAATAAATGTCATAATCAATTGTTTCTAATATTTTATTTAATAATAATAATAATAATAATAATTTGTTGGCTTTTTCATTAAAATTTAGACTAATAGTTGCTAACTTAACTCTTATAAGAAGAAATATTTTTGAGAAACTTAATGGATAATATTTGTTATATGATTTCATTGTAGCAACGAGAATGAATATGCTAACTGATAATTATTGTTATGTCTTTTTTCGACAAGTGAAATTGGTTTGCTACCTGTGTATGAATACAGAATTAATGAATAAGTTGAGTTCATCTTTCATTTTTGTTCTGAAGGATAAGAAAGAAATATGTATTGCAAATAGAGACATAGTGGAAGTTGTAACTATGATATGATTATTAGCCTATTTTTGAGATTTTCTATTTTAAGATAACGTATTTTTTATTCCAAAATATGGAAAAACCTTCTCCCTCACCCCTAACCTATGAATTTAGGTTAGAATCAAATGCAAACAGAGAAGTTGTATTTGATGAAATGGTGTGTTTTTCTTGATAAATTCTCCTCTGATCCCTTTCCACATCCATCCAATGTCCTATCTTATCTTCACTCTATCTCATACCTGCAACTTTGTGAAGCCATCCTCACATTTATGAATTATGATGGATCGAGTTCATTATTACTGGCGTGGCTCTATTTGTTGGTTCTTTATTTTTACTCTCTTATTCCTTTTTGTTGATTTTAAATATGATACAGACATGTCACAGTTGCTCGTTTGTTTTTTAATTTATAGGAACAGATTTCAAGGCCTTACACACAAACGTTTATGTATTTCTTGTTCTATCAAAGTTGATTTATCCATGTTATATATATTTTGTGATATAATATTGTTGTAATCTTGAATGCTAAAAACTTGGTAAATCAAGAACTGAACGAAGAAGCTGAACTGATCGATCAACCTTGATTGATCATGTCAATTCTCTGATTTACCAACTCAGATGATAGATCATATCTTGACTCTCTCTCATTGATCAACCATCCTTGAACGATCACAACATTTCATGATCGATCAATTTTCAAATTCAAAGATTCAATGACTACTTCAATGATTATTTCCGATCAATCAATTGAAGCAACATGATCTATAAGTTTGACCTGATTGATCAATTTAATGCACCTAATCAAACAACTGAATCAAATCTTGATGATTTCTTGCGAGATTTTTTCCAACTGCTTTATTCTCTTGGACCACTATATAAGATAGCGTCCACACAAACGTTGGAAGACGCATCAAGTCTCATATGCTCTTTACAACAAAGAAAATATTCATAAAACTTCCTCTTTCTAGTTCTTCGAAGTTCTTCAATCTTTTTTGAGAGAAAACCATGTAGATAGCTTCTGTATGAGAAAGCTATCAATTAGTAATTTTGATCGCCTCCTGACCTTCTAGTTTTTTATGCAAGCAATTAGAACTATTTTGACCAACAACAACACTTGGTGATATTATTCATTGTGATATTTTATCTTATTCACATATGCCTACTTTCACTACAACAAATTTGAGCTATAGTGACGGTTTTTTTAAATTCCGTCGCTAAATTAGCTGTTGCTAAATACATAACGACGATATTATTCATTGCGAAATATTTTTTCGTACTACTCGAAATTAGCGACGAATATCATATATGTCATTATATCATTAGCAACGATCCAGAAAGCGACGTTTATCCGTAGCTATTTTTGAAACTTCTAATTAATCGTCGCTAAATTTTGAACTAAAAATAGTGACGATTAATTGATATTTTGAAAAATAGCAACGGATAAACGTCGCTATATTGACAGTTGCTAACGATATAACGACATATATGATATTCGTCGCTAATTTCGAGTAGTACGAAAACTCATTTCGCAGCGAATAATGTCATTGTTATATATTTAACAATGGCTAATTTAGTAACAGATTTTGAAAAAACCGTCATTATAGCTCAATTTTGTTGTAGTATATTGGATATATTGTGTTCATGTTCTCTTATATATATATGCAAATATTTATTCCAATGATGTTGTTAGATATATTATAGCTATTATGTTCTCATAACACTTTCTATAGGAACCTTTTTCGTTGAATCCAAAGGTTGACAAGTTGATCTTGCATCCTCGAAGTTAGACTAATCCAAGGAAGTCAAAGGACAATTGAAGTTTGTCAAGCCTTGAATTTACCGTAGTACCAAATTTGTAGCGATGACTTTGGTGTTTGATCTAGAGCTATAAAGCTAGCAGTTTTGTAAATGGTTGAGTATCCATGTAAATATCTCAAGAATAGTGAAGTCGTTGGTTGACTTATCTACCCAGAAATCCCAACTCGAGAAGATTTAGATTGCGACCTTTACCCATATGTCTTTCCACGTTTACACATGTCTAGTGTATTGATATATGCACCAGTAACGATTTCCATAGCTTCGGTGCTTGGTGTACGTGGAAACATTTTCACCTTATTGATGTGATTTTACATGGCGTTGGTCCATGCCATCTTCCATGTATGCTTCCACATCCTAGCTACATTTTCTAACACTTATTTCACTCGTCTTGTACGACATTCACGAAACATGGGCACGATACAATATCTAAATCGTAACAAAACTCTTTATGGCTATTGAAACACGAAAAGACGGGAGTCGCTAAGTAATGGCCTGACAACTCAGGCTCACTATCGCTGAGGCAACTACTCCAATCCTCACGTTGATCAACAATTAACCCACACAAATAATCAAGCAATTAAGAGCAGGAGTTAAAATTTATTATACCTACTAAGAAAGTATAGTGGCAAGCAAGTAGGGGTCGAACACAGGAGGCAAGGCGTAGAGCAAGCTAGACAAAAATATCACATACCCAATATCCTTTCACATACTTAGCCGAATTAAATTTTTGTGGGTTTTTAATTTTATATTATTTTTATTTAATTTTTGAATTTATATATTTTTATATTTTGATTTTTAATTTACTAATTTTTTATTTTCTTTTTATATTTTATATTTTTATATTTTCTTTTTCTTCTAATAAGGATATACGACTATATTGGATGTATATATACAACATAGATGAAAGAGAGATAAAAGAGGTAAAAATGTTCAAAGTACCAGAAATAAATCTTTTTATGTTTTTTAGGTTTGTATATTATTTTTATGATTTTTCAAGATTTTTGCTATTTTTTTGGTATTTTTGAGTTCAAAAATACTGAAAACAGTTAATAGAACTAATGAGCGAAATTAAAATGGAGATGAAAAATATAAAACAGTGTCAAAAATTCTCCAAGTTAATTTTAAACTACAGTAATACAACGAAGAAAATTCAGGAACAGAAACCACATTTTTTAGATTTTTTCTGGATTTTATAATTTTTATGAAAGTTTTTAGAATTTTTCTATTTTTATGAGTCTTCTTTTTATATTTTTAGTGATTTTTAGTCTGAAGTTAAAATATACAAAAACACACTAAATATAATTTTTTTGGAATTTTTCAAAAACTTTTTATAATTTATATGTATTTTCTAATGTAAACAGTGAAAAAAATGCATATTTTTGATTTTTTTATAAATAATAAAATGCAACAAAATGTAAAATAAAAATATGGCATGATAGCACAATCAACAGACACACAATAAATTTTTTTAGGAATTTTTAGAGTTTTATAGATGCATGAAATAATTAGAGACAACTAAGAGAAACTACACTACTAGCAAGGGTATCTTTGCAAATATCCAGAAGTTAGAGGGCCAAGTTGTAATTTTTCCACAAAAATATAATACAATAAAAATATTCATGGACCAATCGCAATTACCCAAAAGCCTAGGCATATAAATGCAAAATTTCCAAGGTTACGTGCGTTGACACACGCGCCTGGTAGGGACTAGATCGCAATATTACAAAAATATGGGGGCTAAAATGCGAAATGTCCATAAATATACTACTGCATATACAAGTTTACGGACTAATTGGAAATAACAAGACTCAAAGGGGGTCCCTTGCAAAATGTCCACTCCCCTCACGTGCACAGGCACGTGAGGTGACGTGGACAGGGATCGAAGTGCAAATACGAGAAACCCAGGGGTGTCTTTGCAAAATATTACACGAAATATTAAACTACAACTGAAAATTTACGGTTCAAACTTTAAATACAAAAATGGCGAGGGTATCAAGAGAAATTACCCACGCCTGGGCGCTATCCAACGGCTGCAATCCTTCAACTTATATACGTGGCACTTTGAGGACGACCGATGACGCTTTAGCTGCCAACGGTTGAGATCATATCTGGAGAGGGCGATCGACGACTGAGGGAGAGGCAGATCCGACGGCAGTTGTGCGCCTGGAGCACCGGCCTTGATCCAACGATGGGGGATCAAAGAGGAAAAACGGGGAAGAATCGCCGACGATGCGATCTTCCCCAGCCTCGATCCTCCTCCTCCGACGGTCTTGAGGCACGCAAAATGGTCAGGCGGAATCCTGGGATGGTCTTCTTTGTGCTGGTGGCTCCAGAAATCCCCGACAGTGGCCGGAGCTTGCGCGAGGAGGCGGCAGAGCTAGGGGGTGCCCAGGTACCTCCGGCGAGGCGCAAAATGAGCCCCAGGCTCTTCTTGATGTCTCTGGACCTGCAAAAAAGGGTGAGAGGGTCGAGGGCAAAGTGCCTCGACCCCGCAGTGGCGTAACAAGGTGTGGGGCGATGAAATGGCGGTCGTCGTCGGCCGGTACAACCCGGAGCACGGCCAGACGCGGAATGATGAGGTTTTGGAATGATCGAGATGCGATTCGATGGAGGGGAAGTTGGGTGATAAGCTACAGATGTTCTAAGTGCTTGAAGAAGTACATAATAAGGGAGAAAAAGACTCATCAAGATGGCGCAGGAAGATGGCTCCGGCGAAACCTCCGGTGAGTGGATGCGCCTCGATTCAACACCGCCTGGACCTCCCGAGGTGTGCGTCCGGTTCCTGCTGTCACCAGGAAGGATGCCAGGGTGTTAGGTATAGGATTTAGGGGTGGAAGAGTGATCAAACGTCAAAGGGAAGATGGGGGTCACATTTATACGAGTTGACGGGCGACTCCCAAGATCGATGCGAATCACTCGATGCATCGATCCAATGCCCGAAGTGAACCCAGGGCGTGATTCACCATTCATCGAGGAATAAAAGTCAAGGGGACTTCGACGCGAGAATGTGCAAGTCGCATTCTCCAAAATTCAGAGAAAACAACCAAAAATCCACAGTCTTTCAGGGCCAGACCTCGGTCAGAGAGCTGACCGAAGTCAACCAAGGAAGGCATCTGGTTGGTCCACGTGGACCAACCAGAAAAAACCTTGGAAAAATATTTATAAATTCATTTAAAAATAGTAAATATTTAGTTAATTTTAGATTATTAAATAAAATTTTTATTATTTTATGAATTATTTTATTATTATTTTTATTCATTTTTTAGAGGTTTAAAAATACAAGTTACCTTTTATGGCCTATATATGTATATTTATCTATGTGTTTTTAATAATTTTTTATTTTGTATATTTAATTTTATTTATTTTGTTTATTATTTTATAAAGAGGCCGGGGAGGCTGTTTTGAGTAACAGCCAACATGGCTGTTACACAAGGCAGTTTCCCCTCCTTTATTATTTTTTTTTCAAAAATTTTTTCATATATATTCATCTATATATCCCTCCTACATGTTATTCAAATTTCATGAGAAACAAAGACTCCTAAGCCCTTCATCTAAAAGGGGTAGATTGCAACAAATTTCAGACCGTTGAAAATTACCCGGTCTAGATGGAGGGCTTAGGAGTCTTTGTTTCTCACGAAATTTGAATGACATGTAGGAGGGATATATAGATGAATATACATGAAAAAAATTTGAAAAAAAATAAAAAAAATGGGGGAAACTGCTCCGTGTAACAGCCAAGTTGGTTGTTACACAGAACAGCTTCCCTTTTCTCTTTTATAAATTTATAACTTAATTTTATACACTTAAATATATTTTCATTTTGTTTTTTTGAAGTATTTTGTACACTTAAATAAATAGATGGATTGTTAATATATGTGTGGTTATTGGTATTTCATCTATGTGCTCTATACAAGTATTTTATTTTGTGTTTTTATTGATGTTTTTATTCCAACTTTAATACATACATATATTGTAAATAATATTTACAAAATTATAAAAATATACAATTACAAAAATAATGGATAATAAGTAAAATAAATATTTTCATTAGTACAAGTATATAATAGTGGTCCAAAACTCAACTTTCAAATCGTAACTTCGAAAAATATGAAACTACTTCATTAAATAGCTTATTAAAAGTTATATACAATTAAAGGTGATTTTGATACATTTTGAGTTTTTATTTAAGAGATACAAGTCTGTAAAGTTGGGATTTCGGAATTTTATTCAGATCATAACTTTTTATCTGTATATTATTTTTGTATGAAATCATTTTTTTATTTTTCTATATTTAACTGAGTACAACTTTCATGTTCAAAGTTTCTTTATTTGAAGATGCCTAGGTCTCCTGGTTTCGGGTCATAAAATATTTGCAATATTTTATTCTTTTTCTTTTATTTTCTTTTCTTTATTCTATAATTTTATCTTTAAAAATCGTATTTTAGATAATATTTATACAATAATGCATGGATGATAAAAAGCCTTAATAAATGCTATTTACACGCATTTACTAGGGTTTTTAAAGCCAAAACGATAGAATAAAGATGATGAAACATAGATTCATCATCCCCCTATACTTGCCTTTGCTAATCTCTAGCAAACACTTATGCAATAAGTGCAGAAAAAGAAAAATAAAGAAAAGAAAAAGAAGAAAATTGGATTAAATTTAATTATCAAACTTGTCTTCACAAAATCAAAGTTTGGTGCTTAAGTCGGACCTTTGAAATTTTAGTGCGGGCGGAACCTTAATGAGAATCGGATTTGAAATCCAACAACCTTCGAGAATCCCAAAACCATGCTCAAGTCTCCTCAATAGCCAGGTCAGAATACTTCAACTCATACACAAACCCTTATAACTATGAATCTGACTCGTACAGTGTAAGTGATGGTGGCTCTCCCCAACTGAAATGACAAAGAGACTGACTTCTCTAGCATGACAACCCAATGATTCCCCAATCCAATAACTCATTCCTCAAGGAGCGGGGTATTCCCTTCTAAGTTCAAGTGACAACCAGCTCAAGAGGAGGGGGTGAAAAGAAGAATGGACGATAGCCAGTGTTGCTACCTATCCTAGTATGCAAGACCAATGTAGTCAAGTCATCTAGATGCAGGCTCACATGATTTACCTTTGAAACTCAAGCTTGCTTATTGACTATACAAATATGTACACTCCGGCAGACATTTTTATTTTTGTACAAGCTTGTCCACTTTTTTGGAGTTTTTGCTTTTTGCTTTTTTTTGAATTACTATTTACAACAACATTTACATAAGGAGTTTTTCCTCTTGAGCCATCATATTATCCCTCTTTTGAAGCTTTATTGCAACCCACACTCTCTTATCCTCAAAACTCATCATCACCGGACGGGTTGAGGTACACTTCCCTCCCTAGAGGAGGACAAGTGTTTCCACCTGTGTGCATCTCATACCGGCAAATCCAACCCCCTCACCATTGCAACTGAGTTGAGCCATGTGAAAGGTGCATGTGTCCAAGTTAGGTCATTATCGACAAGAGTCGTGCGCAGGCTCCGAAATACTCTACTTAGGCAGTCAAGAAACCATTAAACCAAGTCTCGTGACCCTCAAAGAATTAAGTCAACTAGACCTGAAGTACCTCAATTCCAGCTCCTATAAGGTTCCTGTTATTAGGAATATTTAAGGTCCAACCAAGCTCCGATCTTCGGATTTTACTTAGACTTGTTCAATAATCAAACTCAATCTGAAAAATGCTCATGCTATGCAAATGCTATGCAGAAAAATATTTTTGTGATGCAATTTTCAAAGATTTTGAACTTTTTATGGATTTTTCAAAAGATGACGCATATGTATTTTTTTGGATTTTTCAAAAAGATTTTTCAAATGTTTTGGTATTTTTGATTTTGTAAATATTTTTGGGATTTTTGAAAATCAAAAGATTTTAGCTAAAAACTAGGTACAAATATTTACACTGGGATGCATCTTATATTTACAAGAATTAGTTTTTTAAGAATTCGCAAGGGGTAAGTGCTCAATTTTATAGATATATACATAAAGAATTTTAGGTGAGATGTATATATTCCTCAAACTTATTTGAAAGGGTTTTACAAACAATTTTTGAAGACTATAGTCCAAAATAATTTTTACAAAGAATTTTACAAACATGTACACATATTTGAAAATAGTTTTGCAAAGGTTTTCCAAACAATATATATATATATATTCAAATATTTTTGCAACCATTTTTCAAACATTTGCACATCATTTTTAAAACATTTTATTTCACACAAAGAAAATAATTTTTCAAACAAAATGTTTTACAAAGGTTGAAAACAAGTAACAAAACATTTTCCAAATAGTTTTCAAAAGATTTTCACAAAGATTTTCAACTATTTTTTCAAATATTTTGCAAAAAACATTTTCACCTGATTTAGTAATCTGTAAATACAAAAAGAATTTGAGGAATAATCAACATCTTTTTATTAAGTTTTTTCATGAATTTTTAAGTATAATCAACCATATTTATTAGTAAAAGTACGAAGGTACGAGTTATGGCTAAAGTATATACGTAGTATATACGAACCCCCTATACTTAGCTTGAGCTATGTCCTCATAGATCAAAGAGAAAAAAGAGAAGACATAAATCATACTGAATATAAAAAAGTGTAAAGAATAACGAACAAATGAAGGAATGAACGAATGAAAAGTTGACCGTCCCCCCTATACATAGGATCAAATAATCCTATAGCAGATTGTTCACAAGGCAGGGAGGGTCAAGGGTGGGAATGAATAGATCGTACTCAGACTGTCTCCCCCTATACTTAGGGTAAGATATCCTAAGTATAGACAAGAAGAGGAGACAATGGAGAGGATCGAAAATAATAGAACGACTCAGGGTGAACACACCCAATACTTAGGACAAAGCACACCCTAAGTATAGAAGACTGACAAAAAGGGTAACACCTTTTCGGTAGATAAAGAAGATAGAAGAGAAAAACGAGAAAAGAAGAAAAGAAGAAACAAGATCAGAAGATGGAATATGAATAACTTGGGATGTACATCCCCCTACACTTAGGATAAAGTGCATCCTAAGTGTAGCAATGATGAAGAGGATGACATCATGTCAGTAGAAAAAGATCGAAGAGAAGGAAAAGAAGAAAGGAAGAAAAGTCATTCAAAAATGTTTTGCTTTGCTTTGTCTTCTTCTGCTGCTTTGGAAATATCAGGCTTATCCCTATAAATTACTTGAATAGAGTCAACAACAGACATGAATGTATCATGTTCAAAGTAAGGCTTCAGAAGCTGTCCATTGACTACAAATGGTTGTGCGTCAGCTGACAAATTAGATATCAATACACTTCCATTGTCACGCACATGCTCAACTAGAAATGGCCCAGTCTATTTTCTCTTCAATTTACCTGGAAAGATCTTCAATTTCGCATCAAACAACCACACCTTATGACCCAGCTCGAAGGACTTGCGGCGGGTATGCTTGTCGTGCCATGTTTTGACCTTCTCCTTGTACATCAGGTTGTTGTCGTATGCATAGTCTCTGAATTCCAATAATCTGTTCAGATCCAATTTGCGGTTCTTCCTGACTTTCTCAGAATCCAAATTACAGATGTTGATAGCCCATAAAGATTTGCGAATTAGTTCAATGGGCAGATGACATGGCTTGCAATACACGAGGCGGTAGGGAGACATTCCCAAGGGTGACTTGTACGTTGTTCTGTAACCCAAAGAACTGAATCAAGCAGCTGAGACCAATTCTTGCGATCCAGACGCACAAGCTTTTGTAGAATTGTCTTGATCTCCCTGTTTAAACATTCAGCTAAGCCATTGGACTGCGGGTAGTAAGGTGAAGCAACACGATGTTCAATGCAGAATTCCTGAGTCAGCTTCTTCACCTCTCTGTTTATGAAATGACTACCCCCATCAGATATTAGAATCTTGGGGATCCCGAACCGTGCTATGATGTGATCTCTCAAAAATCGACAAACGGTCCTACTATCGGCGGTTCAAACGGGGACAACCTCTACCCAACAACTTACATAGTTGACAGCAAGCAGGATATAATCATAACCCTGGTTGTTGGGAAATGGTCCCATAAAGTCGATGCCCCATGCGTCGAAGACGTCTGATATCTGAATGAATTTTAGAAGCATTGTATCTCTCATTCCCATGGTTCCACCCATCTTCTGACAGTCAGTGCAACATTTGACATAATCATCTGCATCTTTCAATAGTGTAGGCCACCAGAGGCCCTCTGAAGAACTTTTGTTGTGGTTCGTCTGCTTGAATGATGTCCTCCAGAATCTTGGTCATGGCATAAGAAAGGACACTTGGAACTTCCTCCTAAGGAACGCACCTTCTCCAGATACAGTCTACCCCTCACGAAATAAGCATGGATCCTCCCATTGGTAGAAATGGATTTTAGAGAAGAATTTTTCTATTTTCAACTTCGGCCAATCCTGTGGGATTTTCTTGGTTACGAGATAATTCACAATGTTCGCATACCATGAGAGCGAGGTGACCGACAGAATTGCCTCATCTGGAAAGGTCTCTGTGATAGGTTGCAGGCTCAGCTCAGGAGATTCTGGTTCAGGAAGACTTGATAAGTGGTCGGCCACCACATTCTTTACCCCAAGTTTATCTCTAATTTCAAGGTCAAATTCCTGAAGGAGAAGGATCCACCGAATAAGACATGGTTTGGCGTCCTTCTTCTGCTGTAGGTACCAGATGGCCGAATGGTCAGTGTAGATGATCACTTTGGATCCGAAGAGATAGGATCTGAACTTTTCCAAGGCAAAAACCACTGCTAGTAGCTCCTTTTCAGTAACAGTGTAGTTGCGTTGGGCTTCATCGAGCGTTCGACTAGCGTAGTGAATTGCAAATGATACATTATCTTTCCTTTGTCCGAGTACAACACCGATGGCATAATCTAACACATCGGTTATTATCTCAAAATGACGAGTCCAGATCAGTGGCTGTAATATAGGGGCATGCGTGATAAGTTCTTTCAGCTGATAGAAGGCAAGGAGCACACTGTCATCTACAATGAATTCATTCTCCTTGCCGAGCAACTCAGTCAAAGTTCTGGCCACTTTACTGAAATCTTTAATGAATCGTCTGTAAAAACCGACATGGACCAAGAACGACATGACTTGCTTGATTGTTGTAGGTGGCTCAAGTTTAGAAATCACCTCCACCTTGGTTGGGTTAACCTCCATGCCTCATTTAGAAACAATGTGACCCAGCACGATTCCTTCGGTTACCATGAAGTTACTCTTTTCCCACGAGAGCACCAGATTTACTTCGCAACACCTCCATAAGACTCGGTCTAAATAATCCAGATATTGATCAAATGAGTCCCTGTGGACCAAAAATCATCCATAAAGACCTCAATAAAGTTGCCCACCATGTCGGCAAAAACTGCTAGCATACACATTTGAAATGTGGCTGGGGCATTGCAGAGCCCGAACGACATCCGTCTGAAGGCGTACATCCCAAAAGGATAGGTGAACGTGGTCTTCTCTTGGTCTTCAGGAGCGATAGCTACTTGATTGTACCTAGAGTATCCATACAAGAAGCAAAAGTATTCCTTCGCGGTCAATCTCTCCAAGATCTGGTTAATGAAGGGTAACGGAAAGTGGTCCTTCTTGGTGGTGAGATTAAGTCTCCTGTAATCCATGCATCCTCGCCATGAAGTGGGTACTCTGGTTGCGATCTCCTCTCCTTTGTCATTCTTTACAATGGTGATCCCTGATTTCTTTGGCCCACATGCAGAGGTCTCACCCATTTACTATCAAAGATGGGATAAATGAATCCCACATCGCATCATTTCTGGATTTCTTTCATAACAACCTCCCGCAGATTAGGATTGAGTCTTCTCTGAAGTTCTCGGGAGGGTTTGCAATCGTCTTCCAGAAAAATGCGATGCGAGCACAAAGATGGATTGATCCCGTGGAGATCTGAAGTTCTCCAGCCTATAGCCTTACGGTTGCGTTCAAGAACCTCCATCAGATGAGATTCTTGGTCTGCGGTCAGGTGCGCATTGATAATGACCAGATACATGTTAGGTTCTCCCGCAAGAAAGGCATATTTCATATTGGAGGGCAAGGATTTCAACTCTGGCGAGGTCAGAGCTGCTTCCGAAGTGACTTCAGCTATTAATGCTGGTGGGGATTCTTTCATCTGTTCGGCATCCACCATGCTCTGTTCTGCCTCCCCATTCCAATCCTTACCGAATGTTTCAATAATTTCCTCTTCATCACCAGATTCTTCAATAATTTGTTCTTGATCTTGAAGGCACATCACCACCATGGAAGTCTCATTCAACGTGTCAACAAGTACCTCATCCTGATCGATAAGGGGAAATTCGACTGCGGTCTCCAATCCCTCCTCAGGGCAAAGGAGCTCATGAATCTCATTGTCATACAAGAATAGGTTGGTGCCTTGAATTTCTGCCAGAAAGTCGCAGTCTTCAGAATACTCAATCACTCTTGCGCATGAGGCAGATGTTCTTTCTGGTGGTGCTGCATCAGACATGGTCTCTACCCACTGTCGAGCAGTGTGCATTCAAACTCCTGATTAAACATCTGACAACGCACAAGAGATGCTCCCATATCTGGCTTCTTATCCGGGAGGTTGCTGATGCATTAACTGTGGCCATTGTGAGGATATAATTTTCGGACTTGCCATCTTTATTCTTGGAATTATGAGGGTGGGGCCTGCACTTGGTTGGGAAGCATCTTTCAATCCTTTCTTTATAACTGGCATGTACTCAAGAGCTTTCATCAATGGCATGTTCAATACTAAATTCTGAATAATTTTAATGATGGCAAGATCAGACAAAGTATTTTTCAAAATTTTCATTTTTTTGTGTTTTTTCATTGCTTCTGGGTTGAATATTTACAGAATCTCCACCAATGTCATTCAAAATAGTATCCATATTGTTGTTTATAAATAGATGGCAAAAAGGAATAGAATCATCTACAGTGTATGGACCAAAAACTGCATGCTCGGCTTCTTGTGCTGGCGTTGGACTCGCTGCAAGTACATGATTCCTCCTATCAGGAGCTGGTGCTGGGGCAGGTACAGACGTCTCCAATGGTGGCCTATCTCCACCGAAGTAGCTGCTATCTTTTTATGTTTTGTCTTTTTCTGCATTTTTTGTGATTTTCTGGTCAGTGCTGCTGCTCCAAAAATACTTCTTGGCTCTTGCGTTAGCGGGGCTGACGATTCCTCGTCAGATGCAAGATGCTTTCCCTTCGCCGTCCTCGATGGCTGGAGTGTCCTACCGCTCCTGAGAGTAACAATATTAGATAAAAAGCAATTTAATTCACCTGAATCGGGTTGGACTCTGCCGGCTACCTGCTCCTTGCGTCAGAAATTGTACGGGTTAGCTTCGACTTGAGCAGGGATGGCTGTTTTTGCAGCCGTCAAGTTGTTGATCTTCTGGTTCATCTCAACCATGTTCTTCATCAGTTGTTCGAGGCAGGCAAGGGACAGGTTAACATGCACAATCTTAGAAGAATCCCCCTGATGGGGCCTAGGGTGCGGGTATGAAGGGTGAGGCTGTGACTGGTACCCCTGTGAAAATTGGTGAGGAGAAGGGTTGGAGGAATATTGTGAGTTCTGCTGTTGAAACAGGGCAACCGATTGCTGATGATATCCTTGACCATGATATCCGGACTGCTGAGGACCGTTCTGATAATTCTGCCTCAAGGTGATACCCTGAGATAGAGGCTAGTGCTGATACGAGGGCTGGAAAGGTCTCCCACCCTGCTGTTGGTGATAGGGCATGTTACTGATGAATCCACATTTCATCATCTTTATTCTATCATTTTGGCACTAAAAACCCTAGCAAATGCATGTAAATAGCATTAATTCCATCATCTTAGCATTCATGCATGTGCATCTAAATAGTGTATAAAATACTGTAATTAAAGCCAAAATTATAGAATAAAGAAAAGAAAAGAAAAAGAATAAAATATTGTAAATATTTTATGACCTGATACCCCTAGACCTAGGCATCTCGATGACTAGGTCGACAAAGAATAAAGTAGGGGGAGATAAGGGCCAAAATCTAATAAAATTCATTTATTTAATTCATTTTTTATTCATTTTGGGACCGATTTTTAGTTCCACTTTTTATACTTCAATTAAAAAAACTTTATACATGAAAGTTGTTGATAATCAAATAAAGAAAAATACAAAATTGATTTCATCCAAAAATAATATACAGATAAAAAGTTATGATCTGAATAAGATTACGAAATCCCAACTTTCCAGACTTGTATCTCTCAAATAAAAACTCAAAATCTATCAAACTCACCTTTAATTGTCTATAATTTTTAATAATCTATTTAATTAAGGTGGTTTCGTATTTTTCAGAATTACGATTTGAAAGTTGAGTTTTGGACCCCTACTGTATACCTATACTGAATAAAATATTCAATTTATTCTTTATTCATTATTTATTCATTTTATATTTTTATAATTTTGCAAATATTACTTATAATAATTGTGAATATTAAAATCAGAATAAAAATGTAAATAAAACTCAAAATAAAATACAAACATATTTGATACATAGGTATTATACCTGTATGTATACTTATACTTTCTATACTTACAATTTATTAAAGTTACAAAACATACCAGAAAAATAAATTAAAAATATATTTGTGTATATAAAAGTATTTTATAATTTTAGAAAATAATAAACAAAAATAATGAAAGTAAAATACACAAATAAAAATTAAATACTTAAATACATAGGTATTATACCTATATAGGACTATAAAGTAAACTAATAAAAATACACCTTATAAAAATAATTAAAGTTCAGAATAAAATACTACATAAAATAACTAATATTTTTTATTTTATAACCATAATTTAATTCGGCCATTTAATATTTTAAATTGAATTAATAAAAGAATTCTCCAAGGTTTTTCCTGGTTGGTCCACGTGGACCAACCAGGTGCAAACCCTAGTTGACCCCGGTCAACTAGGTGACCTAGCCCTTGTAGACTCTGACCACCTCGTTTTCTCCCCGCATTTGCAGATTTTTCGAGGCATAAACTTTCATCCTTTCGCGATATCTTCTTCTGCAAATCTCTCCACCTACCATCCATCTTGCTTGCCATGTGATTGCATCGGGCTAAGAATCACTGTGGCGCAAGATTTCTCTTGGTCTTTGGACCCCTGCAACTCAGGGTCAAACCAAATAAGAGGAACCCCCAACCTTGCGATTGAATTTTGAACCCTCTTGGACCATCCATCCTCCTCGCTTTCGTGCTTTTCGGGTAGCCGGAGGTGACAGCTCCACCGCCCTGCCGTCAGGCGAGTCGAGGAAGGCTCGAGGCGTCTCCACCACCTCCGCCAACCGCCGACGTCGAGGTACCCTATCCCCTCTGGCTCCGGCCATCGAGGGCCATTTCCCTCTCATCTCTTTCACGCATTTTGTTCCTGGTAGTCGTAGGATCATTTCGCCCCTCTTCCCTCGCTCAATCATCCACCTAATCACGTCATCGAATAGCTCGCTGGAGCGCAACTCCGACGAGATCCCCTTTCGCCCTTTAGTCCACTTCGATTAGGTCCACCTAAGGTCCAGGCAATTTGCCCTGGACCTCTTAACTATTTTTGCAGAGTCAAAGGTCATGGACTCGTGCCTGGGCGCGTTTTTGTTGCTCGCCGGAGCTCAGCCGAGCTCCCCAGCTCCGCCGATCACCTGTGAGCGCCACGGCCGTCGCCGTGCCCTTTTGATGCCCCCAGGAGAAAGAGAAGGCCCCCAGGAAGCTCCTCATCCATTTTGAAGCCCAGATATCGCCGGAGGACGAAGATCTGGAGCGGCGAAGTTCGCCCTCGCCGGCGATCGACGTCGTTCTTCGTCATCAACTTCCAACCGTTGGATCGAGGAGCGTCCCCAGATCACACAGTTGCCGTTGGATCGTGCCACGTCTCCACCGTCCGATCGTCTCCAGATGATCTAATCTCCGCCGTCCAAGCGAAGCGTCATCGGTCGTCCTCAACGCGCCACGTGTCTAAGTGGCTCCTTCGTCGCCGTCGGATCACACGTCGAGGGTATTTTGCATATCAACCCTCGCGCATTTTGTATTTACTGTTTAGTATTTAAACTTTCAGCTGTAGTTTAAAAACTTTGGGTTAATTGCATGTAAGCCCCGTCACTTAGTTCTATTTACATTCAGGTCCTCCGCCACGTCACCTCACGTGACCTGTACACGTGAGGTGGTGGGCTTTTTGCAAGGACCCCCATAGGGTTTAGGTATTTCAGTTTAGTCCCAAGATTTTGTAATATAGTGTAAAACTTTGGGATATTTTGCATCGACCCCCCTGGTAGTTTGGAATATTGCATTTTGGTCCCTACTAGGTGCGTGCCAGTCACGCGCCCTGGGGGGTAATTTACATCGACACCCAGGCGGGTTTTGTAATTGAATTTTGGAGCTATAAATCGAATATTCAGTTCAAATATTTGTGGAAATTTGCATGTCTGCCCCTGGATGTTTGAGAAATTGCATAAATACCCCTGCCAGACCTGTTTATTGATTGGATGCTTGTTGTAATTATTTGAATTATCATTTTAAGTCCAAAAATTCTACAAAATAGGCTTAAGCTTCTGGATACTTGTATTTTGATGCCCTAATTTTAGTTTTTGATTTGGTTTTATTTTTATATTTATTAAAAATCAAAAACATGCTTTTTCACTACTTTCTAGCTTAGAAAATGCCAAAAAATATTAAAATACTTCGAAAAATTCCAAAAAATTACCCAGAGTCTATTTTAACCTATTTTAGTGTCAGTCCAAAAATCACTAAAAATCTCAAAAGAAAAACACTAAAAATTTAAAAACACTCAAAAACTTCAAAAAATATATAAAATCGGAGAAAAATCCAAAAATCACAAACTCTGTTCCTGTTTTTTCTATTTTTCATTATCTTTATTTGAAAAATAGTGTGAAAATTTTTGATTGCTGTTTGCTATTTTTAACTGCCATTTTACTTACAGCCAGCACATTTTCCACTGTTTTCCCTCGTTGCAGTATTTAAAATACCAAAAACACCTTGAAAAATACCCAAAAATCACAAAGAAGTAAAAAATCCTAAAAATATCAAAAACATTTTATTTCTGAATTTTTGGTTATTTTTGCACTTTTTTATACATACTTTATCTTGTCTTTTATTCCTTTGCTTATATTTTCCAATCTTGAAAAAAAGTATAAAATATAAAATATAAAAATCAGAAAATTAAAAATCAAAATACAAAAATTAAAAATTAAATAAAAAAATTAAAAATAAAAAATCCACAAAAACATCTTTGCTTGTTTGCTTAGTGTAGACATCACACACATTCACTCACGCACATTTGTTTGAATTACCTTGTTTGCTCCCTGTGTTCGAACTCTCTGCATACTTGTCACTATACACCATTTGTGCAGAGTTAAAAATAAATTTTAACTCCACATTATTTCTAATTTATTGATCTTTAGTGTGGGTTAATTGTTGATTTTAGTTCATATTTAGTGTGGTCAAAACACCGACTGAGTTCACGCTTTGTGTTGAACTTACGACCACCTGAATTCGGCTAAATCAAATGGTGTCATTGCCGGGGATTCTGTGCTTCAATACGGCCTATGGTGGCCTACTCTCATCAAGGATTCTGATGAGTTCGTGAAGAGATGTATTGACTGTCAGAAAATGGGAACCTGCGGACAGAGAGACATGATGCCCATGCAACCCATTCACTTTTGTGAGGTTTTTGATGCATGGGGGATTGATTTCATGGGCCCATTTCCTAAGAGTCAGGGATTCGAGCATATTTTGCTCGCTGTGGATTATGTCAGTCGATGGGTTGAGGCCATCCCCGCCCGAGCCGCAGATGCTAAAACCGTTTGCAAGTTCTTGAGGAAAAATATCATTTCACGGTTCGGGGTACCTAGAGTCTTGATTTCAGACGGGGGGTCTCACTTCATCAATGACAAGGTCAGGGCCCTTGCAGACGAGTTCGGCATTGACCATCGGGTTGCCACTCCATATCACCCTCAGACTAATGGTCTTGCCGAAGTATCGAATCGGGAGATAAAGACAATCTTGCAGAAAGTTGTCCGCCCAGACCGAAAGGATTGGTCACAACTTTTGGACTCGGTCTTGTGGGCTTATCGGACTTCTTTCAAGAATCCATTGGGGACATCTCCCTTTCGTCTCGTCTATGACAAGCCGTACCATCTGCCAGTAGAGATCAAGCACAAATCTTTTTGGGCAGTCACTGAGTTGCTGTTAGATCCCGAGAGTATAGGAGAACAGAGAAGAGCAGAATTGGCAGCCCTGGAAGAACTGAGAGACACAGCCTTTTCCAACAGCCTACAGTATAAGGAGAAAGTGAAGACATGGCACGATTCGCATATCAGCCATAAACAGTTTGAGCCAGATCAGAGAGTATGGTTGTTTGACTCTAGGCTGAAATTATTCCCAGGGAAGTTGCAGAGCAAGTGGAAAGGTCCTTATGTGGTCAGGAAGGTACATGACAATGGTAGCATCGACATATCCGAACTGTCATCTTCCTCTACCTTCCGCGTCAATGGTCAACGCCTGAAACTATATCTTGATCATGATCCGCCGACCATTGACGTTGCCCCCATTCTTCTGGTATGAGATGTGTCCTTTGACTCTCATCATCTGCATCTCATACATGGTAATCAAGTCCATCTTCCGCTGCACAGATCCATCTGTTCATATCACTTTCATCTGTTAATTTATTTTCTTCTTTTCTTATTTTCTTCTTTTCCATTTCTATCTTCTTTATCTATCAAAAAGGTACCGCCCTTGTAGACAATTTTCCATACTTAGGACGTACTTTGTCCTAAGTATAGGGGGGCGTGCACCCCGAGTTCTGTCATTTTCATTTCGATCTTCTCCATTGTCTCCTCTTCTTGTCTATACTTAGGGATATCTTACCCTAAGTATAGGGGGAGACAATCTGAGTACGATCTGTTCATCCCCACCCTTGACCCTCCCTGCGTTGTGTACAGTCTGCTATACTGAGGATTATTTGATCCTAAGTATAGGGGGGACGGTTGACTTCTCATTCGTTGAAGCATTCATTAGTTCCTTCATTCTTTAGACTTGCCTATACTTAGTACGAGTTATGTCTTCTCTTTTCTCTCCGATCTATGAGGACATAGCTCAAGCTAAGTATAGGGGGGTCGTATATACTACGTATATACTTTAGCCATAACTCGTACTTTCGTATTGTCCTAATAAATATGGCTAATAATTCTTTAAAATTCATTAAAAATCCTTAATAAAAAGGTGTTTTGTTCCTCAAATTCTTTTGTATATACTGATTAATAAATCAGGTGAAAATGTTTTTTTTGCAAAATGTTTGAAAAATAGTGAACATTTATTGAAAACTATTTTGAAAATATTTTGTTACATGTTTTCAACCTTTGTAAAAATGTGTGGTTTGTAAAATTTCTTTTCTTTATGTGAAATAAAATGTTTGAAAAATGATTTGCAGATGGTTTGAAAAATGGTTGCAAAAATATTTGAAAAACCTATATATACTGTTTTGAAAGCCTTTGCAAAATGATTTTCAAATGTGTGTACATGTTTGCAAAAAATGTTTGTAAAAACTATTTTGGACTATAGTTTTCAAAAATTATGTGAAAAGTTTGTGTCAAATAAGTTTGAGGAATACTTTCATCTCACCAAAATTCACTATATATTTATGTATAAAACTGACCACTTAACCTTGTAAATTCTTGAAATCCACTTCGTGTATATATAAGAAGCACTCCCGTGTACATATTTTCACCCAACTTTCAGCCAAAACTTTTTGTTTTCAAAAATCCCAAAAACATTTGCAAAACTAAAACCCAAAAACATTTGAAAAATCTTTTTGAAAAATACAAAAAATGTATGCATCATCATCATATTTTTAAAAAATCCATAAAAAGTTCAAAATCTTTGAAAATTGCATCACAAAAATATTTTCTGCATAACATTGCATAGCATTCGCATTTTTCGGATTGAGTCTGATAGTTGAACAAGTCTAAGTAAAATCCGGAGATTGGAGCTTGATTGGACCTTAAAATGTACCTAATAACAGGAACCTTATAGGAACTGGGTTTGAGGTATTTCAGGTCTAGTTGACTTAATTCTTTGAGGATCACGGGACTTGGTTCAATGGATTTTTGACTGCCTAAGTAGAGTATTTCGGAGCACACGCACGACTCTTGTCAATAATGACCTAACTTGGACACCTGCACCTTTCACATAGCTCTCCACGGATGAGGTGGTGAGGAGGCAGTTTCCTTTGGCTTGGGGTAGCATATGAGGGTAGTACTTCTAGGCGGAACCTCTCTTCTTCTTCTAGTGAAGGAAGTGCACCTCAACTTGGTCTAGTGGTGATGAAGGCTAAAGACAGAAGCCGTGGGTTGCAATAAAGCTTCAAAAGAGGGATAGTCTACTGGCTCAAGAAGAAATTTCTTGTATATATGCTGCACCATGTAGATATGCTGTACAGATGCAATTGAAAAAACAGAGAAAAAAGAACTCCAAAAAAGTGGTGGGTCGGATTGAAAATTTAATAACCCCACCGGAGTGTATATAGTCCAATAAAGCAAAAGCTTATGGTATCCATGTTACATCTCATGAAGCTTGCAACGGGAGACTTAGCTACACTGGTTGAGCTCCCAAAATTCTATACCTCTTATTCCTCCTCTTCTTGAGCCGGTTGCACTTGAACTTAGAAGGAAATACCCCGCTTCTCGAGGAAAGAGTTGCTAGACCGAGGCATTAGAGTTACCAGTTTGGGGGAGGTTGTTTCTTTGTTACTTCTGAGGTGGGGAGCTACATATCACTTACACTGTACAAGTCAGATTCATAGTCGTAAGAGTTTGCGTATGAGTTGAGATATTTCTGACCTGGCTATTAAGGAGACTTGGACAGAGTTTTGGATTCTCAAGGACTGTTGAATTTCAAATTTGATTCTCATTAAGGTTCCGACCGCACTAAAATTCCAAAGGTCCGACTTAAGCTCCAAACTTTGATTTTGTGAAGACAAGTTTGATAATCAAATAAAATCCAAGTTCTTCTTTTTCTTTTATTTCTTTTTCTTTTGCACTTATTGCATAAGTGTTTGCTAGGGACTAGCAAAGATAAAGTATAGGGGTATGATGAATCCACATTTCATCATCTTTATTCTATCATTTTGGCACCAAAAACCCTAGCAAATGCCTGTAAATAGCATTAATTCCATCATCTTAGCATTCATGCATGTGCATCTAAATAGTGTATAAAATACTGTAATTAAAGCCAAAATTATAGAATAAAGAAAAGAAAAGAAAAAGAATAAAATATTGTAAATATTTTATGACCCGATACCCCTAGACCTAGGCATCTCGATGACTAGGTCGACAAAAAATAAAGTAGGGGGAGATAAGGGCCAAAATCTAATAAAATTCATTTATTTAATTCATTTTTTATTCATTTTGGGACCTATTTTTAGTTCCACTTTTTATACTTCAACTAAAAAAACTTTATACATGAAAGTTGTAGATAATCAAATAAAGAAAAATACAAAATTGATTTCATCCAAAAATAATATACAGATAAAAAGTTATGATCTGAATAAGATTCCGAAATCCCAACTTTCCAGACTTGTATCTCTAAAATAAAAACTCAAAATCTATCAAACTCACCTTTAATTGTATATAATTTTTAATAATCTATTTAATTAAGGTGGTTTCGTATTTTTTGGAGTTACGATTTGAAGGTTGAGTTTTGGACCCCTATTGTATACCTGTACTGAATAAAATATTCAATTTATTCTTTATTCATTATTTATTCATTTTTATATTTTTATAATTTTGCAAATATTACTTATAATAATTGTGAATATTAAAATCAGAATAAAAATGTAAATAAAACTCAAAATAAAATACAAACATATTTGATACATACGTATTATACCTGTATGTATACTTATACTTACTATACTTATAATTTATTAAAGATATAAAACATACCAGAAAAATAAATTAAAAATATATTTGTGTATATAAAAGTATTTTATAATTTTAGAAAATAATAAATAAAAATAATGAAAGTAAAATACACAAATAAAATTAAATACTTAAATACATATGTATTATACCTATATAGGACTATAAAGTAAACTTATAAAAATACACCTTATAAAAATAATTAAAGTTCAGAATAAAATACTACATAAAATAACTAATATTTTTTATTTTATAACCATAATTTAATTCGGCCATTTAATATTTTAAATTGAATTAATAAAAGAATTCTCCAGGGTTTTTCCTGGTTGGTCCACGTGGACCAACCAGGTGCAAACCCTAGTTGACCCCGGTCAACTAGGTGACCTAGCCCCTGTAGACTCTAACCACCTCGTTTTCTCCCCGCATTCGCGGATTTTTTGAGGCATAAACTTTCATCCTTTCGCGATATCTTCTTCTGCAAATCTCTCCACCTACCATCCATCTTGCTCGCCATGTGATTGCATCGGGCTAAGAATCACTGTGGCGCAAGATTTCTCTTGGTCTTTGGACCCCTGCAACTCAGGGTCAAACCAAATAAGAGGAACCCCCAACCTTGCGATTGAATTTTGAACCCTCTTGGACCATCCATCCTCCTCGCTTTCGTGCTTTTCGGGTAGCCGGAGGTGACAGCTCCACCGCCCTGCCGTCAGGCGAGTCGAGGAAGGCTCGAGGCGTCTCCACCACCTCCGCCAACCGCCGGCGTCGAGGTACCCTATCCCCTCTGGCTTCGGCCATCGAGGGCCGTTTCCCTCTCATCTCTTTCACGCATTTTGTTCCTGGTAGTCGTAGGATCATTTCGCCCCTCTTCCCTCGCTCAATCATCCACCTAATCACGTCATCGAATAGCTCGCCGGAGCGCAACTCCGGCGAGCTCCCCTTTCTCCCTTTAGTCCACTTCGATTAGGTCCACCTAAGGTCCAGGCAATTTGCCCTGGACCTCTTAACTATTTTTGCAGAGTCAAAGGTCGTGGACTCGCGCCTGGGCGCGTTTTTATTGCTCGCCGGAGCTCAGCCGAGCTCCCCAGCTCCGTCGATCACCTGTGAGTGCCACGGCCGTCGCCGTGCCCTTTTGATGCCCCCAGGAGAAGAGAAGGCCCCCACGAAGCTCCTCGTCCAATTTGAAGCCCAGACATCGCCGGAGGACGAAGATCTGGAGCGGCGAAGTTCGCCCTCGCCGGCGACCGACGTCGTTCTTCGTCATCTACTTCCAACCGTTGGATCGAGGAGCGTCCCCAGATGGCACAGTTGCCGTTGGATCACGCCACGTCTCCACCGTCTGATCGTCTCCAGATGATCTAATCTCCGCCGTCCAAGCGAAGCGTCATCGGCCGTCCTCAACGCGCCACGTGTCTAAGTGGCTCCTTCGTCACCGTCGGATCACGCGTCGAGGGTATTTTGCATATCAACCCTCGCGCATTTTGTATTTACTGTTTAATATTTAAACTTTCAGCTGTAGTTTAAAAACTTTGGGTTAATTGCATGTAAGCCCCAGCACTTAGTTTTATTTACATTCAGGTCCTCCGCCACGTCACCTCACGTGACCTGTACATGTGAGGTGGTGGGCTTTTTGCAAGGACCCCCTGGGGTTTAGGTATTTCAGTTTTAGTCCCAAGATTTTGTAATATAGTGTAAAACTTTGGGATATTTTGCATCGACCCCCATGGTAGTTTGGAATATTGCATTTTGGTCCCTGCCAGGTGCGTGCCAGTCACGCGCCCTGGGGGGTAATTTACATCGATGACCAGCCGCAAAATCGGCCCTTTAAAAGAGTGTTTTTAACAATTGATAAATGTCGTAGCAGTCGGGCCAATTCGGGCTTATCAAAGAGACCATCTCATTGATATATGTCAAATGAGAATGCGATGGTCGTTAATTTTTATTTTTTTTACTTGGCAAGAAACCAAGGTCGAACTTAGGGACACGCACTTCTCTCGTATTAATCGGACTTCTATTTATTTAACTCGGTGTTGAATTAAAGGCATATAGGTCAAATGTATGCAAAGACACAACGATGCATTAAAGTCAAACATGCATTTTTTTTATCAATTTTTAACTATGCAGATAAATGCTAGGAAATGCAATGCAAATAATATGCCCGAAATGAGCATTACTTAAGCCCTATAATATACGAGTCAATCAGAATCAGGTAATGAAGCAATTTTCATTTATTATAGCAAGTAGGCATGAGAAACAAGGAGATTAGGACACTTAGTTAACTAAATAGAGCATAACAGATCATAGTATCATAGTGAAAATTTAAGCATGCCATAATAAAGACAACGAAAAGAGCTTCAAAATGAAACTGAAATCATCTCAATCGGACATATGAGGCTCAACATATACAATAAAGAAGACAGGGGCATAACTGAAAGAAACATGAAATAAAATTGCAAACTGGTCCCTGGAAGGGACTAAAATGTAATAAAACTAAGGCGCGAGTCCTTCCCTGTAATTTTAACCCAAGACACGGGGACATTTTGCAATATTGAAGAAGTTCGTGGGTGTCTCTGCAGTTTTTCCAGATAAGCACGTGCCAGGCACGTGCTATCTAGGATCGGAAGGAGGTTCGGGGTCGACAGAGGCTCGATGAAGCTTCAGCTTGGCTCGGAGTACCCGAGCCTCCAGGCTGGGTGACGATGAGGCTCGGCGTAGTCTCTGGGTGTGCCACGTGTATCAGGACCTAGATGCAATTTGTGGAAGGAGCGAGGGTGCCGATGCAAAAAGCCCAGACCCCACGTGCGGGTAGCACGTGCGCTCAGGATCGGGCGGGGGCGAGGGTCGGCGCTGCTACGGGTGGCCGTTGCAGGTGGCTCGGGCCACGTGGTGGCTCGAGGTTGACTTGGGCGAAGCTCGGTTCCACCGAGCCTCCGCGCTCCGGGACGGCGACGTGGCCCCTCCAGGGCCGTTGGATCCCCGCCGTGGAGCGAGATCCAACGGTAGCTACTTCGTCTTCTCCTCCGTAGGGTGGCGGCGCAGTAGGAGCTCCGGCGTGGGGCCTGGAGCTCCGCCGCGCCTCGCCGTGCTCGGTGAAGCTCGGGGAAGATCGCTGAAGGTCAGGCGATGAAGGTCTGAGGTCGGAGAAGACGCGGGAGCACCTGGAATGCTCGATCGACACTTGGTCGCCGGAGGCGGAGCTCTAGAACTCAGCTCCGCCCGAAGTCCGGCCAATGATGTTGGTAGACCTGCAAGGGGGTTAAGGCGTGCGTGCGTGCGAGCTGAGGTGGACGGAGGGCTCTTGTGAAGCGAAGAAGGCGAAGCCCTTAGTGGGTCCTCCTCCGCCTCCGGCGGAGGAGAATGCCTGGGATGATAGGGGTCATGACAGAGGAGGGTGGTGATCGGAGATGTGCGCGGGGAAGGTGGATCGATGGTGGAGCTTAGGCGGTGGTCATCGGAAGGTGAGGGCTAATCAAACGGCTTTGAAAATTAAATAAAATTAAAGAAAAATTGCAGATGAAGAAAAAGGAGAGCTTACCTGGTCGGAGCAGAAGGGATGGCCTGGGCTGAGCATAATGGTAATGCTCGGGTCGTCGCACGTCGAGGTCGGCTGCTCCTCGGAGCTCGAGCGGGGCTGGCGCCTCCGCAACACCGCCGTGATCGGCGGTGGGTCTCATCGGGAAGAAGTCGTCGTTGCTCGATCCGAGCTCCTCCCCCTGTCACCAGGAGGAGCTGGAGGGCTGGGCCTCAGCCCCTTGGTCGATGGACAAGCTGGATTGATGGGGGAGGCGACGCTTTTAAAGGAAGGTTCGGTGGTCCAGGTGGTGGGGAGCCGAGATATTCGAGGAGATGTCGGACGACTGGAGAGGTGGACGGAGTTTGTGGGATGTGCGCGAGAATCATGGAGGAATGGGCTCGAACGTGGTGTGGTTAGAGCATGGCGAGGATGACCAGGGCTATGGCTAAAATTAGAGGGGTGGAGGAGGTCTGCGAAGCGGGACGCTCGGGCGGAGCTTGCGGGAGGAGGAAGACGAGGTCCGGACCGTTGGATCGTGAGATCCAACGGTCCTGGTGAGGGTGCGTAGGAACGGTTAGGATTAGATCGGAAGCGATATGATCGGAGGGCTTCTGAGCGGCCACGTGGCGGACTAGGCGCGAGGCGCTGACGATCGGTGGAGATTAAATCCAGAAGGTGATCAGACGGTTGAGGCTAATGTGGAGTTAGCGGCTGAGATGGATGGCTGGAAGTGCGATCGTAGGGCGCACGAGGAGACACGTGGCGGTTTCTGGTTTAGGCACTAACGGGCGGTGAGGATTTGAGATGGAGATGATCTGACGGTCGAGGCTTATGAGCAGACGTAGAGGGAACTGAGCCGTTGGATTCAAAGGAAAATCTAACGGTCACGGATAGCGGCGGATGAGACAAAGTTGCCGGGGCCACGTGGCGCCCCCGGAATAGGCCACGTGGCCCAATCAGATTTATTCAAAGGAATTTTTGATTTTTGGGGGATAAAAAGGCCGAATTTGAGAAAACTCAAAACATGAAAGTTGTAGATCTTGATGAGATCTACAAGTTTCATGTTGGCCAAAACTGGAGATGAAGTCAAACAAAGGTCCGAAATATTTTTGAAGGTATTTTTAAGTCTAAAAATACCACGGATTTTTATTTTGCCATTTTTTGTGGTTTTTAATTTATTTAGGACTCTGTTAATTACAGGACATTAACTGGGTTTTATTGACATCTATTTAAGCAAGGGGGTTAATAATAGAAAATAAAGATGATGAAATCGAGTTTCATCACCCCCCTATACTTAAACCATGCTCGTCCTCGAGCATCAGAAAGAATGACTAAGTTGGATTAACCCCCTTGTGCATGTGAATACAGGATCCAATCTGCTCAAGTCGACTTAATTTTAGAGATCCAAAATTCTTGAGTTTAACCCAGCCTTAATCAAGAGGTACCCAATTCCTCTAATTCTCTAGACTCTCTCTGATGTACATATAATCTAAAGGATATGACATTTAGTGTTGACCGCAATTCTGAGAGTAGAGTCAAATCTTCACCCAAAGTCTTGGTCCAAGAAATTCTCCTAAGGACCCAATCCTCAACACTAGGGAATAAATCAAATCCTGCGTTCAGTCCACCGTCTCTTTAGTTGTCAGACTTAGAAAATGTAGATGGCAGGCCATAAATGGAGGGCATGGGATTGTGTCAATTCTTCTCTCCCTCTCATTGGAACTAGGATTCTCTCTAGTGCCTTTTACGCAACACATTTTTTTGGTGTTGATCAATGCGTCCGTCAAGAGAAGTTGGAGCTGTCTGCACTTGTTTTCCTGGGAGTACACCGGGGTGTGTCTCTTTTGAGTACCTATCGTACCTTCGACACCTAGACTTGTAGCATTTACGATGCAGAGCCCTTTTTTGGTGCAAGCCCGACTCCTGGTCTTAATAGCGGTGGTCCAAGTGGACACTTTGAAAAGTTTGGGAGCGCTCGCCTTTGGTGGAAGCTCTTTGATATTTGACTTTGTATGGAATGAGAGCTTTTCTTTGTCATTTCATTGCTTTGTAGTATTTTTGGCTAGCTCCACTGCTTTTACCAAGAGTTGGCGCACACTGATCAACATTTTTTATTTATATCACACCCAAGCACTTAGGTAAATATCAAGAGATTAGTATAAGAACCAAGTTCTCATACTGGCTAATTTGCTGACACTCACGTTTCCTGAAGCCTTCAAAGATTTTATCCCATCCTCGAGCATCATTAGATCAAATCCAGACTCGAATCCCTCATCCCAATCCCTCAGGTGAAAAGTCAACTCATCTCAATCAAAAACCGCAGTCGTGCATGTGATGTGCTGATCATATTCTTTTTGTCTGAGACTAAGCATGGAATATAGCATGCAAATCTAGAGACCTAGGGGAATGTGGGATGATTAAGTCTATGACCCTGATGACTAAGGTTGGTTAACCGCAAATCTCAAAGACCTCAAAAATCAAGCTTCCTTGAACATTTCAGATCCTGGGTGAAAGTGTAAGTGTAGAGGTTTAATCTAACTCCTTCATTCAAAAACATTTTTTTACTTCAAGAGATATGAGGACAACCTAATCTCAATTAAATAGTTGCATCGGCATTCAGCCAGTATGGATGTAAGTACAGGCCAAAGCCCGTTGCTTAAGGACGGAGCCTTACGCGATGTCCTTTAAACCATCCACTCTGCTAAGGGCGAACCCTCATTGAACACGGCTATTTAATAGGGCTTAGTAGTCACTAATGACTCCTAAAGGATTTTTGGATTTTTCTCATTTTTGTGGATTTAATTTTAAGGTTAAAACACAGGTTAGACTCAACTTTCCTTGATAAAAGATTTTTAAAACCATGTCACACAAATAGAAGATTTTCTAAACATTTTCAAAAAGATTTTTTTCCACACAAGGGAAACTCATTTTTTTAATCATTTTCGAAAATATTTTTATCAAAATAGTGTAACATAGTATAGAAAAAGCCATGAAATCATTTGAGTTCTCTTAGTCCAAAGAATTTTACTTTAGCCAAAAAGTTTTAAATTTTTCAAAATTTTTCAGTTTATAGCTAAAGTAAATATACAATATATACGGTATACCCCCCTATCCTTAAACTTTGCTATGTCCTCATAGCACTAGGTGTTACGAGTCCATAGGTCCATTTTAAGTGTAGAGAAATATACGGGGGCTAAGAGGGGCTCCCTCTATACTTAGGTTAGAAATAACCTAAGTATAAAGGCAAGAAAAGATGAGTAGAGAAATCACAGGGACTCGGGCCCCCCCTATACTTAGGCTGAGATTAGCCTAAGTATAAAGATGGGAATTGATGCTGGGAGGGACCCAAGGTGAACTAAGAAGAAGGATGGATTTACAAATGAGCGGATGAATGAAATGGAGGGACTAAGGTTTTGGGGTGTGTGTTGCAACAAGCATGGCTCAATCAAGCAAGCAAACCCTTAGTTTCACCAACTCACACATGAAACCAACCAAGGTTGGTTTATTATCTTGTCGGTTTTATTGGTGATAAAACATTAGAATTTTATGCAAAGAAAAGATTTGAAGTGAAAATCATTGTGTAAGCGAGGGTATTGCTCTCCCAAAACCGAATTTTACTCCATTTTTGGTTGACTTGCAATTAACAGTCCCAATTTTATTTTAGGTTATCACTGAATTAAGGTTAGCCCAAAAATCAAGAAATCATCGTCTACCGCTCATTCCCTTTTTCCATTAACCTAGATGATCAAGCTAGGAGAAAGAAAGCCGAGAAAAACATGTATTCGATAAAAACCGCGATCTAAGCTAAGCGAGAAATCATGCAGTGATTTGACAATATATCCGTGAAAAACTGGGGCCGTTGTGAAAACCCGATTCAACATGTATGCAAGTCGAAAAAGCCGCACCTAATCATGCATCTATTAGCGGTGATTGATTTTCATTAATTGTAGCTAAGTGATGCGAGACTATGTGCGTCTAAGTTTACAGTGTGTCCTAACCTACGAGCAAGCACGTAAAAGAAGAAAAGTGAAAACTGCTCAAAGAGCCGCGTGCCTGGTCCTAAGTCGACACTCAAGTGGGGACGATCCCCAAACAATCATGATCGTTCGATTACAGCCGCGAGTCTTCAATCGAAGACCGCTGTAAACGACGAATTATTATATAAATAAAAATGCAAGACATTTTTTTTTCTTTCTTCTCGACGTACTCAAAGTGTACTTCTGGGGCTCCTCTCAGCGGGAAGCATCCTGCTCCTCACCTCCTTGAACCATCAAGGGCCCTGCACAAAAGCAATAGTTAGAGATCGATAGAGAAGAGAATTTTACAGTGCAAAATGAATAGACGAATTGACCTATAAAATGAACACTAAATTAAATAAACAAAAATCCAGAAAAATACAAAAAATGAGCCGTGTCCCCGGCAACGGCGCCATTTGACAAGCCGCAAAATCAGCCCTTTAAAAGAGTGTTTTTAACACTTGATAAATGTCGTAGCAGTCGGGCCAATTCAGGCTTATCAAAGAGACCATCTCATTGATATATGTCAAATGAGAATGCGATGGTCGTTAATTTTTATTTTTTTTACTTGGCAAGAAACCAAGGTTGAACTCAGGGACACGCGCTTCTCTCGTATTAATCGGACTTCTATTTATTTAACTCGGTGTTGAATTAAAGGCATATAGGTCAAATGTATGCAAAGACACAACGATGCATTAAAGTCAAACATGCATTTTTTTTTCAATTTTTAATTATGCAGATAAATGCTAGGAAATGCAATGCAAATAATATGCCCGAAATGAGCATTACTTAAGCCCTAAAATATACGAGTCAATCAGAATCAGGTAATGAAGCAATTTTCATTTATATAGCAAGTAGGCATGAGAAACAAGGAGATTAGGACACTTAGTTAACTAAATAGAGCATAACAGATCATAGTGTCATAGTGAAAATTTAAGCATGCCATAATAAAGACAACGAAAAGAGCTTCAAAATGAAACTGAAATCATCTCAATCGGATACATGAGGCTCAATATATACAATAAAGAAGACAGGGGCATAACTGAAAGAAAACATGAAATAAAATTACAAACTGGTCCCTGGAAGGGACTAAAATGTAATAAAACTAAGGCGCGAGTCCTTCCCTGTAATTTTACCCAATGCGCGGGGACCTTTTTGCAATATTGAAGAAGTTCGTGGGCGTCTCTGCAGTTTTTCCAGATAAGCACGTGCCTGGCACGTGCTATCTAGGATCGGAAGGAGGTTCGGGGTCGGCAGAGGCTCGATGAAGCTTCGGCTTGGCTCGGAGTACCCGAGCCTCCAGGCTGGGTGACGATGAGGCTCGGCGTGGTCTCTGGGTGTGCCACGTGTATCAGGACCTGGATGCAATTTGTGGAAGGAGCGAGGGCGCCGATGCAAAAAGCCCAGACCCCACGTGCGGGTAGCACGTGAGCTCAGGCTCGGGCGGGGGCGAGGGTCGGCGCTGCTTCGGGTGGCCGTTGCAGGTGGCTCGGGCCACGTGGTGGCTCGAGGTTGCCTTGGGCGAAGCTCGGTTCCACCGAGCCTCCGTGCTCCGGGACGGCGACGTGGCCCCTCCAGGGCCGTTGGATCCCCGCCGTGGAGCGAGATCCAATGGTAGCTGCTTCGTCTTCTCCTCCGTAGGGTGGCGGCGCAGTTGGAGCTCCGGCGTGAGGCCTGGAGCTCCGCCGCGCCTCGCCGTGCTCGGTGAAGCTTGGGGAAGATCGCTGAAGGTCAGGCGATGAAGGTCTGAGGTCGGAGAAGACGCGGGAGCACCTGGAATGCTCGATCGACACTTGGTCGCCGGAGGCGGAGCTCTAGAACTCAGCTCCGCCCGAAGTCCGGCCAATGATGTTGGTAGACCTGCAAGGGGGTTAAGGCATGCGTGCGTGCGAGCTGAGGTGGACGGAGGGCTCTTGTGAAGCGAAAAAGGCGAAGCCCTTAGTGGGTCCTCCTCCGCCTCCGGCGGAGGAGAATGCCTGGGATGATAGGGGTCATGACGGAGGAGGGTGGTGATCGGAGATGTGCGCGGGGAAGGTGGATCGATGGTGGAGCTTAGGCGGTGGTTGTCGGAAGGCGAGGGCTACTCAAACGGCTTAGAAAATTAAATAAAATTAAAGAAAAATTGCAGATGAAGAAAAAGGAGAGCTTACCTGGTCGGAGCGGAAGGGATGGCCTGGGCTGAGCATAATGGTAATGCTCGGGTCGTCGCACGTCGAGGTCGGCTGCTCCTCGGAGCTCGAGCGGGGCTGGCGCCTCCGCAGCACCGCCGTGATCGGCGGTGGGTCTCATCGGGAAAGAAGTCGTCGTTGCTCGATCCGAGCTCCTCCCCCTGTCACTAGGAGGAGCTGGAGGGCTGGGCCTCAGCCCCTTGGTCGATGGACAAGCTGGATTGATGGGGGAGGCGACGCTTTTAAAGGAAGGTTCGGTGGTCCAGGTGGTGGGGAGTCGAGATATTCGAGGAGATGTGGGACGACTGGAGAGGTGGACGGAGTTTGTGGGATGTGCGCGAGAATCATGGAGGAATGGGCTCGAACGTGGTGTGGTTAGAGCATGGCGAGGATGACCAGGGCTATGGCTAAAATTAGAGGGGTGGAGGAGGTCTGCGAAGCGGGACGCTCGGGCGGAGCTTGCGGGAGGATGAAGACGAGGTCCGGACCGTTGGATCGTGAGATCCAACGGTCCTGGTGAGGGTGCGTAGGAACGGTTAGGATTAGATCGGAAGCGATATGATCGGAGGGCTTCTGAGCGTCCACGTGGCGGACTAGGCGCGAGGCGCTGACGATCGGTGGAGATGAAATCCAGAAGGTGATCAGACGGCTGAGGGCTAATGTGGAGTTAGCGGCTGAGATGGATGGCTGGAAGTGCGATCGTAGGGCGCACGAGGAGACACGTGGCGGTTTCTGGTTTAGGCACTAACGGGCGGTGAGGATTTGAGATGGAGATGATCTGACGGTCGAGGCTTATGAGCAGACGTAGAGGGAACTGAGCCGTTGGATTCAAAGGAAAATCCAACGGTCACGGATAGCGGCGGATGAGACAAAGTTGCCGGGGCCACGTGGCGCCCCCGGAATGGGCCACGTGGCCCAATCAGATTTATTCAAAGGAATTTTTGATTTTTGTGGGATAAAAAGGCCGAATTAGAGAAAACTCAAAACATGAAAGTTGTAGATCTTGATGAGATCTACAAGTTTCATGTTGGCCAAAACTGGAGATGAAGTCAAACAAAGGTCCGAAATATTTTTGAAGGTATTTTTAAGTCTAAAAATACCACGGATTTTTATTTTGCCATTTTTTTGTGGTTTTTAATTTATTTAGGACTCTGTTAATTACAGGACATTAACTGGGTTTTATTGACATCTATTTAAGCAAGGGGGTTAATAATAGAAAATAAAGATGATGAAATCGAGTTTCATCAATCGACACCCAGGCGGGTTTTGTAATTGAATTTTGGAGCTATAAATCGAATATTCAGTTCAAATATTTGTGGAAATTTGCATGTCTGCCCCTGGATGTTTGAGAAATTGCATAAATACTCCTGCCAGACCTGTTTATTGATTGGATGCTTGTTGTAATTATTTGAATTATCATTTTAAGTCCAAAAATTCTACAAAAATAGGCTTAAGCTTCTGGATACTTGTATTTTGACGCCCTAATTTTTGTTTTTGATTTTGTTTTATTTTTATATTTATTAAAAATCAAAAACATGCTTTTTCACTACTTTCTAGCTTAGAAAATGCCAAAAAATATTAAAACACTTCGAAAAATTCCAAAAAAAATTACCTAATGTCTATTTTAACCTATTTTAGTGTCAGTCCAAAAATCACTAAAAATCTCAAAAGAAAACACTAAAAATGTAAAAACACTCAAAAACTTCAAAAAAATATATAAAATCAGAGAAAAATCCAAAATTCACAAACTCTATTCCTGTTTGTTCTATTTTTCATTATATTTATTTGAAAAATAGTGTGAAAAATTTTGATTGCTGTTTGCTATTTTTAACTGCCATTTTACTTACAGCCAGCACATTTTCCACTGTTTTCCCTCATTGCAGTATTTAAAAATACCAAAAACACCTTGAAAAATACCCAAAAATCACAAAAAAGTAAAAATCCTAAAAATATCAAAAACATTTTATTTCTGAATTTTTGGTTATTTTTGCACATTTTTATACATACTTTATCTTGTCTTTTATTCCTTTGCTTATATTTTCCAATCTTGAAAAAAAAAGTATAAAATATAAAATATAAAAATCGGAAAATTAAAAATCAAAATACAAAAATTAAAAATTAAATAAAAAAATTAAAAATTAAAAACCCACAAAAACATCTTTGCTTGCTTGCTTAGTGTAGACATCACACACATTCACTCACGCACATTTGTTTGAATTACCCTGTTTGCTCCCTGTGTTCGAACTCTCTGCATACTTGTCACTATACACCATTTGTGCAGAGTTAAAAATAAATTTTAACTCCACATTATTTCTAATTTATTGATCTTTAATGTGGGTTAATTGTGGATTTTAGTTCAGATTTAGTGTGGTCAAAACACCGACTGAGTTCACGCTTTGTGTTGAACTTACGACCACTTGAATTCGGCTAAATCAGTTACCTATGTTCTGACCCTGAAAATGTACCTAAGGACGAGTCAGCTGCGCTTCATTGTTCCATACACCATTAATTTCCTGGATCAGTGGCGGGGGTGGACAGAGATGCTCGGAGTAAGCTGGCTGGGACTCGAGCTGATATACAACCATCTGTATCTGAGGCTACGGGGGCTGCTCCGGAACCTGCACGTAATACACGTGTTGGATAGGCTGGGGTTGTGGTGGAGTCGGTTGAGGGGTTTGATGCAGTGAAGGATCCTTCTTCCCAGTGGACGGCTCAGCAGTGGTGGACACAGTATTGCACATGTTGGCGTTCAGGGCTCGAACGAGCTGCTCCAGCTACTAGGAAATCAAGTTGAGCTTTTCCAAGCCCTGTGTCCTTTTCTCAATCACTGATAACTTTTTGAGGTCATGTAACCTCTTCTCGATGATGTCCACCTTAGACAGATGGCTACCGATGATGCTCAAGTTGGAGCTCTCATCTCTGTCTTTGGTATGAGTAGCCATGTTTACGGGCTTGCTGATGGCAGCGGGCATCTTCATGTATGCTCTGGATGAGGATTGAGCGGCTTCTCCTTCAGCCATTTCCTCGAAGACGTTCTACACCATGTCCTCGTCCTTGTTAAAGTGTGAGCCACCGCAAGTGGCATCGACGAGCTTTTGGCTCTCAAGCGTGAGCTCGCCAAAGAAGTGTTGTACAAGACTAGTCTTTGGGATTTCGTGGTGGGGACATTTCTCCTGGAGATCCTTGAATCTTTCCCACGCTTCATGGATATTTTCGTGGGGCTACTGGCAAAAGCTGGAGATACGGGCACACATCTAATTCAGACGACCGAGAGGGTAGAATTTGTGGAGAAATGCAGACTTCAGCTCCTCCCAGGACGTGACTACCTTTCCCAGGTGGTCGACCCAATATAGGTCCTTATCTTGAAGGCTGAAGGGAAAGGCGACCATCTTGACTACCCTCAAAGGAATTCCAGGGTAGTGAGCAGTAGCACAGATGTTGTCGAACTTCTTAAGATGGATGTAAGGCTCCTCAGTGGTATTCCCATGGAATGTAGGAAGCAAAGACAGAAACTGCGGCTTCAACTCGAAGTGGGCTTGGATGCGTGGAATTCGGATCCACTCAGTGATACGACCCGCTCTAGGACTGTATGTCTGCTTTAACGTCGGCTTTGGCTGCTGGGGATCTGCGTCCATTCTATCAAATTCGGGTCCTCCCACTGAAAGTTCATCTTCTGCTCCTCCAAAATTGAACTCTTGATCTGGATTCGGCTCACCCTCCTTCGTCCATCTCTTGCATCAGCCATCCTCCTCAGATCATTCAGCATATCTTGGAAGGCGGTCTAGGCGAGGGCTTGGTTGGTCAACTACTGCTGGATCGCTTGGATGGATGCCAGAAGCTGACTATTGACATCATTCTGAGTGGTATACTGCCCTTCTCCCGGGTTGACTTCAGCTTCAGGTTGGGGATGCAGTCCCTTTCCCCTTCCCCGACCATCTCAGATTCTGCTTGACTTTGCTGGCTTGGAATCAGATTCTCGATCTGCACATGGAAGAATGCCCCGATCAGTCTGAATTGCAGCACCAAATGGAGAAAAATATTCTGTGTTTAGGTCAACACAGAATTTTGTTAAGGATGGCGATGTGTAAGGAGTGAAATCAATAACCATCTAAAATGGATAGAGTTTGGGACAAGAGTGATCATGATTTATTGAAGAAGGCGGGGAGTCTGGAGATTGGTTCACAGAGTTTGAATCGGGTTCTCGGAAATCTCCCCGAATTATTGGAGAAGGCGAGCGGATGGAACTGATGTGGGTGTCGACAGAGTCTCAACTAAACTGTCCAGTCGTCGTCATCTTAAAGGTCAAGCAGAAGATCAATGTGTATGAAGGATACGGAGGCTAACAAGAAATAAAGGGAGCGTAAAATAGTAGAAGGCTCACAATGAGCAAGGGTCAAATGAGGGGAGAGCAAAATGGCGCAAAGGCGTGATGTTCTTGATCTTGAACTAAATAAGATTAATCAATCAAACCACAAAGCAATGGATTCACCAACTCGACCCGTGAAGCCGTGAAGGTTCGGCAATTATCTTTGTGATTTTTATATTTGAATTCAGGCAAAATCTTGTAACGAGTCCTTAGAGCACTACACCTATAGGAGCGAGAGTACTGCAAGAAGGGTATTGCAATGGTTATTAGGTGTTTGGCCTTAGGTTACACGATCAAGCAAGCCTAAAGACTAAGGGCTCATTCCATAAAATGAAGAAAACCAAAACCGAGAAACAAAATAAAACAAAGCGATGAAAATGCGGCAAAACTGTGGTGAACCCCCAAGTGAACAAACACTTGGAAATTGGGCTCGAATGTCCAAAGTCCTGTGTACATGTATTATTACAAATTTATAATCAATAGACTCTCTCTCATAAAAAGTGAAAAAACCTAACTACCCTCTCTGTCTCTCTCTCAAACTCCTCCTGCTCTCTCCTACCGGTTAGGGTAGAATAGCCAGCCCCGCTTCCCAATGTTGCGTAGAGTCACCTAGGCAATCCTCCTCGATCCACGATCCCTCGCAGGAAAACAAGAAAGATACGTCAGACAGTTCACAATCAATTATACAATAGAAAGAGATGATAAAAATGGCTAAGAAAATAAAAAGATAAAGGTCTACTCTACAAGCCGATGCTCTCCGGCAACGGTGCCATTTGAAACATGAAAAGACGGGAGTCGTTAAGTAATGGCCTGACAACTCAGGCTCACTGTCACTGATGCGATTACTTCAATCCTCATGTTGATCAACAATTAACCCATACAAATAATCAAGAAATTAAGAGCATGAGTTAAAATTTATTATACCCCACTCAGAATGTATAGAGGCAAGCAAGTAGGGGCCGAACACATGAAGCAAGGCGTAGAGCAAGCTAGATAAAAATATCACACACCCAATATCCTTTCACTACTTAGCCGAATTAAAATTTTTGCGGGTTTTTAAGTTTATATTATTTTTTATTTAAATTTTGATTTTATATTTTTAATTTTTGATTTTTAATTTACTGATTTTGTATTTTCTTTTATATTTTATATTTTTATATTATCTTTTTCTTTTAATAAGGATATACGACTATATAGGATGTATATATACAATATAGATGAAAGAGAGATATAAGAGGTAAAAATGTTCAAAATACCAGAAAGAAAATCTTTTTGTGTTTTTTGTTTGTCAATTGTTTTTATGTTTTTCCTAGATTTTTTCTATTTTTTAGTATTTTTGAGTTCAAAAATTCTGAAAACAATGAATAGAACTAATGGGTGAAATTAAAATGGAGATGAAAAGTATCAAACAGTGTCAAAAATTCTCCAAATTAATTTTAAACTATAGATAATACAATGGGAAAAAAATCAGGAACAGAAAACACAATTTTTTAGATTTTTTTATTGATTTTATAATTTTTCGTGAAGGTTTTTGGAGTTTTTCTATTTTTATGAGTCTTCTTTTATATTTTTAGTGATTTTTAGTCTGAAATTAAAATATGCAAAAACACATATAACATAATATTTTGGAATTTTTCAAAATTTTTTTATAATTTTTATGTATTTTTAATGCAAACAATGAAGAAAATGCGTATTTTTGAATTTTTATAAATAACAAACTGCAACAAAAATATAAAATATAAATATGGCATGATAGCATAATGCAACAGACACAAAATGATATTTTTTGGGAATTTTTAGAGTTTTATAGATGCATGAAATAATTAGAGACAAGAAAGAGAAACTACACTACTAGTCGGGGTATCTTTGCAAATATCCAGAAGTTAGAGGGCCAAGTAACAATTTTTCACAAAAATATATTGCAATAAAAATGTTCACGGACCAATCGCAAATACCCAAAAGCCCAGGGGTATAAGTACAAAAGTGCCAAGGCCACATGCGTTGACACGCGCGCCTGACAGGAACTAGATCGTAATATTTCAAAAAACTGGGGGCTAAAATGCGAAATGTCCAGAATATATTACTGCATATAAAATTTTACGTACTAATTGGAAATAACAAGACCCGAAGAGGGTCCCTTGCAAAATGTCCACTCCCCTCACGTACACAGGCACGTGCGGCGACGTGGATAGGGACCGAAGTGCAAATTCAAGAAACCCAAGGGTGTTTTTACAAATATTACACGAAATATTAAACTACAACTGAAAGCTTATAGTTCAAACTTTAAATACAAAATGGCGAGGGTATCAAGCAAAATTACCCATGCCTGGGCGCGATCCAACGGCTGCAATCCTTTCACTTATACAAGCGGCGCTTCGAGGACGACTGATGACGCTACGGCTGCCAATGGTTGAGATCAGATCTGGAGAGGGAGATCGATGGCTGGGGGTGAGGCAGATCCGACGGCAGCTGTACGCCTGGAGCACCGGCTTTGATCCAACGATAGGGGATCAAAGAGGAAGAACGAGGAAGAATCGTCGACGATGCGATCTTCCCCAGCCTCTATCCTCGTCCTCCGACAGTCTTGAGGCTCGCAAAATGGTCGGGCATACACCTGGGATGGTCTTCTTTGTGCTGGTGGCTCCAGAAACCCCCGACGGTGGCCGGAGGTCGCGCGAGGAGGCGGCGGAGCTGGGGGGAGCCCAGGTACCTCCGGCGAGGCGAAAATGAGCCCCAGGCTCTTCTTGATGTCCCTGGACTTGCAAAAAAGGGTGAGAGGGTCGAGGGCAAAGTGCCTCGACCCCCCGGTGGCGTATCATAGTCGTGGGGCGGTGAAATGGCGGTCGTCGTCGGCCGGTGCAACCCGGAGCACGGCCATACGCGAAATGATGAGGTTTTGGAATGATCGAGATGCGATTCGATGGAGGGGAAGTTGGGTGATAAGCTACATGTGATAAGCTACAGACGTTCTAAGCGCTTGAAGAAGTACATAATAAGGAAGAAAAAGACTCACCAAGATGGCACAGGAAGATGGCTCCGGCGAAACCTCCGGCGAGTGGATGCGCCTCGATTCATCACCGTCTGGACCTCCCGAGGTGTGCGTCCGGTTCCTGCTTTCACCAGGAAGGATGTCGGGGTGTTAGATATAGGATTTAGGGGTGGAAGAGCAATCAAACGTCAAAGGGAAGATGGGGGTCACGTTTATACGAGTTGACGGGCGACTCCCAAGATTGATGTGAATCACTCGATGCAGCGTTCCAATGCCCAAAGTGAACCCAGGGCGTGAATCATCATTCATCGAGGAATAAAAGTCAAGAAGACTTCGAGGCGAGAATATGTATGACGCATTCTCCAAAATTCATAGAAAACAACCAAAAATCCACAGTCTAACAGGCCTGATCTCGGTCATAGAGCTGATCGAGGCCAACCAAGGAAGGCATCTGGTTGGTCCATGTGGACCAACAAGAAAAACTTCGGAAAAAATATTTACAAATTCATTTAAAAATAGTAAATGATTTAATTAATTTTAGATTATTAAATAAAAAATGTTTATTATTTTTTTAAATTATTTTATTATGATTTTAGTCACTTTTTAGAGGTTTAAAAATACAAGTTATCTTTTATGGACTATGTAGGTATATTTATCTATGTATTTTAATAATTTATTTTTATTTTGTATATTAAATTTAATTTATTTTGTTTATTATTTTATAAATTTATAACTTAATTTTATACACTTAAATATATTTTCATTTTATTTTTCTGAAGTATTTTGTACACTTAAATAAATAGATGGATTGTTTATATATGTGTGGTTATTGGTATTTCATCTATGCGCTTTATACAAGTATTTTATTTTTGTGTTTTTATTGATGTTTTTATTCCAGTTTTACACACATATATTGTAAATAATATTTACAAAATACAAAATATAAAATTACAAAAATAATGGATAATAAATAAAATAAATATTTTAATCGGTACAAGTATACAATAGGGGTCCAAAACTCAACTTTCAAACCGTAACTTCGAAAAATATGAAACCACCTTCATTAAATTGCTTATTAAAAGTTATATATAATTAAAGTGATTTTGATACATTTCGAGTTTTTATTTGAGAGATACATGTCTGGGAAATTGGGATTCTGGAATCTTATTCAGATCATAACTTTTTATATGTACATTATTTTTGTATGAAATCAATTTTCTATTTTTTATATTTAATTATCTACAACTTTCATATTTAAAGTTTCTTTATTTGAAGCAAAAAAGTGGAACCAAAAATAGGTCCCAAAATGAATAAAGAATGAATTAAATAAGAGGTATTTTTATTGTATTTTGGCCCTTATCTCCCCCTACTTTGTTCCTTGTCGACCTAGTCATCAAGATGCCTAGGTCTCGAGGTTTCGGATCATAAAATATTTGCAATATTTTATTTCTTTTCTTTTCTTTATTCTATATTTTGGCTTTAAAAACCGTATTTTAGGCAATATTTACACAATAATACATGGATGATAAAAAGCTAAATTAACGCTATTTATACACATTTACTAGGGTTTTTAAGGCCAAAATGATCGAATAAATATGATGAAACGTAGATTCATCAGCTATCCAAGTAGTTGGGTACGATAAAGATTTCGATGAAATGTATCGAATGGGAACATCAAAAGTTCTTAAGAATAAATAAAGAGGTTTACATCATAAAGTATTAAAGGAAGAGAGAGAGTGACTTAGGTTAAACACCCTTACGTATTCGGAACTCATAAGATGTAATAAAAATCTTCAAGATTGGAAAACATGATTTTTTAAGAAAATTAAATTAAGATTTCAAGATCATACCTTCAAAGAATTATGGATATCTCTTATGCATATCTTCCTTGGGTTCCCATGTTACCTCTGTGATAGTCTGGCTCTTCCGTAAATCCTTGACCAACAGAATCTCCTTTCACCTCAACTTCTTAATTACGCAATCAAGATCTGCACATGCACCTCAAGGAAGGAAAGGTTCAAACTCAACTACCTAGTCATTATAAAATCTCATTCTTGAGGAATGTACTTTCATAAGTTAGATGTGTGCAACACACAATCATACCCATTAGGTCTACGTAATTTCCAAGTGCGGGATAAAGCCTCGTAAGGACCAGTTGTCACAGTGCCAACTTGCTTTTGACACCAAATAATTGGAGATCCTTTATTGGATATACCTTCAATGATACAAAATCGCTCAAACTCAAGGTCTCAATGCCTATGGTCAGCGTAACCTTTCTGACAATTCTGCATGGTCAGCAACTTCTTTATGTCCATCAACGATCCTTATAGTATCCACAATGATTTGGGTGGTATAAATCTCCTTCTCACATACTACATATCAAGATAATGGCGTAGTACATCTTTACATGCATAAGGCCTCAAAAAAGTCGTGCCAATGCTAACTGCTGTTGTATGCAAACTCCACAAAACAAGATGAACCGTCTAGGTACCTATTCTTACGAGTTGTTGCATTTATGTTGTTGTGTGCGAACTCCACAAAACAAGATGAACCGTCTAGGTACCTATTCTTATGAGTTGTTGCATTTATGTTGTATGCAAACTCCACAAAACAAGATGAATTGTCTAGGTGCCTATTCTTACGAGTTGTTGCATTTATGTTGTTGTATGCAAACTCCACAAAACAAGGTGAACCGTCTAGGTACCTATTCTTACGAGTTGTTGCATTTATCTGAGTATCCACAAATGACAAAAAATTCTCGTTTTACTTCCTCAATCTTGATGGCTGGAAACCCTAACTTTAAACTTTTGGTGATTTCTTACTAAATAAATAAAATATGCTCAAAGCAAGCCCTCAAGGGTCTAGATCATCCTTTCAGACTATCCATATGTCTACTTATAATGGATGGAACTAAGGGCCTGTTTGGTTACTGGGTTGGACTGGGTTGGCCCAACCCTGGTTACTATTCACAAGGGTACTTCCTCCTCACATATTACTATTCACCCACCCCAACCCTGGTTACTATTCACAAGGGTACTTCCTCCTCACAGATTACTATTCCCAAGAGTTCCAAGACTACGTGAACTCTCCCCACTAGTTTGAGAAAAAAACTTTGACTATGTTAGTCATCGTATCTCAGGAATCTCACGTAAACCGATGACACGCTGGATTTATAACTTGGTTACCTCTACTCGCTTATAAGTTACGTTGACTAATATTTTTGAGAGAATGGTGAAATGAGCTATTTGTGTGGGGGTCGTATAGTCCCACAATGTTGAGTTGTGGGACCTGCGTATGTTAGTGGGACCATGTAAAGAATCTCATATCCATATATTCATTGAGAAAGATAACAAAGTAATCTAACTGATAGAGCTTTCTCTCATGGATTTATCCCGCTTCTTAGAAAGCCATGTTCTAAGTAAAATCGTGTATCGGTCTTGTTATTCATCCTGTATTTCTTTATTTTCGATTTGCATATGCAAAAGTAATCTAACTGATGGAGCTAAGTCAGTTTTAGATTCTATCTCCAACTTCCTTTTTTTTATTTCCGCATGAGATCCAAATCATCCATATAATAATGCATGGATTCCAGAGTGAGATCATTTACATAGCTCAAAGGAACTCTATTTCCACGTTGATTAATGTGAGACTATAATTCCAATCAAAATTTAATTGGCCCAAAATGAGGTTGATGGTTCAACATCACATCTGTTTTTTTAATTGTAGCTAATATCTATTTAAATAATTAATCATATGAGCTTGTGTTGTTGAAGTCTTACCAACTCCACATTTTTTTAAGAAAAGAAAGAACTTGGAGTCGCTAAATCATAACGAGGATATGACCTAAAATATAAGGTTTTTATCACTTGTGTCCTTTCAAGATATTATAATATTAGTTACACCTCTTTATTTTTTCGAATATCAATTGTGTCACTGACTTCTTCTAAAATTATCACTTATGCTCTTCCATTAGTTTGGCCGTCAGTGAGTTGAATTAAACCATAGTCTTAAGCGGGGCATAGTTTCAAGCGGGGCATCGCCCCCACCTCTTGACCTCCACGTCCCTCCTCGTCTATCTTATCATCTTCTCAGGGTGATGGTGTGGCTCGAGGGTCTCAATCAGGGGCTGCTTCACGAAGGCTCGCCAACCTATGGTAGAGGACGAAGGTGGCAGCTGCTTTCAGGATCATATCGTGGGCTGATTGCTTATCCAGATCATGGGCTATGCTTTGTTCTGGGAGAACAACTGATTTGAACTTGGAAGAGAGACCTGCTCCTGTTCTTTCTAATCTCGACTGGATTCAAAGAATGGATCCAATCCAAGTTAACAAATAGCTTGAATTGATCAATGTCTACTTATACGTATACCTCCGAAGTTGGAAGTTGGGTTTGTTACGGAACATATCGAAAACAGATTGGAAGGGGCTAATGTAAGTAAGATTGAAAGGAAATTAAATTGGGATTTGATATACGAAACTAATTGAAACCTGATGGGAAAGGGAATGAAGGAGGAGGGGGTTGGAGGAGGACGGTCATAGGAGGAGGGGTTGGAGGGGGCGAGGCAACAGAGATGGTGGTAAGGATGAAAGCAAATCAGATACGGATCGGATATGTCTATTTCCATATCCGTATTAGTTTCATCTTTATCGAATGCGAATATGGATAATGATATAATTTGAATATGCATTAAGGAAACCATATCCTTAAAAATACGGATAGAATTCAAATTGGATATTTATCGAATTCGAATACGGATCGAATAAAAAGCATATCCGAATATGGATCAAGAAAAGAGCCAATTCAAATATGAACCGAATAAAGAGTGAATACAAATATGGATCCAATAAACATAAAATCTGACGGAGTTCAATAAAGACCACATATGAATACAAATTGAATTTTTTTTATATCAAAGTTCATAATGATGTTAAAAAATAGCCATGAAATATAAATAAGTTGCATCATAATAAAAGGGAGCATCGAGGTAATATAAGTTTTTTTATCGGAAGCAAAAAGAGGAAGGATTTCGTAACTTTTGTTCATGCCCATCTTCAAACAAACACAAGTTTATTAACATCAGTAATATATTGTATTATATAATATATAATACTAATATAATAGCACAGTTTGTGGATTATATTACATTAACTAATATATAAAATAATATTAAATGCAGTATTCAGATATCTGGATCTGTATTCGGATATTCAAGCCATTACCAAATTTTTACAATCCATATCCATATTCAATCCTTGATCAATATTCGAATATAGATATATGTATCCGACAATTTTTCGAATACGGTAAGCGGATATTTGGATATATCCGTATCCGTTTTCATCCCTAGATGAGGGCAGTGGAGGAGGTGACGGGAGGTGAAAGAAGAAAGAAGGGATTAGAGGAAAAAGACATCTTCCCTAGTGATGCAATCTAACTACCCTTCCCGTCCCAAAAGAACTTATGTTTGAGATGCAAATGGATAACAATTAACTCGAGGAGTGCAAGTAATAATTGTGGAAGAAGTCGGAGGCACAACTGATATTCAAAAAAAGAGAAGAGCATAATTGATATTAGAAAGTCACACGTCATAAAATCCCTAAATGTGATATTTATACACTCTCCCGTAAAATCTTATTCAATTATATCACAGCCCTTGTAGCTGTAATTACACCACGATTCTAAATAATCTTATTGGATTTAGCATACACACCCCTATAAAAGAGTTGTTGAGTTAATAATATTACGTAGATTCTTTAATTAAAAAGATTGGAGGGGTTGCATAGGGTTGGACAGGATTTTAAGGACCATTGTACAAAAATCTCGAAAAAAAGGCATAGGTGTCGTTTCAAATATAAATACTTAATCCAACATGATGTTATCATTACAATAAAATGAATCTATGGAATCTGTCGTTCATTTTTAAATATAAAACAGAAATTATTCATTATAAAAATTCACACTTTGTGGTTGAATTTAAGCGATGAATGGGATTTAGGGTTCTATTCTACTACCAACAGCTCATATAGAAACGATTAAGTATCACCTTTGTCATTCAAATTTTAATTAATTATTCTTAAAAATGATAATAATAAAGATAGGATTTGGTGATTGAAACTGCATATAACCATTATTATATGAACCTCGCTAGCAACATAAAAATGGACAATCATTCGTCATTAAATCCAAGTACAAATTATGATATTACAATATATAGCAATTTTAGTTATACATTTATCAATGGACGATATAGCGTCTTCCAAAATATATGTTAGTGTAGACTTATTTTGTTGTAGCGGAGAAATACATATGCATTTTTTTTTACAATGGAAAGGAAACAAGAGCTAGGATAACTTAGTTAGAATTTATGTTTGATGAGATGCACAAAGTACTTGTTGAGTAAAGGGGCATTTCAAAGATATGCGACTACCCATTTGATAAATTAAGATGAAATAGTCACTTCATCCTCAAATGGTCTATTCCAACCTAAATACCATTAAATAAAAGAATATGCAAGAGGAGTAATATCATATAATTTCAGAGTAAATTACAAAGAAAAGTGCTTGAATTTTACTCAAAATGTAAATATCATGTCCGAACTTAAAAAAGTAACAATCTAGTATTTAATCTTTAAGATTTGAATAATGTGGCCTTAGACTAACATAATTGATATAGAGAATGTTATCTTTCTAACCTTAAATCACATAAGCTGAAAACCCCAAGAGATATAATGTATGCACCAAAAACCTATCCCAAGTGTGACGTATGTGTCCCCTGAGGATTAGGGTACTCGACAAATCACCTCCATACATGTACATAATGTTTAACTCTTACATGACATAACCCTATGTTATATTCAATTTGATATGTCCATTATATTTGACGATTTCTATTAAAAAGACAAAATTATCTTTAATGCTCCATCTTATTTGCAAATCACACCCTCTCTTATTCTCCCTCATTCCCACAGTGCAAAGGAGGAACGTCAGTAGGCCACCAAAGAAACCATCACCAACCCCACCAGAAGAAGAAGGAGAACCCATGGCTCACCTCACCAAACTTCTCCCTGCACCTCTTCTGATCCCCGCAGAACACCCAGGAATTGCAAATGCAGGGCCCGTCCACCTCTTTGGACATGTGTTTACATGCCATGCAGCATTCCCTAGAGGGGTGGGAGAACGTGATGGGTCTCTCGAATTCGGCATCAGGTGGGAGGACAAGATGGGTCGCCATTGGAAGGCAGAGAGGGCCATGTCGACGAGGGAACAACAGCCTGGGCATCCGTGCAGGAAGTAAAAATGGGACCGAGCGTGGACTTGGGCAGCCAACTACCTCCTTCCGAGGTGGAAAAACTATATATGGTGTTAATTTGACTTGAATCCTAACCACTTGTTGGGTTGCTGATGTGGCTGATCTGTGTCCTGGCTTCTGATTGGCTGAGAGCTGTTGGGTCAGGATTGCTGACATGTCTGATCTGTATCCTGCCTTCTGATTGGCTGAGAGCTGTTGGGCTAGGATTGCTGACATGTCTGATCTGTGTCCTGCATTCTGATTGGCTGGGAGCTGTTGGGATGGATTGCTAAATACAAATGGTATTCTTCTGTTACAGTATAAAAAGAGCCTCAAGGCCACCAGATACTGCATCCTCATTTCTGATCCCATTTCTCATCCCATATCTGTACCTTCTCAGTACCCTCTGTATTACATCTTTCTCCATATAGTGAAACCGATCGCCGTCGCCCAAGGACGTAGCCCATTTACGGGTGAACCTTGTAAATCCTTGTGTTTGCGTCTTGCTTGTTTGATCGTGTTTATGCATGTTTGCTTCCGCATTCGCAACAAATTTGTATCAGAGCTTCAGGTTCTGTCAGGATCATCCAGTAAGATGGCGTCACACAATCTGAAGATCGAGAAGTTCACGGGGAAGAATGGATTTAGTCTATGGCAGATCAAGATGTGCGCCCTTCTGAAGCAGCAAGGCATCTGGGCATCGTTAGATCAAGACCGGGCGAAGGCGCTCGAACCGTCCGAGTTGATGGTGCAGGAAGAGAAGGTACACTCGACGATCATGCTGTGTTTGGCGGATGAGATTATCGCGGAGGTTGCCGATGAGGATTCCGCAGCCGGTCTGTGGTTGAGACTGGAAAGTCTATATATGACGAAGTCTCTGACCAACAAGTTGCTCTTGAAGCAACGTCTGTTCTCTCTCCGCATGCATGAATGTACATCTCTTAAAGAACATCTAGATTGCTTAAATACATTATTGATGGATTTAAGAAACGTAGATGTTAAGATTGAAGATGAGGATGCTGCCTTGATTTATTGGTTTCTCATCCATTATCATTTGAGAATTTTGTTCAATCATTCATTGTGGGAAGAGAATCCATAACCTTAGAGGAAGTTCGCGCGAGTTTGCATATGCATGAACTTCGACATATGGCTATTGGAATGCAAAACTCTAATGCTGCAGGTTTGGTTATGACTCATGAGAAGAGCCGTACAGGTTCTGACTACACAAAGAACGGAAAGCAGAGGTCTAAGAATTACAATGCTAGGGACATCTGCAATTACTGCAAGGAATCCGGACATTGGAAGAAAGACTGCCCAAAGAAGGCCACAATTGCTGCAGTAGCTCAAAGTGGCAGAGATTCTGAAGATGTTTTCGTTCTCACCGTCACGGATCAGAAGATGACATATAACACATGGATTCTTGATTCAGGTTGTTCCTACCATATGACTCCTAATGAAGATTGGTTTTGCACCTACAAGAAGATAGATGGCAGAAACGTCATCACAGGGAGTAATACAACGTGCAAGATTGTAGGGATCGGCTCTGTGAAGATCAAGATGCATAATGGAGTCGTGAGGACTGTGACAGAAGTACGACATGTTCCTGATCTGAAGAAGAACCTGATATCACTTGCAGTCTTGGACTCTAAAGGATACATGTACAACGCTGAAGGTGGAGTTATGCAGGTTGCCAAAGCTGGAGTTGTTGTCATGAAGGGCAACGAGCAGAAGACCTTATATGTCTCGCAAGGGTTTACAGTTCCTGGGAGTAAGTTCAAGCGTTGTTTGTACTTGCTCAATGTCAGCAGTTTGCAGTAGCCCCAAGGAGGGGCTGGCGGCGGTACGGTGAAGCTTGGCAAAGCTTCTCTGAGGAGAAATTTCAAGGTGAATATTGTTTATAATTCCTTGATTCATGTTATCTGAATTTCAAGTGGTGAATTATAGTAGTGGTCAATTCTGCTATATGAGAATTCATCCCCGATGGAGTCTAGCAGTGGTTAATTCTGCTACTGGAGAATTCAACTCATGGTGGAGTAATAGTAGTGGTTCATTCTACTATATGAGGATTCAATTCAAGGTGGAGATTGTTAATTTGACTTGAATCCTAACCACTTGTCGGGTTGCTGATGTGGTTGATCCGTGTCCTGGCTTCTGATTGGCTGAGAGCTGTCGGGTCAGGATTGCTGACATGTCTGATCTGTGTCCTGCCTTCTGATTGGCTGAGAGCTGTTGGGTTAGGATTGCTGACATGTCTGTGATGAGCGCGAAATCTACCTCTTTAATAATCGTAAATTGCAGTATAGGAGGTGAAAATCGGTCGATCAAAATACCACAATCTTTGAATGTTGTGGAATATTTTACTTGGCAAGTTTACCAAGGTCGAACACAGGGAACAGTGATTTTTAGTTGCGTCATCCTAAATCAAATTAAATAATCAAATTTATGCTCGATTAATTTATGCGTTGCAAAAATATACAATGCAATGATGAAAATGCTATGCAAGAAAAATAAACAGAATTTATGCTCAGGATCTGTGATTTTTTTACGATTTAAATCATCAATTAATAAAGTCAATTAATCCTCAAATATTATCACAGATCGAATAAAATTAACACCCAGAAAGATCTATCAACTTCAAGTTGCAGGTAAAGAGATTAATCAATGTATACCCCTGTCAAAAATTCAATGGAAATTGCCTTTTTCTAGTTAATAGTCGATCAACCAAATAGAGAATCAAATATATTGATCTTTGATCTAACCCCTTGCAAATAATAAATTTGTGGGAATTATCAACACTGAGCACAAGAGATTAATCAATGTAAACCTCAACTGAACTCCTGCCAAAGAAATCATCAAAATTTTCAAAAAAATGTGGCATTGATATGTCACACTAAGCCTGCAAGTCAACTGAGATCCTCAAATAATACTTATCAAAGAACAATATCAGATCTTCCACAATTTATGCAAAGAGATAGAGCATGAAATTAGCTTCGAAATGACATATTATACGCTCAAAACGGAGTTCGTATGATAAAGTTATGATAAAATGAAGTTTCAGGGATAAAATGTAAATAAAACAAAGTTTTTCTTTCAAAATAGTCCCTGTGAGGACTTATCTGTAATATCTGAAAGTCGGAGGGGCTTATCTGCAATTTACCCCAGGAGGGGGTATAAATGTAATTTCAGAAACCCTGGAGGGCACGGTTGCAATTTTCCCTGGGCGCACGTGCCTTACACGTGCGCGAGGCTTGGAGTGGGAGGCTGAGGCTCGGGAGGCCGAGCCTGCTGGCTCGGGTGAAGAACCTTAGCTTCGGCGCCGAACCAAAGGCTCGGAGCCAAGGCACAGGCTCGGAGCCAAGGCACAGGCTCGGATGGAGAACCTCAGGATCGGGCGCGAAGGCGGAGGTTCGGGGAGTCCGAGCCTCTAGGCTAGATCCTAGGCCCAGACTGGATGACGTGGAAGCTCGTGGACCGTCGGATCAAGGGCCGCCTGCCCGATCCGACGGTTCCTGTGCGTTGCGGGACTGAGACGATGGAACGGCGGAGGCGCACGGCGCGGGCGCCGAAGTGGGGCGACGCGGCCGAAGCGTGAGGCCACAACGACGACGAGGCGGGGCGGTCGGCGCGGAGGCAGAGGTGGCCTCCGCGCAAGGCGGAGCAACCAATCGGAGGGGGAGGAAGGACGGTCGGCTGGCTTCGAGCAGCTGGAGGCGGAATCACCGGCGAAGGTGGAGATGCGGCTGGGCAAGCGGTCGAGGCGGAGATGCGGCTGGGCGGCGACGGTGTCTGAGGGCGGGAGGAGCAGGTGAAGGCGAGGCTCGCGCGGAGGCGAGTGCGGCGGAGCTGTGGACGGCGGAGTGGGAGGTGGAGGAACGCGGGGGATGAACCTGGGAAGAAAAAAAATGAAGAAATAAGACGGGGGTTGTGTGTTGCCTGTAGATTAGGAGGAGTGGCTGCTCCTTCCTGATAATCGCTTCTATGGAGCCGGCGAGCTCCAGAAGCTTGCACAGAGGTTGAAAGCAGCTGCTACGAGGTTCGTCGCCTCGGATCGCACCGGCGAGGGATGGCCGCTGTCACCAACACCTGCAGGGAAGGCGGATGAATCGAGGAGCTGAGGGTCGCGGCACCTTTATAGGAGGAGGAAGGGGAGCGTTATGGCGAGGAGGAGGTGAACGGCTGGAGGTGGTGGCCGTTACAAGGAGGAAGAAGGGGAGGTAACGGCAGGGGGGTGGAACGGCTGAATGGGGAAGATCATGGGGTCACGTGCTAGGCACGTGACCCGGGTGCGGCTGGGGAGAGAGTGAACAACGGGGTGCCACGTGGCACGTCCTGGAGCTGCCACGTGGCACCAAAAAATTCGGATTTTAAAGTGGGCGAAAGAGATAGAAGATGACCTTGGATCGAAAAATTTTCTTCATGAAAGTTGTCGTCTTGTCGAGATCTACAACTTTCATGAAGGACCGGGAGCAAAAGAGGTCACCTGTGCAAAGTGGTATTTTTGGTGGCTCTCCATGTGTATAGAAAACCGATTTTTTGGGATTTGTATTTTTTTGGTGGTTTTAGAGGGGATAAAAATTCTAGAAAAAATATGATAAAATAGAAGAAAATTATTTACACATTAATCTAATTTTTTTTGGATTTTTAAAGGATAAGAAATTAGGAAAATAAAATAGAAGTAAGAAACACACAAATTTTGTACAGACAGACAACGGATACTTGGACTCGGGCGGTTTCTTTGAATTCAGTTTTGATCTGGATTTGGATTTTTGCGTTTCTTATTAAAACTTTCATCAAAGGACATAAATGAAGAAGAAATAAAATTAAAAGAGTTAATTATGCACATAAAAACTCAGGTCAAAATTAGCAAGAAGTTAAAATGCGCTAAAGAGGCCCAAAACCCAACTTTCACATATGAGCTCCGAATTTTATGAAATTGGTCTTGTTTTGAAGGTATTTAAAAATGGAGTACTTTAAAAGTGAGTAGACCAAAATCGGACACTATATGTGGGAGATATGCTCATTTTAGTCCGTCAGATGTGAAATTTGTCTTTGGGATTATTTGACACTTATTGGGGTTAGTAATTTTTTGTATTTTTTATTTAATAAAGTTAGTAATATCTACACAATGGAGGTGGTTTTGGGTCAATCGGAGTTAGGATGAATTAACTAAAAATGTGAGAATTTAGCGGCTTTTTGGGCTAATTTACACTGGGCATTTTAAATGCAATTATGCATGATGAAATGCAGATATTATTTACACATGCATGATGGCTAATAATGCTCTATTAATGAATAATTACAGGTGGATGATGGGGGACAGAGCCTAAATGACCAATTTTAGCATGATGAATACGAGATTCATCATACCCCTATACTTAGACCATGCTCGTCCCCGAGCATGAATGAATGACTTAGTTGAATACATCCCTGATTGTGTATGTGAATTTTGAAGGCTTAATTCAGAGAAGACCCTTAATTTGAGTGATCCTAAAATTCTGAGCTCACCCAAGCTTTAATCAAAAGGAATCCAACTTCTCTAATTTTCAGACTCTCTGTTTGTACATATAATATAAGGATATGATTTTAAGTGTACTGCATTTCATGAGAGTCGAGTCGGGGCATCACTCAAATTCCAGTCCCAAAGATCCTCCTCTAGACCTAATCCTCAACACTAGAGAATAAGTCTATTCTTGCTTCAGTCAACCGTCTCATTAGTTTGTCAGACTTGAAAGTGTATATGGACGGCCAGTTGATGGAGGGCATAGGATTGTGTCTAATTTTCTCTCCCTTACATTGGAATAAGGTGCCTCTTGAGTGCCTTATTACTCAACACAATTATATTTTTGTTTTGTTGATCAGTGTGTCCGTCAAGAGAATTTGGAGTCGTCTGCACTTGTTTTTCTGGGAGTACACTGGGGTGTGTCTCTTTTGAGTATCTAAGATACCTTCGACACCCAGACTTGTATCGCTTACGATGCAGAGCCCTTTTATGGTGTCAGCCCGACTCCTTGGTCCTAATTAGCGCTTGGTCCAAGTGGACACTTTGAAATGTTTGGGAGCGCTCACCATTGGTGGAAGCTCATTTGGAATTTGATTTTGGATGATAAAGCTTTTCTTTGACATTTCTTTTTTTTCTTTTCTTTTGTTGGCTAGCTCCACTGCTTTTACCAAAAGTTGGCGCACACTGATCAATAATTTTCCTTAAGTTTCATCACACCCTGGCACTTAGGTCAATATCAAAAAGATAGTATATGAATCTTGTTCACATACTGGCTATGTTTTGCTGACACTCAGGTTTTCTGAAGCCTTCATTAACTTTATCCCATCCTCGAATATCATCAGATCGGATCTAGACTCAAATCTCTAGTCCTAGTTCCTCAAGTGATATCTCAACTCATCTCATCAATCATGCAGTTGTGGGAGTGATTGTGCTGATCATATTCTTTTTGAAGGTAGAGATGAAGAGTGCAATATAGCGCTCAAATCTTTCAAACTAGGGAAGTGTGGATTATTAAGTTCAAAACCCTAATGACTAAGGCAGGATAACGCAGAATCTCAAGATCTCAGAAATCAAGTGTCCTCAAAAATCCTCAAGCCTTGAGTGATAGTGAATGTGTCAGGAATATATCGACCAAGGGATGCATGAAATGCTTGATGAAATGCAAGACCATGAGTTTTTTTTGATGCAAAAAGGATTTTTTTTGCAAAAAGTTTTTTTTGGTTTTCTTTTTGTTTTGTTTTGTTGTTGTTTTTTTTAAACAGGTATTATACACACTACTTGTACCCATCCCCGATGTTAGATAAAAACGATTAAAGTACGGGCTATGGATAAAGTAGATAAAATATATACAAATACACCCCACTATACTTAGCTTGTGCTATGTCCCCATGGCACAAAGTGAAATGTTGGCATAGCTCGTACTAAATACAGAAGGATTAAAAACAAAAGAAGAGAAGTGAAGTATAAACAATGGTAGCGGTCCCCCTATACTTAGGCTCAGGTCAGCCTAAGTATAATCGGATAAATATAGATGGGGAACCGGGTAGATTTGCGGATGTACAAGATCAAGGAGGTTTGCGACGGACCTTCTTGCGGGAGTGTGGAGGGAGATAGTATGGAGATGATGAGTGTGATGAAGAGGGGGCCGAAGAAGAAGACCAGCCATCGTCGGAGTCGTCCTCAGGAGAATAGTAGTCGTCTGCAGAGGATCTCCAGCTTTTGTCGATCAGAGGTAAGTGCCCTTGGATCAGAGCCGTACCTATTGCACTTATCTGATGAACTACATCATGATTGGACGAGGACTCGTCAGAAATCACCTGATGTCTAAGGTCAAAGGTGACTTTCTTGGTCGGTTTGTTTCCTTGGAAAGTATTGGGAGGAAGTTGGACAGTCTTCATCTCCCTGTCTTGAGTAACCGATGTGGCATTTGTGAGTTCCTCATCAGATGAATGCCCATAAAAGTCGACCAATTCTTGAAGGGTCATGCACTGCTTCGGTCGAGGGAGATTGTTCCTGCGGATTTTGTGGTTTATGGCTGGGGGTGTTGATGTCACTTCCGAATGATCATGCATTTTGGTGACATTAGATGTTTCCGGAGTCGGTTCCTTATATGTTTCAAGTATCTCATGAATTACTGCCGACTCGAAGATTGGTCCACTCAGATAATCGTGACGGTCCTTAATAATATGGTCCAATTTTTCATAAGCTCCAAAATCTTGCTTTTTCCTAGGAGCAGTAATAAGGTGGTGAGAATCCGAAGTTTGTCCAACAATTAATCCCTTAGGTGACTCTCCTAGGGTTTGTATCAGTGTGTCATGTAGAGATGTCTGTGAAATATTTATCTCATGATCATAACTGTTGGTTTCTAGTTGGTTTTCCTCAGAGCAGGATGTGTCATTGGGGTCGTGTTCATTGTGGTCCGAGTTCGGGAACTTGATTTCCTGAGTCTCGCAATCGACGATCGCCTTAGCGGAGGCTAAGAACGGCTTTCCTAAAATAATAGGAGACTCAGACATCCTTCCGGGGTGCTCAATGTCAAGGACAATAAAGTCCACCTTATGTTCTTTACCTCGGAAATTTACGACGACAGAAACGATCCCCCGCGGTCTTTTGGTAGATCGATCGGGTAATTGAACGATCACCCTAGTCTTTTTTATTTGTCCGAATTTAAGTTGATTAAAGACGGACTTCGGGAGGATGTTTAATGTAGAGTCGTCGTCTAACCGAACATGAGTGAATATAGAATCCTCAATTTCACATGTGACCCGAGTCAACCGCTTGACTTTGCGGCTTTTGAGTTTATGATTCATCACCAAAGAACTAGCCATAGATATGACATGGTATTCGGTTCTTGATCGTTTCTTGCCCGTCTTTTTGGGATTCAGTCGACTCTTCACAAATCTCTTAAGATCAGGCACATATTCTATGGCTTTGATTAATGGAAGCTCTAAGATCAGACTCTTGCAAAATGCTTCCATTTCAGAATTGTCCAATATTTTTGAATTTTCGAATTTTTCAATTTTTTTGTGATTTTCAGTAATTTGGTCAGTGGGGGGGTCAGAGGTCAGTGGTTGTGTCTGATTGTGATGATCCAGTGGTTCGCATGGTGGTGGCCTCACTTCTTCTGAATTTTGCATTGACTGGATGAGATCATATATTCTCATAGTTAAAGTGTCTGCTCTATGATTAATCCGAGCAATCTCATCCTCAAAAATCCCATGACTAGTGATTGAATAATCATTCTCTATGTGTCTTGATTCTGGCATGTAACCTCGAGTAGAGTGTTGATTGTTCATAAACATTATGGTCTGGTCATGAGTTGTATTTCCTTGACTTCGATTTTCTCGTGGTTTGTCAAAGGAGTTATCTTGAGTAGGGGATAATTCAAGAGGCTGTGAGATCCTAGTGACCGAAAATCGTGTTCTATTGTCAATATCGGTCGCTCTATTGTTTATCCTCAATTCTGATCTCTCTCTTATGTCCATAAGATTCTCTGAATGTGAGAGAGGGCTAGTCCAAGAAGAAGTGTGGTCATAGGGTGGGATGTATGGGTGGACAGAGAATGATGGCTGAGGGGAACTTGACATGAATGGTAGGTTCCCCTGAGGAGAGTGAGAAGAAGAATATCGGGACATGGTCGTGGAGATCGGGAAAGAAGACCACTGTGCCGACATCTTGTCACGAGGGATGGACTGATCAGCGAACCACGATTTGCTTGCAATTGCAAGGTCTTTGACGCACACAAATCAAACATAAAACAAACACGTTGATTCACCCACTCAACACTGGTGAAGGCACGTTAGGGTTCGGCCGCTTATCTTTTCAATTTTAATTTAATGACAAAACAGTCTTAAAAATTAAGCGGAGCTGTTAGGTGCCGAAATATTTCATAAAGACTGTCCCGAGTTCATACAACTAGTTGCACCTACTTTCAGCCAGTATAGGTGTAAGTACGGACCGTAAACGGCTACCCGTGTTACTTGAGGACGGAGCCTTCCGCGGTGTCCTCTAAACCACCTACTCTGCTAAGGGAAGTCGGACCGTAAACGGCTACCCGAGACCCTCACTGAAAAGTAGCTAATTGATTAGAATCAGTAGTCTGAACGAAGTACTTCGATTTTGGGCTCTTTCCTAAGTGTGCGTTCTGGTCCTTACAAGCAATGAGTGGGTTCCTCTCCACCAAACACAGATTAATTTTATATCAATTTATTTACAATCACCTTAGTTAGCAGTCCCGATTTTAGATTAAGATTATCACTGTAGTTTTATGTGAGCACAGAAATTCACGCCTAACGAGCAGTCCCAATTCCGTTAATTCCTAAGTTGTAAAACTCGAGGAGGGAGAATCGAAAAAGCCAATGCAAGCGTAAATCAATGATGCATGTTTAAGAGAAGGACTTACAGTGAATCCTCGCGTTCTTCATGCGGGATGCAGTACAAGGAATTAAAATTTACACTAAATGATATGCACAGATGAAAAACGCCCTAGACAGATAGTTCTATTAGCGGGAAGAATTGATTGAATTTTTTGTCTAATGTTGAACGATCTACAGTGCGTTTAATTAGTGAAAAGTGTGGCCTAAAAATTACGAGCGCAATCAAATAATTCTAATCTAGCGTATGTGCTCCTAAATTCCACGTCGAGCCACAGAGAGTTCAGTCCTGAATATTACAAATTGACAGGGTACAAGGAGAGAGGGACCCTGTGAATAATGCAGCAATTTAAACCTATGCTAACTCTCTCTCACAAAATAAAAAATAGTCTTCTTCGCAGGTCTTTGATTTATTTCCAAAATTATCTCCGAGTGATCTGCGAAGAAAGAGAATACGGTTAGTATCAGAAGAAAAAGAGAAATGCAAAATAAAATGCAGAGAAAAGAAAAAAATGGCACAAAAATTATTTTTCACAAAAATCAATTACCAAAATGATTTAAAACCCTAAAAATGCGCCGTTTCCCGGCAACGGCGCCATTTGATGAGCGCGAAAATCCACCTCTTTAATAATCGTAAATTGTGGTATAGGAGGTGAAAATCGGTCGATCAAAATACCACAATCTTTGAATGTTGTGGAATATTTTACTTGGCAAGTTTACCAAGGTCGAATACAGGGAACAGTGATTTTTAGTTGCGTGGTCTTAAATCAAATTAAATAATCAAATTTATGCTCGATTAATTTATGGGTTGTAAAAATATACAATGCAATGATGAAAATGCTATGCAAGAAAAATAAACAGAATTTATGCTCAGGATCTGTGGATTTTTTTACGATTTAAATCATCAATTAATAAAGTCCAATTAATCCTCAAATATTATCACAGATCGAATAAAATTAACACCCAGAAAGATCTATCAACTCCAAGTTGCAGGTAAAGAGATTAATCAATGTATACCCCTGTCAAAAATTCAATGGAAATTGCCTTTTCCAAGTTAATAGTCGATCAACCAAATAGAGAATCAAATATATTGATCTTTGATTTAACCCCTTGCAAATAATAAATTTGTGGGATATCAACACTGAGCACAAGAGATTAATCAATGTAAAGTCCTCAACTGAACTCCTGCCAAAGAAATCATCAAAATTTTCAAAAAATGTGGCATTGATATGTCACACTAAGCCTGCAAGTCAACTAAGATCCTCAAATAATACTTATCAAAGAATAATATCAGATCTGCCACAATTTATGCAAAGAGATAGAGCATGAAATTAGCTTCGAAATGACATATTATACGCTCAAAACGGAGTTCGTATGATAAAGTTATGATAAAATGAAGTTTCAGGGATAAAATGTAAATAAAATAAAGTTTTTCTTTCAAAATGGTCCCTGGGAGGACTTATCTGTAATATCTGAAAGTCGGAGGGGCTTATATGCAATTTACCCCAAGAGGGGGTATAAATGTAATTTCAGAAACCCTGGAGGGCACGGTTGCAATTTTCCCTGGACGCACGTGCCTTACACGTGCGCGAGGCTTGGAGTGGGAGGCTGAGGCTCGGGCGGCCGAGCCTGCTGGCTCGGGTGAAGAACCTTAGCTTCGGCGCCGAACCAAAGGCTCGGAGCCAAGGCACAGGCTCGGAGACGAACCTGAGGCTCGGATGGAGAACCTCAGGCTCGGGCGCGAAGGCGGAGGTTCGGGGAGTCCGAGCCTCTAGGCTAGAGCCTAGGCCCGGACTGGATGACGTGGAAGCTCGTGGACCGTCGGATCAAGGGCCGCCTGCCCGATCCGACGGTTCCTGTGCGTTGCGGGACTGAGACGGTGGAACGGCGGAGGCGCACGGCGCGGGCGCCGAAGTGGGGCGGCGCGGCCGAAGCGTGAGGCCACGGCGACGACGAGGCGGGGCGGTCGGCGCGGAGGCGAAGGTGTCCACCGTGCAAGGCGGAGCAACCGATCGGAGGGGGAGGAAGGACGGTCGGCTGGCTTCGAGCAGTTGGAGGCGGAATCACCGGCGAAGGTGGAGATGCGGCTGGGCGGCGACGGTGTCTGAGGGCGGGAGGAGCAGGTGAAGGCGAGGCTCGCGCGGAGGCGAGTGCGGCGGAGCGGTGGACGGTAGAGTGGGAGGTGGAGGAACGCAGGGGATGAACCTGGGAAGAAAAAAATGAAGAAATAAGATGGGGGTTGTGTGTTGCCTGTAGATTAGGAGGAGTGGCTGCTCCTTCCCGATAATCGCTTCTATGGAGCCGGCGAGCTCCAGAAGCTTGCGCAGAGGTTGAAAGCGGCTGCTACGAGGTTCTTCGCCTCGGATCGCGCCGGCGAGGGATGGCCGCTGTTACCGGCACCTGTAGGGAAGGCGGATGAATCGAGGAGCTGAGGGTCGCGGCACCTTTATAGGAGGAGGAAGGGGAGCGTTATGGCGAGGAGGAGGTGAACGGCTGGAGGTGGTGGTCGTTACAAGGAGGAAGAAGGGGAGGTAACGGCAGGGGGGGAGGTGGAACGGCTGAATGGGGAAGATGATGGGGTCACGTGCTAGGCACGTGACCCGGGTGCGGCTGGGGAGAGAGTGAACAGCGGGGTGCCACGTGGCACGCCCTGGAGCTGCCACGTGGCACCAAAAAAATTTCGGATTTTAAAATGGGCGAAAGAGATAGAAGATGACCTTGGATCGAAAAATTTTCTTCACGAAAGTTGTTCGTCTTGTCGAGATCTACAACTTTTATGAAGGACCCGGGAGAAAAAGAGGTTACCTGTGCAAAGTGGTATTTTTGGTGGCTCTCCATGTGTATAGAAAACCGATTTTTTGGGATTTGTATTTTTTTGGTGGTTTTAGAGGGGATAAAAATTCTAGAAAAAATACGATAAAATAGAAGAAAATTATTTACACATTAATCTAATTTTTTTGGATTTTTAAAGGATAAGAAATTAGGAAAATAAAATAGAAGTAAGAAACACACAAATTTTGTACAGACAGACAACGGATACTTGGACTCGGGCAGTTTCTTTGAATTCAGTTTTGATCTGGATTTGAATTTTTGCGTTTCTTATTAAAACTTTCATCAAAGGACATAAATGAAGAAGAAATAAAATTAAAAGAGTTAATTATGCACATAAAAACGCAGGTCAAAATTAGCAAGAAGTTAAAATGCGCAAAAGAGGCCCAAAACCCAACTTCACATATGAGCTCCGAATTTTATGAAATTGGTCTTGTTTTGAAGGTATTTGAAAATGGAGTACTTTAAAAATGAGTAGACCAAAATCGGACACTGTATGTGGGATGTGAAATTTTTCTTTGAGATTATTTGACACTTATTGGGGTTAGTAATTTTTTGTATTTTTTATTTAATAAAGTTAGTAATATCTACACAATGGAAGTGGTTTTGGGTCAATCGGAGTTAGGATGAATTAACTAAAAATGTGAGAATTTAGCGGCTTTTTGGGCTAATTTACACTGGGGATTTTAAATGCAATTATGCATGATGAAATGCAGATATTATTTACACATGCATGATGGCTAATAATGCTCTATTAATGAATAATTACAGGTGGATGATGGGGGACAGAGCCTAAATGACCAATTTTAGCATGATGAATACGAGATTCATCAGTCTGATATGTATCCTGTCTTCTGATTGGCTGGAAGCTGTTGGGATGGATTGCTGAATACAAATGATATTCTTCTGTTGTAGTATAAAAAGGGCCTCAAGGCCACCAAATACTGCATCCTCATTTCTGATCCTGTTTTTCATCCCATATCTGTACCTTCTCAGTACCCTATGTATTACATCTTTCTCCATATAGTGAAATCGATCGCCGTCGCCCAAAGACGTAGCCCATTTACGGGTGAACCTTGTAAATCCTTGTGTTTGTGTCTTGCTTGTTTGATCGTGTTTGTGTGTGTTTGCTTCCGCATTCGTAACATATGGCAGAGAAATATATATCAGAACAATGGATGGTAGAATGGTTGCCAACATAGAGGAGCAGCGGATCCGATCTTTCTGTCCTTGCGATTCATGGGATGGGCGGAATTGAAAAGACGTCTTTGGCTAGAGAAGTCTGCAATGATGAACGTGTGATTCGGCACTTTGATTTACTCATGTGGGTTCACGTCTCTAGCAACTTTGACCTCACAAGGTTAACAAACCAGATCATGGGATCAATATATGGTGTGACGAGTTCGTATGTTTTGCATCAGAGACTGAGAGAGTCTCAGATGACATGTGGAATGAGCTACCGGAAGATTGGGATGGCATCCAGACATATGTCGGGGCAAGGGGAAGCCGGATCCTGGTCACCACAAGAAGAAGAATAGTGGCTAAAATTGTGACCATTGTGGAGCCTTGTGATCTCAACGCTTATCCAATGAAGACTGCTGGCTCATATTTTGCTAGCATGCATTTGAAAATGACGATGGCATCACAAACTCCCAGGACCTTGTTGAAATTAGTCATGAGATAGCGAAAAAATGCCAAGGCTCTCCTCTGGCAGCCATGACTCTAGGGTGCCGACTGCGGTTCCACCGCGATGCTGCTCGATGGCAGTGCGTACTGCTTGATTGGCAAAACCACGAGGGACGCAAGGAAGTTGCACAATCTTTGATTCCAACGGTTCGAAAATCACACAAATATTTTGAGGCACTCACACAAAAACTTGCAAAGACAGACAAATAAAAAAATTGCACGTGTGTGGAAAATAAGAATAAAAATAACTTTGACACACAAAACATTCACACCACACAACTTAACTAACAACTCTGATTCAAAAAATATAATCCTAAACTCCCCACTACGACAATTCTTCTCACAACTTGTTCACCTCCTCCCACTACACAGAACGTAGCCAACTACTTGAAACATGACATACTAACAAATGATATTTAAAATAAAAAAAATAATGGAAAAACAAAAATAGGAAAAAGAGAGTCTTTTGCATCAATTTTTAATACTCTCCCTTGATGCAAAATCCGAATACCAAGATTGGCTCGAACTCCATGAACTTGCCGAGAGGCAATGCTTTTGTAAAGCCATCATCAACTTGTTTTTAGTAGAACAATACTTCATCTTGATAGCTCCTTCGTTGACATAATCTCTGATGAAATGATGACGGATTTCAATGTGTTTGGTCCATCCATGAAACACCGGATTTTGTGTCATAAAAATGGTCGCCTTATTGTCGCAGAAGACTTTTGTTGCACGGACTTGAGGTTGCTTTATACCCTCCATAATCCTTCCCATCCAGATAGCTTGACAAGTTGCTGCAGAAGCTTCAATATATTCCACCTCAAACGATGATAAAGCTGTTGTGGCTTGCTTCTTTGAGCTCCATGAAATTGCACCTGATCCGCAATTAAAAGTATATTCACTTGTTCTTTTCCTTTCAACTGCACATCCAGCCCAATCACTTTTAGTGAAACAAACTAAATTTAAATCAAAGAGTGATTTATACCAAATGCCATAATTGTTTGTTGCTCGGATATAATGAAAGTATTTGTTTTGCTACTCTAAAATGATGCATAGATGGATTATGCATAAACTTGGCTATCGAGCTGACCGGAAACATCTGGCCAAGTGTGTGTTACATACATACATCAAGCTACTAACCAAACTATGAAATAAATACTTATATGCTTTTGTGGTTCCATCATTAAAGATTAATTTTTCATTTGCATTCATAGGTATCCACGACGACTAGCAATTCTTCATAAATTTTGCAAGCAAATCCAAGGCATATTTTTCTTGAGAGATAAATATACCTTTATCGGTTTGCATAACTTGGAGTCCGAGAAAATAATGTAGAAAGCTGCAACTTCAAAGGAACCTGCATATATTATATCATCGACATACACGCAGACTATGAGAATATTTTCACCTTTCGTCTTAACATATAACGTAGGCTCATTTTCACTGTGATGAAAGTCTTTTCGATGCATATAATTATCGAGCCTCCCATACCATGCTCTCGGCGTCTGCTTTAGCTCATAAAGTGCCTTCTTCAACTTATACACCTTCTCTTCTTTGCCAACAACAAGAAATCCTTGAGGTTGCTCAATGTATACATCTTTAGATAATGCATCATTTAAAAATACTGACTTAACATCAAACTGATAAACCTTCTACCTCATATGTGTAGATAATGCTAAAAGCATTCTAATCATTTCAAATCTAGCAATGAGAGAAAAAGTTTCGGAAAAATCAATCTCCTTTTTCTGTGCATATCCCTTGACGACAAACCTTGCTTTATATTTTTTGATATACTCATCTGCATCATACTTGACTCTGTGAACCCATTTCACATCAATAAGAATTTTTCCTTTAAAATCCACCAACTCCTATGTATCATTTTTTAATAGCATGTATTTCTTCTTGCATTGATTTCTCCCATTCTACGTTTCCACATGCTTCTTCATATATAACTGGTTCGATAACTAAAAGTGCAAAGGTAGACTCATAAATATCTTGGAAAGATCGTACCTTTTGTGGAAGACTATCATCATGGTGTACCTCATCAACAGAACCATGTGGCCTACCCACTCTTCCAGAAGAGGATCCACCTTCGTTTTCCATTCTCATGGGAGTGCTCTTGCAAGGAGAACTTGGTGTAATGAGATCGACATCAGCCTTACTTTCTTAATCCACGAGTGTAGGGGGACTGCGGTGTTCATCCCCCCACACCTAAGAACTTCCTTCATCAAAAATAACATCTCTGCGGATAATTAATTTTTTCGTAACTGGATTATACAAATGATAACCCTTTGTTTCATCATTATATCCGACGAAGATGCATTTCTCATTTTTCTTATCCATCTTGGAACGATCAGACGAGTCAATCAATGAATATGTGAGACAACCAAAAATTTCTAAATAACTCATATTAGGATTGCGCTGCGACCATGCTTTGAATGTAGTTATATTCTGCACGACCTTCGTTGGAGAGGTATTTAAAAGGTGCACCGCCGCGTTTATCGCCTCAGCCTAAAAATGATTCGAGAGTTTTTTTGCTGAGCATGCTTCTAGCCATTTCCACCATCGTTCGGTTCTTTCGCTTGGCGATGCTATTTTGTTCTGGAGCTTTTATCACCGTCAATTGCCTGCGAATACCATTTTGATGACAAAATCATCAAAAACATTAACAAAATTCTCCTCCACGATCTGTTTGCAAATATGTGACCGCTATTTTTCTCTGCAAAGACCCTAAATTCAACGTTTTTTTAAAGTATATAATTTTTTTGTAAGAAAGAAGACCCAACTCATACGCGAAAATCTTCTGTAAATAATAGAAAATATCAGCTCCCATTCAAAGAAGGCGTTCTCATCGGGCCACATATATATGCATGCACTAACTCAAGGGGTTTATTGGCTCTCCATGATTTTCCCACAGAAAACAATTTATGATGTCGCTTCTTATATATACACCCTTCAAAAACATCATTTCCTACAGAAATTTTAGGCAACCCATACACCATGTCTTTGTTATTCAACAATCGCAAGCCATTGAAATTCAAGTGCCCATATCTTAGATGCCAGATCAAATAATCATCCTTTACATTAGCAACTTAGGTACAACCATCGAAGCCCATAATATCCAATAGGAACATTTTGTTTTTAGCCATATTAGTAATAATGTGGACTTTATATGAAAAAATACTTCGGATTTTACATTTTCCATTGTGAAATAAGACTGTATACCCCTTGCTAATTAATTGACCAACACTTAGCCATCTATGCGCTAAATCAGGTATATAATAAACATTGGAATCGTACAATAACTGTTCTCATGCATTCGATCTGCACACATTTATCATCTCCAAGCCGAACTTCCAACTTCACCGACTCATCCAAACTTTAAAAAGGATGTCTTTGACCTGGCATATGATTACTGCAATCGTTGTCTAGATACCAAACATTAGCAAAATTTTTCGGTGGAGTAACATGTGCGAGAAATAAATTCCCATCATCCTCATTCCTTTCAACAAAGTTATCTTGCCCTTTTACCTTTTCCATACACTACGGCTCTGTGTGCCCAAATTTTTTACAAAAATAACACTTCTTACTCTTATAAGAATTTTGTCCAGATTCTAACATTGGTTTATTGGAATCCGATCTCAAGCTACCACGTCTACGTCTGCGGTATGTGCCTCGACTTCCGCTTTCATGCTTGAAATCGGAAGATGCTTCATTGCCCTTTTGCTTGTCGGAAATATCTGCCTTAGCTTGAAAAGCTTGCTCGATATTTTTCTCAACATACCTACTTAATCTGACTTCATTTGCTAAAAGTGAACCCATCAACTCATTAACAGAATAATGTTCCATATCCTTCGATTCTTCAATAGCGGCAACCACATGATCAAACTTTCGAAGCAAACAACGTGAGATTTTTTCTACTATTTTTTATCTGCAATATCTTCTCCAAATGTTTTCATTTGGTTGACAGTAGTAGAAACAATTGTAAAAAAACTTGCAGTGTCTCATATTTTTCATAAATAAGGTTTCGAATTCTCTACATGGAGTTTGAAGTTTTACCTTAGTTACCTTATTATCTTCATGGTATGCTCCCTACAAAATATTCCAAGCATCATTGGATTTCGCTGCTCCCGTAATCCGAGGAAAATGCTGTCTATCACAACCTGCAGCAGAACAAGTAATGCCTTCGCATCTTTCTTTCGCATTTCTTTCAACTCACTTGTTGCTTTCTTTGTGGCTTTCTCCGTGGCCTTCACGGTCTGTTTCTCATTTGAAAAATCATTCTCAACTAGATCCCAAAGATCTTGAGATATGAAGAAAGTCTTCATCTTAATGCACCAAAATTCATAATTTTCACCGTTGAAAATAGACACCAATGCATGTGATAAATTAATGATATTTAAATTCGGAATGCCATTACAATCTGACATCGCAAATCAACTGCGAGATAACCTTATGTAAGGAGAGACATCGCAGCTCTGAAAACATCTCGAGATAATCTGTCGTGGCCTTGAGATATGCCCGAAATCAGAACATGCTCTGATACCAAAATGATGAAAAATCACACAAATATTTGGAGGCACTCATACAAAAACTTGCAAAGGCAGGGCACAAATAAAAAATTACAACTCTTAACGGTGAAAATAAGAATAAAAATAACTTTGACACACAATAACATTCGTACACCATACATTTAAATAACAACTCGGATTCTAAAAATAAAATCCCAAGCTCTCTACTACGTACAACTCTTCCCACAACTTGCTTACCTCTTCCCACTATACAAAACATGACCAACTGCTTGAAACGTGAAAAATTAACAAATAACATTAAAAAAAATGGAAAACCAAAAATAGGAAAAGAGTCTTTGGCATCAATTTTTAATACTATCTTCCCCAAAAGATACATGTTCGATAGGAATGCATTAATCTAGTTGTGGATGGCACAAGGTCTTTTTCCACCATGTCATAAAAGAAGACAAGAAGATCAAGGAAGCGAATGCTTTGACTGCCTACATTCCCCCAACAATCTGCTAAAGATACAACAAAATTTGTAATGCATGACATCTTCCGTGATATGGCTCAAGAACTTTTACAAGAAGAATGTCGCATAATTAATCATGAGAGCTCGATGAAGATGAGGGATAGGAGAGTGCCTCCAAAAAAAGAGGACTGTGATGGTGTAGGAAACCATCTCTTGCAGAGACTTGTGAAGGGCTACCAAGGACACGGTCGACTGGGATGCTGACGGAAAAGGGGGTGTGGTGGACTCTCTGGTTGATGTGGTGGTATAAGTGCCCCATATTGTCGGTGGAGGGGGGTGTTCTGGCGTTGAAGATTGGAGAAGGGGGCACCGGAGGAGGGTGAGGCTGGAGAAGAGGGAGGGTCGGTGGTTCTGGGGAGGTGGTTGGCAAGCCTGGGGAGGTGGTCCACGAGCTTAGGGAGGGGGTGAGAGGTGGTCAGCAGCCTTGAGGGTGGCGGTGGGGAGGTGGTCGGCGGACGTGGAGGAGGTTGGGGGGGGGGGGGGGGGGGGGGGAGATTCGGTGATCATGGAGGATGGGGAAGTGGATGGAGAGGAGGATGGGGTTTTTCATTTTTTGTGTTTAATTTTAGCCGTTAGATCGAGGATATATTAGATTAAGTCAAGTGTCTGATTGAGTTAATAGAATAAAATAACTGAGGGTTATGGGTGTAGGATGTAGCATATATCCAGTGTTCTCATGTAATTCGTGATTATCGAGGGTTCCTGGGGTAATTACAACTACTCAGGGTTATGGGTGTAAATATCCCACACAAATATAAGGATGCAAAAATAGCATTAGAAAACTGGAATTTAAAATTTATTTCCATTCATAACATGTCCATCATTCATAAATTACATTACATGTCCACAAAATATTACATATATGCATCAAAAAGTGCATCCATACATACATTGCACATCTCATTTCTCTCAAAATGTTATAAGTTAAATAAGCAGTAAAAATACAAGTAAAAGCAAGCTACGAGCATTATACCACAAGAAAGCCGTGTAGCAACACAAAAAGGGCAGATCCAAGCCTATCCGCTCACTATTGTGGATGCTTTGAGAATCTTTTAGATCCATTGTAAAGATACGTTGGGAGCAAAGTTACCCAGTACGATACTAAACCTACAACAGTGTACTAGAGAAGTGTACAAAAAATAATTGGGTAAATCATGTTCTCATGGAAAACAAACTCTCACCATTGTCACTAGCCCTGAATAACCCAAGATTCGTGGATAGTCTATGGTCTTGGTCTACGTGAGACCTCATGCTATGACTCTAAGGTAATAAGAAGGCTTTAGGGTTGTGGTACCTTTGTAGATATGCGGTGGAGTACAATACCTCCTAACTAGGTTCCCAACATATCCACTTAGCTTCACTTACTAAACAATAACTCCATGTTAGACCTCCCAAGTATTCCACTTGATTTACCATGACCCTGATCCCTAAATCAAATTTCCAATCCGTCAATCATCGTGAACCGTCCAAATCCACTACCCATGTGTAAGAGTCCAAGGTGACATAGAGCACGAGTTAGAGCAGCAATTATTAAGATCAATCATACCATAGTCGCCCACGACTAATCCACTCCTCCTTATGCATATGAGACTTGTATTTCATTTCAAGACCCCCCTAGTGCTCCCACCGACAATACCAATCAATGTGGTCTATACTATCTAGTACATGGGTGTTAACCTTAAGTTAACAAGCAAAACACTAGACTAGCAACCATGATTACTTGGCTTGCTCTCGAAGATTTTTTTTAGAAAAAACGATAGTCGGGTCTATCATCTATTGATAAATAAAGGTAGCAAAAAGATAGAAGTTCTATTGTAGTACCAACTAGATCACATCGAGCAACATTCAACGTATCAGTAATTCATCACAAAAAGAAACAAAAACCTGCCTGTCAAAGAGGGTCATTTTGTCTGCATAGTTGCTGAAAAGCTGGCCTTGAATCATCTTGGCACGATATTTACGTTGCATATTTTATCATCCCAAAAAGAAAGATTTAATATCATTCCCCCAGCTTCTTCGTAGCAGGAAGTGGACTCCATACTTTAATTGTCACGCTTCACTTGGCTTGGCCTAGTACCTCTTTTCAATGTGCGGTCTCCCTCATTTTCGTGTTTCCAGTTGTCACTGTTTAAAATCATTGTAGGTGTCTCCTCTGCAACCAAGTTATCTCAATTATAGGGGAATTGAATTATTATAGACAGTAAATTTTGCAGTTTCAAAAATACTTTTGCATTTGATACGCATTTTCAACAAGTCACCGGCAATTTATGCCTAAAGGCACCTTGCAAATTTTGATGCTTCCAACCAAATTTTGTTCTCTACGACCTGAAGATTTTGAAATGTCTTTTTGCAGCAAGCCTTCCAAATCGACCACTAGATTGATCCCTTTAAGAAGATAATTTCCTAGTCATCAGAATAAATCCTAGTTGATGAGATTGAGCAGAGAAATTCATCAAACTTGATCATTGATTTGCTAATTCCAAATCGGAGGAAAAAGTTTTTAGTCACTATACAGTCTTCAAACAGATGAAGATAATTTTCACATTCATTCTAACATAAATGACACCTATTTACTATTGTTACGTCTATTTTGTGTAGTAGATCTTGCGTGATGATTTTTTGATGACCCAACAACCAAAGAAAGTAAGTGACCATTGGATCAAATATTTTTGACTAGAGCATATAATGGAAAGTTGATCGTTTCCCCCCATCAATCATCAGAGTATATATTGTTTTGCTTAAGCCACATCTTTGTCTATACTCTGAAGTTGGGAAGATGCATCTATCATCAAGATTATCTTCCCCTCTAGAATAGATTTGGTCCATGAGTTTTTTCCACCTATCTAAAATGTTCATCATTCCCACATGTAGCCTAATTTTTATTTGTTTAAACCAATTATTTTTTGCTCTCCATGTTGAGAGAGTTGTGCTTGCAGAGGCGTTCTTATTCTTTGAATTTGTCCAGCACTGAGGATATTCAATCTTGAAAGGTTGTTGTCCTCAATAGAGTCCTTCCAAAAGGAAGTAGTTTTTCCATTGTGGATCCTTTTCGAGATAACCGGGGACAAACATCGGGCTCCTTTTAAATGATCTTTCCATAATGGTGATTGATCAGCACTGAGTTTTTTGTCCAGTGTAATTGGACCTCCGTAATATGAGCAAGCACTCAGTATTTTCGAAATCCATGGTTTTTTGTGTTCTACAATCTCTAACAATGATTTAGTAAGTAGGGTATTATTAAGAGATTGTAAGTCCAGGATACTCCAGCCGTCATTTGCTTTTGGTCTTGTGACTTTTTTCCATGCAATTTTCGCCCTATTTGTGGTACTAGAATTCCCATTCCATAAGAAATTTCGTCTAATCTTGTCAATTTTTTTATAACCCCTCCAAGCATTTTTAGGCATGATAACATGTGGGTGGTTAATGGAGTTAGACTTGAATTTAAGAGACAGACTCTAGAGGGCAGTGGTAGTATTTTAGCCTTCCAGCCCTGGAGCTTTTTTTTAGAAACTCTCAATAACATTCGTCCAGTCTTTGTTTTATAGTCTTCCTATGGATAGTGGGAAACTTAGGTAATTCATTGGGAATTTTTCTTGTGACCATCTTGTGATTCTTTCAGCTTCCTCCTTTTCGGAATCTTCCAAGTTTATCCCCATGATTTCAGATTTAGCTTCATTTACTTCCAGGTCGGAGAGTTTGCTAGAGATTTTTAATGTGGTGCGTATATTTTTAATTGACTCACGATCGTATTCAAGGAAAATTAATAGATCATCGGCAAATTGAATGTTTGTTACCGTAGATTCCATTCCCGATCTAAAAAATCCCTTGCATTTTTCAGCTTCCGCTAATTTTGAAAGCATTGCATCCAGGACATTGATTGAATGAAAAGAAACGGGGAGATAAGGTCGTCCAGTCTCACTCCTCTCCCCAGTTGTAGGAATCCAATGGAAGTGCCATTTAAATTGAATGAAATTCTCATAGTATCTAGCAACGCTTGGATCCAATTTATAAAGATCTCAGACGCTCGTGAGGCTTTCAAAGTCCCTACGATAAAAGGCCATCTAAGTGTATCAAAAGCTTTACAAAAATCAATTTTGAGAATCAAGGCTTTCGTGCCCGTTCTTTTCCATGAGTCAATAATAGTGGATGCCACTAAGAAGGCGTCTTTTACCGATCTCCCTTTTATGAAAGCACATTGAGTAGGTGGGATATTTTCTTGGATGCTTAATCTCCACCTATTTGCAATGACCTTTGAGATGATTCTAATAGGAAGTTTATTAGACTAATCGGCCTATAGTTTTTGATCTCATGTTTGGCACCCTTCTTATAGATGAGTGAGACAAGTGCATTGTTTATGTGACACAATTCTCTTCCCGTGAATTTTTCTGTTTGCATCCATTTCAACAAATCCATGAAGTCAAACCTAATTGTTGGCCACGGTTTGCGGATGAATTCAATATTTAGACCATCCGGTCCGGGAGCTTTGTTCATCTTGAAACCTCTAATTGTTGCCTCTACTTCGGACAGAGTAAACGAGGCCAGCAGCGTGTCTGAGTGGGTAGTGGGTGATACAAGATTGTCCAGAATGAGCACGCACGCCTGCGAGTCTGAGTTATCTCCCATAAGGTCTTGGTAAAAAGCCAAAATTATCTTATTTAGGCCTTCAAAGTCTCTCACTAATTGTCCTCTCGAGTCTCTTAGCTCCAGTATCTCATTTCTGGAATAGTTTTTTGAAGCTATGATTTTTAGAAGTTTTGTATTTTGCAGACCCTCCTTCAAGTATTTTATTTTTGCTCTTTGTTTCCAAATGGTTTGCTCTTCCATTCTCAATGATTCCAAAATCTTGTGGAGATTTTTTAGTGACTTAGACATTTCCACATCAGGTTCTGTGATCTCTTCCTCGAAGCATTTGATTTTGTCCCCAATGCGACATATTTCTTTGGTGATGTCCTGCTTGTTTTCTCGCTTCCAAGTCTTTATCAGTAATCGTAGTCTCTTGATTTTCAAAGCCCATTTATGAAATGTGTCCTCAAAGTTTTGTGGGGTGGGCCAGGAGCTTTTTACCAAGTCAATAAAGTCTGATTTGTCTAACCAAGTATTCTCAATTCTGAAGATTTGGTTCTTTAATATGAATTTTTCACAAGACAACAGTAGTGGATTGTGATCAAAGAAGGTCTTTGGTAATGTTTTGAATCTGTATGAAGGTAGAATTTCAGTGAACTCTATGTTTTCCAAAATTCTATCTATTTTGGCCCAAGATCCACATGCTATAGAGCCCGGCAAGGTGAAATTTACCCCCCTTTCCTTGTTTTCTGAAAGACCTCGATTGTTAATCTATTTGTCAAATTTCTTATCGACGCTCCTAATGGGTGCCCTTGATAGCCTCTCCAATCTATTTATAATTAAGTTAAAATCCCCCAGTATGAGGGTGGGGATCCCATCAAATTCTAAAGTATTTAACTCATCTAGAAAGACTAATTTCTCGTGCTCACCCGGAGGCCCGTAAATATTAAAGATTAAGATATTCCAATTTTCCACCCTTAAGCAGAAGTGTAGTTTTGTGTAAAAATAACCGTCAGTTATTGATTGAAGGTGAAGTTTATTATGATCCCAGCCCGACCAAAGTCTCCAGGATTTGATCCTCTCATTGGAGTGCCAGGAAAAATCCTCCCAATCATTGGACCAATTTGTTGAATACACCTTCCTTGTTCTAGTTTCTTGCAAAAGGCATATATATATATTTATTTAGATTGTAAATTTTTATCAAATTTCTTAGCCTTTCCCATTTATGCTCTCGTCTTCCCAACCCTCTGATGTTCCATGTAAGCACATTTAATTCCATTTTTAACGTCCTCCCCTTTTATTTTAGTTAGAAGTAATTTCTCCCTTAAGATTTGAAACCGGTTTTCGCCTAAGTTAGCATTTCCACGCTTGTCAAGTTCAAACTCAAAAAAGTCAAGTAAATTTCTTGTTCTTAACATCGAAATTGGTGAAAACAAACTTAAAAGCTTTTGCAACGGGGAATTTGAGAGTTGTTTACCTTTTTCCTTGTCTTTTTCAGGAGTGATCACGGTCCGAGTATCCTCGTCCTTATCCATAGTTGGTTCCTTCCATTCCATGATAATGGGAGCTGGGTGTTTGGTAGCAGCGTCATTGTCACCAGCAGAAGACGGAAGACTTTGGAGGTATTTCAGGATAGAGGTATCAATGAACTTTCCTAGACTCTCCACCAGTGAAATAGCTTGGTTCAGTTTAGCCTTGTTTGAGTTTGCTAGTCCCCCCATCGATCTTCCTCGGTGTGATGGAAATGGTGCTATGTTTAGGTTGACTTTTTTTCAAGATGCTGATGGGCAGATATTGAAGATGGGCTTGTTTAGCTCAACCACTGGGTTTTTTTTTGCTTTTTTCTCTGATCCATCTGAAAGGTCTGCTATTCATTTCTTCCTCAATTTTGAAGCTAATAGTTGATTTGTAGAAAGTATTGTTTTCAACCAATGGAGAATCATAATGCAGAAACTGAATGACTCTATTATCCTCAGGCAAATGGAAGGTTACCTCGAAGATTCCATCCACCGTTATTATTTCAATTACTTGTGGGATGTTTCTGACATCTGGAATGTCAACCATGAGTTTGATGGAAGAGGCATCCGTACAGTCATTGTCCAAATCCGGGCACTCATAATCGATTAGCTTGCCGAATTGTTTTACCATGCTGGCTAAAATATACGAGTATTGATGATGTAAAGGGAGGCCTAGCGCTTGAATCCAGTAAGCTGAGATCTCTTCGACCTTCTTGGTACCGAATGAGGGTGACCATTTATAAAACAAGATCAAAGTATCATTTGTTGTCTGTATGGAGGTGGGATAAGGCCTCAAACATTCCCAGCGAATCAGGTTCAACAATGAATTGGAAATCTGAGACCTTCCACAACCGTCGTATCGCTCCTGCTCCAGTTTCTATTTCCAAGATCTCTCGTGCATTTGGCAATGTTGTTATCTCTTTCGAGAATTCAATTATCAAACAACCCTTAAATTTATTCCTCGAGATTCTTGCTTCCTCACAAATGCCTGACTTCCAGAAAGGTAAGATAGTTTTACCTTGGATGTCATGTTTCAGATTTCGTCCACGCATGGAGAGCCTTCTGGATTCATTCTCAATAACCTCCCTACCCCAATCAGTTGTAACTTTTCCTTTGTCCATCTTGAGCTCCATTGGCTTCTGGGTGACGCTCCTGTCTTGTTGGCCCTCCTGAGGTGAAGATCTCCTCCGCTTGTGGGTGTGAGAGGAAGACATGAGCTTTGTACCGTTGTAAACAAGAGGCAATTTTATGCCCTTCCTTTAAGCACCATAGGCATCGAATTTGTTTTGTACAATCTTTAATTAAATGCACCTTACGTAGACAACGGAACCAACTTATTTGGTCGGTGTGAAAAGTACCGCCGGTCTGATAGCATGCAGTGTGGCTCTTTGTTCTCTTTCCTCTGTCATGTCTAGTCGATAGGGCAGCTCTCGCCGACCTAAGTTCCTGCAAGTTTTGTTCATACTTATGTTATGGGTCCCTGGACTCCCTACACTCGTCGTCATGGTGAAGACGTCTTTTGGAGAGTTTTTTCTCTGACAGGGTATCCCATCATCCAAATGCCCTGTCAGGGTATCTGACTACATTATTTCCCTGTAAGGGCATCGATCGGCGAACGGTTCGTAAATCGGTAAACCGTTTGCCGATCGATGCTCATTCCGGAAACTTTTTGAATTTTATATTATTAAAAATAATATATAAAAATATTTGGAATTGTGAATCGGCAAACCATTTGTCGATTCACAATTCTAAATTGTTTTATATATTATTTTTAATAATATAAAATTCAAAAAGTTTTCCGAAATAATATTATATATTATTTTTATGCACAATCAACAAACGGTTCGCCGATCTGCAAACCGTTTGCCGATTGATGCTCTAAAAGGGAAATTATTGAGGTCAAATGGACATTTGGATATTGGAAATGCCTTGTCAGAGAAAAAACTCTCTTTTGGACGCCAGATCTTGTTATGCGGATTGTCTGCTGGCCAGCAGACTCTGTTGCAGCGTCCGAGCCGCTCGATCAAGATCGAGCGGTTCGCATGAATTCACACCTTTTTGTGGGCCCGACCATACGAATTCATGCGAACCGCTCGATCTCGATCGAGCGGCTCCGGATATTACAGCAGAGTCTACTGGCGAGCTGACGATCCGGGCTCCTCTATTTTCCCATCATTGTCTTTTTCTTCCTTGGAAGTAACTGTCAGAACTTTTGACGGGTCCCTTTGGGTATTGTCATTGTCGAAGTGGATTTGGACTGTGGGAAGATCTGGCCTAATCGTTCTCGAAATGAGGCATATCTTTCAATAGACTTAACATCTCTTCCATTTTTCAGGGTATTTGTTCGAAAGAGCCAAATCTTATTTTTGGAATTTTTGTTTGATTTGTCACGTATGATAACGGTGTGGACCCCCTGTGGTCCTGAGCTTTCTTCTGTTGTGCCCGAAATTTGACTGAATTTGCTGAGGAGTTGAATTCCTTCTCTTTGCATTGAGATGTTTTATGTTTCCTGAAAGTGTTGTTCGGGTTAACTTCCCTCCATTCAAATAAATCTTTGATATCTTGATATCTTTTCTTGCCATATGTTTCCATATCTGATAGTTTGAAATTTTTGTGTTTCAAGAGCTCCGGTAACTTCGCAAGACTTAGGGCCTGTTTGGTTGCAGGATTGGGTAGGGTTGGCCCAACCCTGATTACTATTCACAAGAGTACTTCCTCCTCACAGATTACTATTCACCCAGCCCAATCCAGCCCAACCCAACCTTGCCCAACCCTGCAACCAAACAGGCCCTTAGCGAACAGACTCCCCTTTTGCTTTTCCCCCGCTCCAATTCCTATGTGAGTTATTTTCCGAGAGAGAGAGAGAGAGAGAGAGAGCGAGAGAGGGTAGGTTTTTAAGTAGTTTCTATATTCTTACTGAGGATAGCGAAGACCTGACGGGAAGTTGCTTCGGACGTAGTTGTTATGAAGTCCATAAGAAAGCGAAATGTGCTTCAGCTGCGTCAGATAAATTCGAAGAACATAAATGATATTGGAGAAATGTAGAGCATATAACTACTACTCCTGTGGGTGTTGTCATGGATTTTTCCGGAGATAATGAAATGAAACCTTATTATGAGGGGAACATGATACACGATTTGAGTGACGAAAACATGACGTTTTTGGGCGATGAGTAAGGGAATGGAGTTGAAAAAAATCCTTGCTTGGTTTAGTGAATAAAAATAGTTCACTACTTAAATTGTTAAGCGAGCTGCTTCGGAATTTAATGAATCAGAAGCTGAAACTTCATGCATGAGAAACACACGGATGCACCTTCAAATCTGTCCGTCGCAGGCGAAGGTTCGTAAGGTACTGACGGGAAGCTACTACCGGTCGGGCACGGCAAGGACTTGCCGGCCAGACGGGAATGGATGGAATCAGGAAGGAAGCTAAGGAGCCAGGCACATTATATCATGCATGGACAGCTGCCATTCTCAGGTTCACACGTAGTGGTCAAAGGCGACCTCCAGCATGAAAGCACTTCATGCCTTTTTGTACATAGTAAAGACACATGGAAGCCCATGCAAGAGTAGCGCGGATCGTCTGTTGTACCAAGGGTTGCAGCAGACTCCGTTGCACCTTTTAGGGCCGCTCAATCTCCCACGAAATCCCACTTTTTGTGGACCCGGATCGAGGGATTTTGTGGGAACCGCTCGATCGTGACCGAGCGACCCCAATGGGTGCATCAGACTCTGCTGCAACCCTCGGTACAACAGACAATCCACGTCCATGCAAGAGAGGGAGATGTTAATCGAAGGTGAGGAGGAGAAGAATTAATCTGAAAACAATTGTCAAATCGAAATTCGACCAGAGGGATCAAACGAATAACGGGGGCAAAATAGGAATTCACCTCCCAAAAATTAATGTGGAAGGGGGAGATCCCCTCTTTAATATATGTTAATAAATGGTTGGATGGATGGATTCTGACGATAGATGCAACATTAAGAAGAAAATGTGATTACCAGTGGTTCAAAGCGAGGAGGAAATAATATCCAACCAAATCACGCCAGAAAAAGATGTAACTAAGGTTCTAATAGAGAAGATATATGATCTATAACCGTGCATAAACCCGCAGCAATGAGGGTAATAAGACATCATGCCTTAGAAGTTGCCTCCTCCGTACATCCAGCCTTGAAGAAATGGCGTGTAGGATGTACCAATGACGACAAGCACCCGCGCACAAGGATGACCTTGATCTCCTCTACATAGTTGTGGTTTCGAATCATCGATTTGACGTACTCTGACGAGCTCCAACGACGTTCCGACGATGCTTCGGTGAGGGAGGGAGGGGGGAGGCGGCTGCTCTAAGGATTAAGACTTTGTGTTAAACCAAAAGTTGACTTTATATGGTAAAAATTTGGATCCAAATCTTGATTTGGATCTCGTTAAAATAGTCATAGCTTAAGCACTCAAACTCGGATTTTATTAGATTCATTGGAAATGTTTTGACGAGTATTGTAAGATAGAGTTGATCTCATTTGATTACTAGATCACAGCAAATTTTGAGAAAAATATCGGATCTTGTTAGGAGGGATCTCACACCAAACCTACCCAAAAATCCTATGCTGCATCCAATGTGGCAGTCCCGTGCATAAAAACGTGCCTTCCTATTACATCAAGAATTAGATTTTTTTTCTAAACAAGATAGATCTAATTTTTTGTCGTATTATATATGTGAAATTTGCTAATGATAAGTATATAGGTGTAAGATAGCAATTTTTATCTATATAATTATTTTTTTATGGTAGCTCATACCGTAAAATAACATAGAAATACATGTACCTTATATTCTCATGGTCAATGACATATGTTAAAAATTGTAACCGATGGATATTTTATGATCATGAACTTTATACCAATAAGGTAATTAAGAAAATTTGTAAGATCTTCCTATTGGGATGCATGAATTTGTTTTCAGTAGCTCAATTGAGGCCCAAATTTTCGCGTTAGCCCGTGACATGTATTGGTTTTTCTAATTACAACGGAAGGTGAATATATACCGATTTATTCGCGGTTTGAGGCTATTAGTTACCCTTCTAAGATTACGCGTTTAAAATAACTTGTAGAGATAGTATATACAATTCCATTTATATGTGAATTAAAATCCGAGGGGAGTTGCAAGATTAGAGAGGAGAATGGGGAATGCCACGTGTAGGTGAGAGGAATGAGGGAAGGGAAGGGAGAAACTAGAAAGGTAAGTTGTTAATTGAACTGACCATGTTTATATTCGATTAGACTTCGTTCGATAATAGTTTGAAAAATGTTCGTTCGCTTCTAAATGAGCTAAACGTGAACGTCAATTTTTAGTGCAACAGCTTAATAAACTAAACATGACCAAACATATGTTCATTCGATAAAAGTTTGAGTTCGTATTATGTTTATATGTGTGTATGTGTTTGTACTTCGTATTTATACTCATGATAAAATTTGAGGTTAAAGAAATTATTGTATTTATTAGGTTTTGTACCACTTTAATTTGAATAATTTCTTATTTTTACCGATTTTCAAACCTTATTATCGAACTTCCAGTTTCGAACTTGTTCATATAAATAAGTTTGAGTTAAGTTAAATCGATAACGAACTATTATCGAACCGAACTCGGACTCGAACATATCCTTATCAAACATTTATCGCACCGAACTCGAACTCAAACTTTTGAACTTTCTTATCTATATGAACTCGAACATAAGTTCGTTCGATACAGTTCGGTTCGATTAGCAACCCTAATCTAGAGTACCCAACTTTAGTATATGGAATGGACACTTCTTTACGGCTGATCCCGCTTGCAATAGTAGGAGGTGGCACTCATGTGATGAGGCAATGGCGACCACATAGGTGACTACGGTGGCTATGACATGAGAGAACGACAATAGTGACACAAGCAATGCGCAACAGTGGTGACATGCAGTGGTGCACTACAACAAAATTGATCTAAAGAAACGAATAATTCAATATTCATCGCCAATTATCCGTAACTAGATATGTATGTATGTATAACAACAAATAATATAAATTAATTGCTTCTTCAAATTTGCAACTATTATTTTATTCGTTATCGTTTTTACAGCAACAAATCATAGAACAGTCAAATTACTCGTTGCCATATGTCAACCTTGTTGCAGTGGTGGCACGACAATGTGCGTGGTCGGAACAACGATCGAGGAAGAGAATTGCCATGGGATGGAAAAACAAAGGTCGTCAGAGAGACCTGATGTACATTCAACTTTTTTTTCTAAAAAAAAGCAGGTGCATGAACTCATGGCATGTTGACCTGAAGATCTGCTATGAGTTCAAAGTAAAAAAAAAAGATTAAGAGGCATCTATAAAAAAATGATAAGTTTTTACGAAGACCTGCTATTAGTTTGAACTAGAAATATAGCACGTCTCTAAACTCGTGATAAGTTTGGTAATATTTACTATTATTTCAGACTAAAAATAGCAGATCCTCAACGTGTTTCCTTAACTCCGATATTAAAATCAGGTAACAGTTCAAGGACTTCTCTACGATATACTCTATTATTTTAGTTATTGAGCAATTTGCAACTTAGATATATAGAATTTCAAGATGCAAATTTGAACCTTTTTCTTGATATGGAATGGGCCGTGATCAGATGGAGTTTCTCTCGGCCCTTTCTAAAGATAAACTTAGCATGATGAACATCCATGAAGCCTCGAAATCTCATATCTTCTTACGTGAAATCTATAACAATGAATATTATTCCTTGTAAAAATGGAAGATGTGCAATTTGCAATGAATATTGTATTCGTTGTTAACAATCTAGATGCTAGAAGACTTGTTGAGTATTATGTGTACCAAGTGGAATGGCACTTGGATATCTCACCTGCATTTGATCGAGTTCACCTACAACAATACTTTCCACTCGAGTATAGGTAGATCTATATGGCATATGATCTCACTTCAACAAGTTGGGTCAAGGTTAAAGGATCAAGAAATCCATAGATCATTGAGACAATTAGACGTTTATTGTAGATCGGTCGACGCATATAGAAGAGTTACTCTGACCAGTGGTGTAAGCCATTGGAGAGTATTCCATCGGAATATTTGTGTTTATGAAGGTAAGTTGAATGGGAGGATTTCAAAAGTTTGGAATTAGGGACAAGCTAGTTTTGAGGTTCACTAGTATGTTTAAGATTATTAGAGGATTGGACTTCACAAGTAAAGAGTTACGCTTCCTCTTGTCCATGATACATAATGTCTTCCATGTATCAAATTTGCAGAAGTACTTCTACAACCCCGAACACGTGATCAACTACAAGGGACTGGAGGTCAACAAGGACCTGATATTTTGAGGAATGGTTTGCATATCATGCACCGATATGTGAAACGATTGAGGAACAAGGTGATTCCTATAGTGAAGATTCTTTGGCATGCTTAGCCAATTGAGGAGGTCATGGGAAAGTTCGAGGATTAGTTTTGAGCCAAATATCTAAAAATATTTTGAGGTGGCCTTTTGAGATCTGATTTATTCTTCTTTAATATTAGTAATCTTTGAATAGTGGGTCCAATCTTCCTTAGGATTGTTATTTTGCATGCTTTTACTTGAATTCGATAAACTTCGTTCAAGATTTTTATATATGTAAAATCCAGAAATATTGGATTCAAGTATTTATTTACCAAAGTGGGTATAACATATTTTGTTGGGAAACGTGAATTATATAGGTCCATGAACCAAATGTTAAAAGCCTGTGGAGTATAAATGACTAGTCATCAAGTTATAAGGCTTAAAAGATTGCAAATTCTTAAAACTATTGAAAATAAGTTTAGACGAGATGGTTTACACCAACTGTTGGGAAGTAAAAAACCGTGGATTCAAACCCCACCAAAAGACATCAACTGAAACTTTAGCCATGAGTAAGAAAAGGGAAAAGAGACATCCATAGAAGGTTCCCAAATTGGAGAAGGCAATTATAAAAAGGGAAAAACGAGGCAGCCCCATGTCATTTTTCCACATTTTTTCTTATTTTTTTGCAAATTAAACCTTGTATATTCATCTATATATCTCTCCAATATGTCATTCGAATTGTGTAAGAAACAAAGACTCATATACCCTCTATCTAGAACATGTAATTTTAACGGTCTAAATATTGTTGTAATCCATTTGTTCTAGATGAACCGCATAAGAGTCTCCATTTTCTGATGAAATTCGAATGACATGAAAAGATATATAGATGAATATACATGGTGATATTTTAAAAAAAATTGGAAAAATTTTATGGAAAAATGGCACGACCCATCAAATCCTTATAAAAATACATCATATCATTTCCTCTTTTCATCTTTTCCCCCTTAAAATTCTCTCTTGAAGTTCTGATCAACATTCTCAAAATTGAACATTTCAACCCCCATAAAAAAAACCCAGTCTCCCATCATACCATTAGAGATCAAGGTAAGAAGCTCAAATTGGTAAGAGATCAAGGAAGGACTTCATCAAGGGCTAGTACACAAGGTTAATCTCTCCCCTGTACTCTAATTAGTTCAAGTTACTACTTCATATCCTTTTTAGGTTACTAATATGTGGCTTTATCTCGAATTTAAGGACTTCTTTTTGAAATGCCTCACCTCGCAGTAGCGCATCTCAATACCCATCCACAAGATTTACCCAACAACAGTTATAAACAACCTGCATGATATACCATTCATACAATAAAAAGGCATATGAAAAATTTAAATTTTCATTGATAAATAGATGTCTTAAAGATAATCATAAAATATCAAAGTCCCTTTATTACATCACAAAAAAAGTTGGGAAGGAGGGGAAGAAAACAACTACAAAACTAGACCTCAACCTTAACAACGTCCTGCAGATGCACCACCAAAAATGTGAGCCTCTGTCTCCTGCTCTACATTTCTTGTTGGATTTCCAAAGAATGTAACTTGTGAGTCAACTGACCCAATAAGGATAAAATAAATTATAAATTAAGAGATTCTAGATGAGCAATGCAAATGCAGAAAGTGAACAAGTTTAGAAGAGAACATTTCAATAACAACTAGCAGTATAGATACAATTATAAACCATGCCTTTAACAATAATGCAATTATATCCAAAGCATTGACATCTCTTGATTCATATTTCCATGTATTTATCCCGGACTCGTCCGTCAAAGGAGAAGGTCCATACTATCTATGAAGCCTGCAACACTTCATTTAGAGTGCAGATTAAAACCTGTGCGCAAGCGCGATCCTTCCGCTAGTATAGCTAGTAGTACTCTAACACTCGTGATACTAGGTACATATCACAAGGAGTCATAACTTCGTCAACCGAGTCTGCCGGAGGAGCCTCGCTCGCTCCAAAATAAGTTCAACAAACACGAATCTGTATGGTGTGATGCACGCATGCATCCACCTCTATTCCACCAGAGTACCTACCACCACCCCACTCTATGATGCCCCTTGAGTGCGGATGACTCACTGTCAGCTCGAACCACAAGGGTGTGCACCTACCTTATAATTCCTATCTTTTCATCCTCACATACATCACTATACTTTACTCGAAAATATTATATCTAGTCTCAACCATGAATTTAAATAATTAAGCAATCCACTGATATAATTAGAACCTCTAATAACAATACAGGGTTACATCATGCTTACTTCTGAGACATGCCTTCAAGCATTAAAGCAAACACCCACATTGGCTTTCTTCTAAACCTCAATTGATATAAGAAAGACTCGAATGATCTCACTTGTGTTGTTCATGCAAGAGTTTTATCATATAAATAGTACCATATCTGACCCAAGTATACTCCATCGTCCAACGCATGTACGACACTCTCGAGCTTAGATAATTATCAGTGATGGTTATTCCAACCAGTATATGTAGATATATACTTGATTCAGTGGTATCTTGCTCCTTACCAGTATGCTCCCAAAAAAGTCAAGTGATTCAATAATGGGAGAATCCTGATATGATGAATATAAATATAACGATATTTTATCTTGTATACATGTTATTCACAATCTCATGTTAGGATATCATTAGGTACGGAAACAGAGACATACGGAAACAGAGACATTCACAATGGAAAAATAAGAAATTATGGGAAAATCATGTTATACGCTCTAATTCCACAAGCAAATCCCATAACTCGTAACTATGATGTAATACTTTAACATATTTACTATCTAAAAGTCGTATTCAAAACCCGGTTCAAATCAACCCTAATTAGAGCTTAGCTGTTAGGATTTTTCTAGAGATGCATTGAATTAGTATGTGTTCCCTTCCTAGCGCATATGTAATAGATTAGTCATTCTTCCCCAGTGGACTAGGTCATCGACTCACCAGGATCAATCCAGACGCGTAGACAAAGACATGCCGACATCCTGACCCTGACCCACCTACCTCGTATCCTAGCTGGGTGATTCTATCGGAAGAAAATCTATTACGTATTCCTATAATTAGTATACGCACCCATAGAAGAACTAAATAATAAGGCCAAAAAGATGTATTCCTTTAATATCTCGTAAGGCTAGACAAAGCTTTATTTTCAAGAAAATATCCGTTAAAACGAAAGGCTTAACATAATGCTAAAATTAAGACGTTGCTCATAGATTAGTTAGATTGTTAGATTGCCATTGAAAATTTCTTATCTTGATATGTTGAATGTAACCGTTTAAACTATTCATAACAATAATTAAATATGCATAGTTTGTAAAGGGAGAGTTGTAGAAAAATTATGTCATGGCCATCTTCATGGAAGATAATGACAGGTTTGATATTAATGTTAAAATCTCACAAAGATTTAATCAAACGATAATTACACAAAGTCCACATTTTACAACTTTTATTACTAACAATATATCAAAACCTAAGCTGTAACAAAAGTTAAATCATGTCAAAACTTAAGATCCCTTTTAATTCATTTTTATTTATGATGTACCTACATTAACAAAGCCCCAAGGAGATACTGAAGATTCAAACCTTAATACTAACGCAAGATGCCTATATAACTCATCCCTTCAACATGTCTTTACTTACAATGGAGTTATACATAATTGAGGATATGTAATATAACACGCTAATACGTAATGTTGAATCATTAGTAACTGACCCTATCATCCCGATTAAATGGGAAACCATCATGATTACCAACAGCAAGAGAATGATCCCGAGAAGGATTAAAACTGGCATACATCCCCAAAACTCAATGATCTCAATATATTGCTAAGCATGCGAATGAAAATTGGGGGAGATCAAGAATCCATGCCTATGCACGAGAACCCCACGTGTCTTCCTTGATTCGCACACTCGATTTGTCGGATCACGACTCCGATTGGAGGACCGCCTTCTCCTTATAACGATGCCCCTCTTCCTCGTGTTGATGTAAAATTACGGAGCTTTGAAGGCTCCTAACAATGGTGTCGTGATTGGTCTTCCCTTGGTTCCCCGAAGAAGGAGAGGGAAAATGATGGATTAGGGTTTGAAAACAAGTGGGAATGAGGGGAGATGAGGGATGGGGGTCTTAATATAGTTTAGAATTAAAATCATAATTTTAGAATCCCTAAAATAACCTTAATTCAAAATTAATTATTCAAATCCCGTAACCATTAAATCCCATCACTATCCATGACCCATCTTCATCAAAATATGCATATCTCCCACATCCTAAATCGGAATTATGCGTTTTTGCACTCGTTGAAAAGCTTACGAGGAGACGCTTCTTTCGAGTATAATAAAGAATATGTTTTAAGACTTCGAAAAAAGTTGAAATTTGCAAGGTGTTACACTTTTGAAGCTTGAAGAGGAAGAACTAAACTCAAGAGGACAAATTATATTTTAAAAGGTAAAATGTTCTTGAAGCATGTCTCTCAAGGTTTCCTTTTGTCTATTGATACTAAGACGTATTTTATCACTCTTCCCATGTGCTTAAGAGGTGATTGAGATGAATTGTATGGCTTTTGCAAGCTCAAATTTGAGTGAGAATTAAAGTTGTGCGTGTATATCTTCATAATATGGACTTATGCTCATTCAAGTAGTTTTGAATTTCTGTAGGATTCCGTAAAAATCTAACAATAAAAAGGAAAAGAACTCCCAATTTAAGCTCTACATTGTTTTCTTTGAATTTATGTAGTTTTTTTTAAATCTAAACATAAAAATTAAAGATCTCGCAATTTTATGTCATCTGAATTTTCATGATTTTTTAGAGATTATTATCTAAGTTAGATTAAAATAGACAATCGAAAATTTTCATTATTCTCATCGTCTACAGTTGCGGACCGATTATTACTCAAGACAATTCAAAAGGTTTTTCTGTCAATTAGAATTCATTTTCATTCAACTAATGATTTGAAAGTCATGGTTTGGCTACAATCAAGTGGTTTCAAAAATCATTCGACTAATTTGTCATCTATTGTGTTATTTTGCCCATTCCTTTTGTTGTATTGGTGCTTTGTGTGTGTTCTATCCTCCCTGTTCTTAGAATTATAACATCGACGCATGTCGATACATGTCATTAGGGGTGTTCACGGGACGGGTACCCTACCTGTTCGGTTATGACCCGCCCCAACCTGCCATTACCGGGTCATGGATCGACCCGACCCGTTTGAACGGGTACCTAAATCAAACGAGTATCCATATTAATTGAGCGGGTCGCGGGCACCCACAGGTACCCGTTAAATAACTGCTTCACAAGGAATATGATATTATTTATTGTATTCGGCCAAATTTGTTGTAGTAAGAGCACATTATTACATCGCATCTTAATCACGTCTTAACCGACACATAGATTTATGTGATTTGTGAAAGGTAATCAATCCATCTCAACATTTGTTACCTGAAAGTTATTGTCATCCATTGCGGTCATGATGTCATGGTCATCGATCTTGTTGCACTTGCTAGTCGGAGTACCAAAGCCCAAGGAATGTGGATTGTCCCATGACACCGAATGCATATTAGTATGTGTGCCATAAACGTTGTCGGAAATGGCATGATTGTCCATGTCTCCGGTGGAGCTCATCTCGGAGATAGAGGTGAGCGAGTCCTCCATGGAGCTCAGATGAAGCTTTGTGCCACCCATGTCGGGGAAATGGGGAACATATCCAATTCCACTCGTAAGGATCGGAGTTGCACATTATCTGGCGGAGAGACGTGGGAGATGGCTGTGCAGAATCTGGTGTAGTAGAAAAGGGACATGCATTCCAACATGATTCCTACCCAACTGGGTACCCGGCTGACCCCATGGGTTTTCCACCAGGTATCAATGGTTTAACGGGTCAACAAGGTATGGGTACCCGCCCCGGACTATTTTGACGGGTACCTATACATTTAGGGTCAAAATAATCAGATCGGGGCGGGTACCCGTTTGACCCAAATAAATTGAACACCCCTACATGTCATGTCTTCCTTTATAAAGACCAATATTGCCTATCATAATACTTGTGGTTACAATGTGTGAATGAGATGGAAACATATATAATGATCTTTGAGAACAAAATTATGGTTCGAGTCGTGCATAATACACATGGCAAAACCGTGGACCCCATTAGGAAGACTCCAAGTCACCAATTCGCCTAACTAGAAGTTAGAGGTGTCCCATTGGAAGACTAAACCAGTCAGTTTGCAAAGTGATCGATCAAATCAACCCAGAAGTTTCATATAATATTTGAAGAGTTCAATGCATTGTGGCCAACAAGTTCAGGTAAAGGACCAACTATTTCTAGTTCAAAGAGATGGGATCTGTTAGGCAGGAAAATCTCTAGTGCCAAAACTATTTTGACCTCCATTCCGAAATCAGATACAAATCGCTATCGCCAAATCGAATTTGCATACAAATCAAAAGCACAAGATCTCTAAAGAGCACAAGTTATCTCTTGATGTGGATGCATATCTTCTAAACAGTAGCGCACATATTCTCCATAAGATCTTTGCATGTCTTGATCCTCATCCATTAGTGGGTGGGTCTCCGAGATGAAGTCAAATGGGGGTCTCCATCTTCATGTGCCATTGAGAGAGAAGCACACACCTACACACCTGTGGGGCATATCTTCACATGGTCTCCTTTAACCCAAAGAAAAGAAAGACCCACTGGTCATGGAATGGAATGAGACCTTGCGATGGTGAAAGCACACCAATCATCTCCTTGGAGAGGATTACCTTATTCATTGATTGACATCTTCTCTTCCTATCAATTATTGCATCCAATCACAGTTGCTTTTTTTCCTTGCTCTAGATATCATCCTTAAAAAGGGAAACCTAGTTAGTGTGTGCTTGGTGTGTCGTTATTTATTTATTTACTTATTATTCTCAAGTTATTTTACATAAACACCCTAGGAGAAATTGTGATATTCCATGAAAACCTCTAAAAACTTCGACTGCAACAAAATTAACCTAAGGAAATGAATAATTTAATACTCATTGTCATACCTTATATAGTTATATATACATATATTATAGTATAAAATAGCAACGGATAAACATTTATTTACATCTTCATTGACAATATAATAACAAACATAGCACTCATCGCAATTTTCAAATATGAAATCAACAAATACTATGTAATTGTATATTTAAAAACAAACGATACAATGATAGAATTTGAGAAGCATCATTATAGACCTATTTTATTGTAGTGGTTTGAAAGATAATGAAAGAATAAATAATGTGTAGAAATAGATATAATACATAATGTAATCGTGATGCAATCACTTTGCCCGGATAAAGTATCATTATCTCGGGATATATATATATATATAATATTCTAAACAGATGTATCATGATGTAATTGACGAAAACAAGAAAGTATCGTAACCTAAGGTAATATAGATAGAATCGACGTAAGGATATAATTGGATAAAACGAAACCAGTCGATTTTCAAGGTGGCTGTCTACAGTTCTTTCAAAGAAATTAGTGATATCTGATAAGAAATGCAATGGGAAAAGCAATGGTGGTGAGAAAGATAAAGATGGGGATTGATGGTAACCTTAAAAAGTGGAAGTGGGACTCAATAATATTGACCAATCCACCATTATCGTATCTTCATATAAAATGCAACAACCAATAGCCACTATTTATCCTCGTTATTTCACAAATGAATGTGCATGCCGAAACAGGTGGCCTATTTAAATTCTGAAAAATCCTTGGACGTAAATGCAATTTTACCAAGAAAAATCAAGAATTTGAGAGAAGGTGAAGCACCCAAGGTGCCTACCCTATCCAATTTATATAAGTTTTGACATTTGTATCCATTTCTATTTTAAAATAAATATAAATATAGATATCACTTTATTATTCGCAAATATCAGTATATGTATGCTTATATTTGTCTTTGTATATAAATGTAGCTGTAAAATTATCTTTTACCAGATGGAAAATAATTGTGTACATTCTTTCATCGCATTTGATAATAATTGTTATGAATACATTTCATATATTTATATCATGTGCAATCCATTCAATACAAGTATATTTAAACTAATATATAATGTATTACAGGTGGAACCATAAACTCAATAAAGGAGGGATCGTGATAAAAATAATAAAAAAAACTCAGCTCAAATTAAAACCTATGATTTTAGTATTTTTTTTATAAAAGCACATTTCTAAAAGATATAGTAGAAATTATGAAAATAAAATGAAAATGAAAGATGTCCATAAAGGACTTCAAAAGTTCACATTAGAGGAGCTCTTCGTTCCTACATATTATCAAAATCACTTATCAATAGATCGGTGTTGAGTGTCTGAGCAATGTCCTTCTCAATACACATACACGTACACACACACATATAATCATACAATCGGCAAGAATTTCATCATCCATTTAATTGGAAGTCCAATTTTCACAATTTTCATTGCTGAAAATGCTTGTTATGCGTTACAGTCGATACAGGAAGATTTAATATAAGTCGAATCAATTTGTCAATTAGAGGATTCATTCTTGATAATCCAGTACCAGCTAGCAAGTGAAAAACATCGAAAATTAATGATGTACCTTTTAATTGAAGATGTTGAACAACATTTAAGTGAAACATTTCCACTTCATATCTCATATGCAATTACTCTTGTTCGGAAAAATCTTCAGGATAACATCTTTATATGAATGCATAAATTTCTCAACATCAAAAGTCATAATTATCCTTCGAGTCCAATGCAAAAGTAAGAATTAAAAGCTCCATAACATTTGTATCAAATCGAATATTTAACTCATAAAGTTGTGAGACGATTGCAGCAATAAAAATGGCAACTCTATAATGATGCTCCATTGTAACATGAGCTTGTTTATGTCAAGTTCAACCTCTTCATGCACTATAAATTGAATTTATATCGAGAATAATGACACCGTATGTTTCATAAAAAGAAGTCATGTATCTCAGTAAGGAGCTCTACCCATGCTCTCTAAGCTTTTGAATAAGTTCTTTTTATCAAACGAATCAAATTAATTGCATTTACAATATCTTGGTATTCTCGTTGTAGAGTTTGACAAAGATCATGAGTAATTGATATAATCTCTTTCATTATATGCAAGATCAGACCAAATTCAAATGACGTCATTGCTTCGAAAGCTACATCAGCACCACCTCTTTGAGCATACGTTAATCCATCATTAATGACACTCTTAAGAATCTCACAAGTTTGACCAAGCATATTGATCAAGCTAATAATAGATGATAAATATGAACCCCGTCTTATATCACCAGCTCTTTACAAACTCTACATTTTATTGAGCAATCTACCAATTTGAATTTCATTAGATGCTGATAATTGCTCTAATTGAGAAGCACCAGCAACATGCAGTTCATCATTGCGATTATATGAAGCGGTGAAAATATTTACAACAAAAGATAATTTAGTAAAGAAATGATAAATGAGCATCACTTCTTTACGTGCAATAACCAATGCCACTTAATCGATGTGCTAAGCAATGAACATAATATGTAAATTGACACTCTTTAAGAAATAAAGCTTGAAAGCCATTCCACTCTCCTCGTATATTACTGGCACAATCATATCCTTGATCTTGAGTATCTTTAATATCGAGATTGTAACGTATAAGAAGACATGATATTTCTTCTTTAAGGTACAAGCAGAAGTATTAAGAACATGAATTATATCAAAAGATCAACCCCTAATACAACTATTTTTATTGAGAACCATAAAATAATTGTCATTTGTTCCTTTTTGGATTCATCTTGGGCTTCATCAACAATCAAGCAGAACTTTTCATTGTCAATTTCTTCCTTTATTGCATTTCGTACTCTATTCGACAAAATAAACAAGATCTCTTTTTGAATTTTTGGTGAAATATATGACATTTGTTAAAATCATTACAGCAACATCATCATTATAAGAAGCCAACATTTTGACCAATTCAATAAAATTACCTCAATTTTTTGAATCCATATGCTCATAATGACCTTAAAATGGACGTGCTTGGAAAGCAAGCCATTTAAAGGAGTCAATTTACAATTTGTTGATTGTCATGCTTTTGAAATGCAAAATCAATATGTTGAAAATGGATCATCAAGGCTCAACAAGATTGCTCACAAGAATTATGTGGTAAATTTAGATTTCTACCAATATGGGCCAATAAAGCATATTTTTTTACATTGCTCACATTCTTCTAATTAGAGAATCCTTCAATTGTAAATGTCATTTAATCAAAATAAGTACATATTTTATTATTAAAAAGATAACAAGGTAGGCAAAATATTGCATCTTTTATAGGAGAATATTCTAATCAAGATGAGAACAATTTATACCATGATGATCCAAACCAACGTCGTTGTTTCTCTGAGCTTGAAAGTGGAAACTCATGAAGAGGGTATTATAAAGGACCAAAATTTATATAAGCATGTCAAATTTCATCAAGTTGATTAACAGGATACTCCCAAATCTACAATCATACATCAAGATCACATTCGAGGAATTGATGCCCACTTTATTATCCTCAAATTTTAATTGCTTATGAGGAAAATAATCCCCTGGAGTTGTATCCAAATCAACGATTGAAGCAAATGCAATCTCTAATATAAGATCTTGCTTCTTAAAAAATGCATTATAGTAGATCTTTTTGGTGACATTCTTTCAAATATAATTATTACAATTCCTACATAAAAATATATTGAGTTAATAGATAAGTATATATCACGTAAAAAAATAAACTCAAATGTGTCAATACGACGCAATCCATATGTCTATATATATCCAATATACATCGAAAATGTATGGATGACCCAAGGAGCTATCTCCCAACTTGAAAAAGTAGGCTTAGCACAAGGAAGATCCCCACCCGAAAAGCGATCGTGTAGGCTTTTCCACCTTGCGAGATAATTATCTAAGTTAGTTTGTTACAAACTCGTACTAGATATCCAACCTCAAAGTGAGAACCCCCTTATAATACCAACGAATATATAAGAGAGAAAGACCGTATAATATTTTCAGGCCAGATCATATTATATAATATAATAGTGTTTCATTTCTATATTTTATCAAAAAAGCGAGGAAAAGTTATTCAATTGATCAACTCACTAAGAAATCTGATGACTAATCAAATTTAGTTGATTTTGAATTTTTTATCATTTTAAAAATATAATACAATATATATAGACATACTCTTTTATAGTTACATAGATTACAACATTTTCAATATAATAATAATGAAATAAAACAAATTTAACTCACGAACTCATGAATAAATGGCTCTAAATGACTAAAAAATAACATTTAAATAAATAGCTCCGATAAAAAATGATTGAATTTTCCTCAAGTTTTTAGCTCCTATCCCTACTTCAATGGTATGGTGGTAGTGTAGTGTGCCTACTATACCACACGAGTTCAAATCGTCCCATTGTAGAGGTTGTATTAGGTAGTCGAAAGCTAATGTAGAAAATAGTTGAATCTTTCAACGTAAATTTGATCAAGAATCCATGTAGCTGATCCTACTTAAAGTGGGAGAAGCCATTGTCATTTTTTTATTCGTACAGGACATTGCTTAACAACGCACCTCAAGGTACACAAGGCAAGACGACCCAAAATCACCCCAAAACGATTGCCTCAGCCAGGTTCTATGAAGAAACTGCCTAAACTACTCGAGGTGATCGAGGCATGAGGTGAGATGTTCCTCGAGGTTTTTTTTATTTTTTGAGTATTTTTTTACGTAAATCATTTGTCCTATTAGCAATTTCAAGCATTTATAAAGGTCTGGTTGTTTAGGATATAATTATACATGATAAATGCTTAAATTTGACCACGTTCGTGCTCATATTTACCATTAAGCATGCTCAATTGTGTCAATAAACTCCTACCATTATACCCTTCAACACACGAATATGCAAATATCATAGAAAACATTACCCGTAAACTTATGTTTACGGAGCGGTTACATAATGAGCTATGTAATATACCGAGAAGAACAAACAAGATCAAATTCAAGGGAAGTTTATATACTACTCCCATACAAGCATATCCATATACTTGAATAAAAATAAAACCACTTAATAAAAAATTTTGTTGAAGGCATTGCCCCCACGATCTTGCGGGAGGGGGTGCATAAGATTGTTCATGTCGAGGTATGATACGATTGGAGGAGATGCATACAACAATTCTTTGACCTGTTTAGATGGTTAGAAGTCAAGGGTATACCAAATAACTCATTCTTTAATTGGATGGAAATTTAGTAAAAATGCATATAAATTTGTATATCTTTTCTTTTGGTGTTCATATCTTTATAATTTCATCATATGTTATAGTGATATATATCATATATTACTCAGAATATATATAATTTCATTAGTATATATTTTATCGTAGTTTTATAGGTATTTATCTTTATAAATTAAGGTTTATATGTTTCACCTCACCTTGAGGCTACACCTCACCTCGATTTTAGGGAAATTACCTTGTTTCGCTTTTCGCTTTTTCAAACCTTGGTACATGAGCTATGTTGAAATCTGAGAAGGGAAAGCAACATCGATAAAAACAAGAAAGATAAACAAGACGAACAAGGATTTAACGTGGAACCCTACTCCTTAAGGAGCAGGATGAAACCACGAGAGAAGCCCTCAAAGGGGTTGGATCTTCTATTAGAATTCTCAATGAGTACAGGGGGTGAGGGGCTCCTTATATAGCCCCTCAGACAGACCGGAGTCCCACCACTCTTCCATGTGGGACTAAACTTGAGTGGGGTAATTGGATCTTAGTGAGATCCAATTACCCACTTATTATATTCTCTAACACTCCCCCTCAATATGGAGCTGAGAAAGCTACAACTTGCAATAAAAAGAAAGTATACAATACATCTTCACACGATACATCACAAGAAGAACACATTCTCGCTACTGGTAGAAGACCTCGCACGAGGACGGGGTTTGCAGCTTTCAGGTCACCGAAACGTATCTCTACCATGCCTGTAGAATCGTTGCGATACCAGGTCACCAAAACTTATCTCACTCGTGAGAAGAGTCGCAATAGAAGAAGTCCAACGCAGAATAGTAGTCGGGTCGTAAAAGAAGAAGTATATGCCTTGACGAAGAAGTCGATACTCAGTGAAGATGGATGATCTGTAGAAATCTGGAGTATGTCAGCATGTTAGTCGTGCAGAGGTCCTAGTGAACCTATACTCCTCCTTTCTCCCAAAGTTGATAGAATAAAAGTTGGGAGAAATTGAAAACATGAATTTTTTGATTTTTTTCGCAAATCATCAATTTTTTTATATAGCCATATTTTGGCTATCTTCTTTTCTTTGCCCCCTTTTTTTCAAGTCGTTCGACATTTTTTTCACGCCTTTTCCACTCTCCCTTTTTGCAATTTTTTTAAACCCGACCCAATTTTGAGCCCATATCTCTCTCGTTCTTTTTTCTCTTTTTTTTTCATTTTGGCCCGATGGGCATTATTTTTTAAAAAACAGCTGGCCCAACTATGCTGTTAATACATAGCAGACGGAGACCCTCCTCTTTCGAACCTAGGGTTCCAGAAGAACCCAAGGATGAAGCTCCAGCCTCCAGCTTGGAGAAGATCTTGATCGTTGTCGCCGCTTTTGAGAGGGTTATGTCGCATGGAGAATCACGCGTGATGGGAGGGTCGTGCGAGGTTTGGAGACGATCTGTCTGGAGTGTCGCAGCTCGGAAAGGGGTTCCTTCAACGTCGTCGCTGGGAGCTCAAAGATGGCTGGAGAGGTTTCAGCGGAGGAAGGTCGGCGAGTTGGCGGTGTCACCCTCATCTCACGGCGCTTGCGTGAGAGAAAAGAAGAGGGATGCATCGTCGGCGATGCCGTGCTGCCGAGAGGGAGGTGGACCATCGCCTGCGACGGTGCTTGAGAGGCACTGCAGGAGGGTTGGTCGGGGCTGTGAGGACGCCCGAGAGAGTGCCTGAGAGGAAAATTCGTGTGGGGGGTAAGTTTGTAATCAAATTCACCCTATGCGGTATGTATTATTTTTTTTTATTAAGTACCGTAGATAAGCCGCCTCTTCAAGAGGCGGCTTTGGTTAAGTAAGAGCCGCCTCTTGAAGAGGCGGCTTTAGACCAAAGCCGCCTCTTGAAGAGGCGGCTTTGTCGGGGAATAAACCCCAGCGGCCCGCCAGTGCCTCCCCACGCGAACAGAACTCTCCCACCGCTCGCCCTTCCTCCACCCAAGCCCCCCTGCGATCTCCAAGCGGCCTCGGGCTCCCCCTCCCGCCGCCGTACGCTCTCCGGTCATTTTGCCAACGTCCGTTGGCCGCATTTCTGCTATTCATCTCCTTCTCCACCTCAAGGAAGGTATGATTTGTCTATGGTTTAGGGTTTTGGCACATGTTTAGGGTTTAAATAATTGTTTGAAATATTTTCTTCACTCTAATACATTGATGTCGACGTAATGGTATGTAGGATGTCTCGAGAAGTTCGTTGTTTCTGTCACTGTGGGGGTACAATATCGAAGTCAAGTAAGGACGTGACCTACGTAGGAGGTCGTATGAAAACCATCAAAATCGGTCACGAAATGTCATTTTTGGGACTGATTGAGCACATTAAGTCCGTATTCAGGTTGGATTTAGCTCAAGGACTTGAGTTACAGGTCTTTCATAAAATGTCCCAAGATGGAGCAAGTTTTTATATTGGGTGTGTCGAGTATGATGATGATGTCCGAGAGATTGTCGAATATGCTGAGGAGATGGGTGCTGCATATCGGCCCGTGATATTTACTGTCGCTGTATCTATACCCGGATCTGCACCTCCAGTTTCTGTACCACAATGTGGATCCGCACCTCCAGTTTCTGTACCACAATGTGGATCCGTACCTCCAGTTTCTGTACCACAATGTGGATCCGTACCTCCAGTTTCTGCTCTCGTGGTAGACATGGATCCATTTAATGATCCGGAACTGGACAGGTTAATGGAACCCTCACCACAGAATACGGATGATAAGATGGAAAATGGTGACAATGAGGAGGAGGATCATCATGTTGGAACCCGTATTGTTTCTGATATTCCATTTTTGAACATGAGAGGTGGTGATGGCTATATTCTGAATGGTGAAGATTGCATGAATTCTGATGATGGGATCAGTCTGTCTAACGAGTTGAAAAATGGCATGCTTTTCAAATGCAAAGCCGATTTGGTGTTCGCCGTGAAAGTTTTCCACATTAAACGTCATTACAACTTCACGGTACTGGAATCTGATAAGAAGGTGTGGGATATACACTGCAGCGAACGAGCTAGAGGTTGTTCTTGGAGATTGCGTGGTCATCGTAGACCAATAGATGGACAGTTTGTTGTCTCAATGGTTGAGAAGCCGCATACTTGCTTGAACCGTGCTGTTAATCAAGACCATCCTCAGTAGGATTGCAACTTCATGGCTGTAAGATTCTTGAATCAAATTAAGATTTCTCCTTCAGTCAAGGTTTCTTATCTTCAAACATCTATTCAAGATGATTTTGGCTTCCATGTGAGTAGAAGAAGGGTTTGGGACGCAAGAAGGAAAGGCATTGAGATGGTATACGGCGATTGGAAGAAATCTTACAATGAACTTCCCTATCTTTTTAGGGCCTTTGAGCAGGCTATTCCTGGTTCGGTTACAGATATTGACACAACAACAGTTGACCAAGGAGAGCTATTTGAGAGGGCCTTCTGGGCATTTGGTCCTTGTATTGAGGCTTTCAGGCACTGCAGGCCTATTGTTAGTGTTGATGGTACACACATGTATGGAAGGTATAAACAGAAGATCCTTATTGCTTGCTCAAGCGATGCAGCTAACCACATTTTACCATTGGCTTTTGCTTTTGTCAACGAGGAGGATGGCCCTAGTTGGGCGTGGTTTCTGGAGAGGCTACGTTTGCATGTTTTCCGTGATCGTGCTGGACCAATATGTTTGTTATCTGACCGTGCTCCTGGGTTACGTGCTGCACTCATTTACCCAGAGGTTCAATTTGTTCCACCATACGTACACTGGCGCTTCTGTCTCCGGCATGTGGGTAGTAATTTCAATGATGCCCACAAAAATCAAACTCTAAAGCGTATGGTCATGAGGGCGGGAAAAGTCTATTCCCAAGCAAAATGGCAATCTTACATGGACAAGCTGAAGGAATGCGACGAGAATGCTGCAAAGTGGTTTGACACACATGATTGTCCAAAGGAACGTTGGACAATTGCATTCGATGGTGGCTATAGATTTGGTTACACAACCACAAATTTTTCTGAGAGCTACAATGCTGTTCTTAAGGATGCAAGAAGTCTACCAGTTACGGCATTGGTTTTGAAGACGTACTACAACTGCATTAGCTACTTCTGTGACCGTCACGACGAGGCGCGTAATTGTATTTTACGGGGTAAGAAATATACCAAATACGCGCATGACATGTTGAAGCGTTGGATCGATAGAAGTAATGGCCACCGTTGTTTTCGCATACAAGGAGCACCCTTGCACATGTATGAGGTTGTCACAGGACAACGCATTTGCGTTGCGGGTTTTTTGGGCGTATTGCAGATGGATTTCATATCCTTGGACTGGCACCTGATTACAGCTCTTGTTGAGAGATGGCGTCCCGAGATGCACACATTTCACATGCACCACGGGGAGATGACAGTTACATTACAGGATGTGGCGTACATATTTGGGTTGCAGATTGATGGTGAGGCAGTGATTGGTCCTACTACTTCTCCCAGTTGGGCAGGCTTGTGCGAGCGATTACTTGGGGTCCGGCCTGAACGGCCCAACATTGATGGTGCTCGAGTCCGCATGACTTGGCTACTAGAGCACTTCTCAGTTCTGCCAGAGGACGCCGATGATGATACCATTCTGCGATACACACGGGCGTACATTCTACAGCTTTTTGGTGGTGTGATCTTTCCGGACAAGTCCGGAAACAAGGTCTCCCTAATCTACCTACCTTTTTTGGAGGACCTGGAGAGTTGTGGGAGGTACAGTTGGGGCTCAGCTTGTTTGGCGTACTTGTACAGGCAGTTGTGTGTTGCATCGAAGGCTGACGCAGTAGAGATTGGGGGTCCATTGATACTATTGCAGTTGTGGGCTTGGGAGCGATTCCCCCATATCGCTCCGATAGTTCACCACCGACCTCTTTGGCAAGGGAAGCCCTTGGGGGCAAGGTGGCATGCAGAGTTTGACATCTCAGTGGAATCTACACATGTGGTTCGGCCATATAGGGATGCACTTGACCTACAGCTAGATGAGCAGGTATTCAGTTATCACGTTATTACATTTTATTTTCAATTATAACGGGTTTTATAATATTTCTAATTTAACGCAGGTGATATGGAGGCCATATACAGAGGACGTGTTGTCCCAGTTGCCATTGTATTGCCGTGGCAATGAGTATTTACATGTGGCTCGTGTCCCCCTCATTCATTTTTGTATTGTTGAGCTACACACACCGGACAGAGTCCTTCGACAGTTTGGGGGCATTCAGGGGGTTCCAAGGACTAGCGACACTTCATCTCAATTGCATGCAATCGATCTCCGAGGAAAGAGCAATGTGGATTGGACGGAGTTCCATGCAGTCTATATTAGACTATGGAACATCCGTAGAGACTACGTGGTGTCGATGACTCCCATTTCATTGGGAGGACCAGATACGACCGCCGAGTACATGCCATGGTATCGTCGAATAACAAGACGTTTCATTGGACGACATGGATGCACACTCGATTACGCGGTAAGATAGCATTTACTTGATTTACATTTTCTACTATGATTTTACGTGTTTTAACAAGATTTGATCATATTGCAGGTGTCTCAATTCGAGGAGATTGTTCGACTTTGCGATGATGGTTCACCACGTATTAGAGAACTTGCTGCTGAAGCAAGTTCTAGGATACGTGACTCTATACAACGACAGTTCCGAGATGGACCTACAGATGAACATTCACAGGAAGACGCCGATGCAGAAGGTACATCTCATCCCCGTTCACGTGTTCGAGGACGTGGATGGGGACGTGGTAAACAACAAAGGGGAGAGAGGCCTTCCGGCGAGGGAGATGTCCCAGTGGATACACAACCCCCTCAGTCTGGCATAGAATTTGAGACCCCAATTCCTGAGTGTGGGACATCTAGACAGCCTACAACGCCGCCTGCACCACGGAGGGATCGAGCGGAGAACAATGCAGGACCTTCACATCATTCACCCCTCCCGTTGTCCTTTGGAGTTGAAGGACCCGAGATGACCAACATCGACGACATAGATCGCAACAGTTAACTGCATGGATTTGACCCAAGACCACCGGAGACCACCATGGCGGATGAAAGACCTGTCAAATTACAATACAAAAGGAGGAGGGAGCGTAGACCATAGAATGTGATGTTGCCATTTTTTTGTAATGTAAACCAAGCATGTAAATGTGTTTGCAACTATGATCAAGTTACTTTCTATGAATCTCACTATTGTCTTCACTTCACTATTGTCTATGAATCTTATCTTTAAAAGTTGTTCTAATATCATATTTGCTATTACATACTGTGCAAGACGTTCACTTCGCCAACGTATCAATTCCATAAAAAAAGAGGGGAAGCAGCAGCTCTGCGAGCAGCAGAGCTGCTGCTTCCCCCCTTTTTTTTAAGGTTCTGGCGCAAAGCCGCCTCTTGTAGAGGCGGCTTTTGGCTAAGAGCCGCCTCTTCAAGAGGCGGCTTTGGTCTAAAGCCGCCTCTTCAAGAGGCAGCTCTTACTTAACCAAAGCCGCCTCTTGAAGAGGCGGCGTATCTACGGTACTTAATAAAAAAAATAATACATACCGCATAGGGTGAATTTGATTACAAACTTACCCCCCACACGAATTTTCCTCGAGTGCCTGACCTAGCAATAGGGCCTGGAGTGGAGGGGTCGAGCGACCTCCGCCTATGCCTATGGGAGGTCTGCCTGGAACTTGGAGGCAACATCGGGAGGATTTCCACCGCCTCTTGCGGTGTCGGACGCGTAAAAGCATTTCCAGATCTAGATTCAAAATGCCAAGAGTTGACGGATTCAAAGTCTAGAGTGTTGCTTCTTCGGATCTAGATATAAGGCCTGGAGATCAAATTTTGAAATACTGCAGCTTCATAGTTGTTGGTGAAGATAGAACCATGTCGCGAGAATTGCATTAACCAGAACTCTGAAGAAACATCGAGTTGTCGTTGAGATAGGTTGGATCCAAACAAATCATTGTCGATGATGGCAGAGAATATTTCAGAATTTGAAGGCTATCTGAACAGATCTAGGGTTTTAGAAAATCCTAGAAGAAGATATTTGAAAGAACTCTCTTCTCAAACAGATCTCAAAGAACAGATCTCAAAGATCACAAAACATGAATAGAATAATAAATTACATAAAAAAATCTTCAAAATAATCCCTAAAATCGACTTGCTCTAATACTATGTTGAAATCTGGGAAACATAAGCAAAATCGATAAAATATGAAAGATAAACATGAAGAATAAGGATTTAACGTGGAACTCTACTCCTTAATGATCGGGATGAAAGCACGGGAAAAGCCCTCAAAGGGGATGGATCTTCTATTAGAATTCTCAATGAGTACAGGGGGTGAGGGGTCCCTTATATAGCCCCTTAGATAGACCGAGTCCCACCGCTCATCCGTGTGGGACTAAACTTAAGTGGTGTAATTGGATTTTGGTGAGATCCATTTACTCACATATTACATTCTCTAACAAGCTGCATTTCTAGTAAGTAGAACCTTGAGTTCAGGGACTAATCGGACCGATTAGTCGGTCTAATTGACCAATTTTTGCAAGCTTAACCTAAACCATCAATTCTAAAACAGGAATGCAGGGATAGAGATGGGATCAACCAGAGCCATACGAGTTGCATCATAGAAAACCGATTTACCCTAGGAGGGCCAACCAGCAACCGAACAAGCCCCTAAAGAGTTTTGCAGACACATCTGTTTTAAATCCTTGTTTACCTGTGCTCAAGAGAAATAGCAACGGGCACACCAACGAGGTAAAAAACGACACACCAGCCAAGGAAGTGAAAAACACCCTTTTTGGTAAGTAAAAAGGGGAGTTTTGCATGAACAGGTAAAATACTACTCGGGAAACAGTGCATTTTTGGAATATCAGGCAATTTATGCCTCAAGCCTGCAATCAAGGCAGAGTGACAACATAACATGCAGCTTTTACTGCCTTGAGAATATAAGAATGTCGGATAAGAACAAAGCACAGGACTTTGTATATGAAGAAGACTCTTTAAGTTTATCGTAGATTCCAAAACCAAATGGAACGGAGTTCATATTCTGTTTATGCAAAAGAAACAGGTAAACAGTCGTGGAAGTGGACTTGAACACTTTCCTGTGAAGGATTCGATGCTTCTTTCCGAATCTCAAAAAGCCAAACCATCCTTCCTTTGAAGGAGAACCATGTTTTCTAAACTGTGGATTTTGCTTTTTCTTGAAACAGACATTTGATGTAAGATGTAGGTAAGCATGGGGTTGGACACGGATGCTGATCTAAGTATTGCCATGTCTATCTTTTCTATATGGATTGCAGTGCAAATAATTGTTGACATATCCAATAAAAACAAATAAGAGATTCTGACTATTGGTACTACAACAAAAACCTGTGATCAAGCTCGACCATTCAGATATCAGATGACATGCGAAAAAAATATAATTGTAGTTATTGTGGTTTCGACATCTATATATATATACATATATATATATATACATATGTATATATATGCATGCTAGTAACAAACGTGCCTTCTCCAATAATTGTTGACTTACTGGGCATTCGTCATAGATTCGAAAAACCATGCCTACATATGTTTCCAGAGGACAAAGATGTGAATATATTCTATCATGACAGATTGACATTAATGTCTGAATTCATTTGCATCCCCAGATGATAGAAATGCACAGGAATTGAATCATGACGGAACACACAGGTTAATAGGGAATTGAGTCATGACAGAAACACACTGGAATTGAATCACGACAGATCCACACAGATTAGAAACATAGAGCTAGACTTTCACACCACTTCATAAAATATGTTTAGATATTGTTTGGAAAGTATGATTGCTTTCCTCAGTTGATTAATGTGCCAGATAGTTCGGCACGGCTTCCTTTTTCGAGATAAAACTACACGATCAGCAGATTTAAAGAATCATTAGCGTGCATCCACGTCATAAATAAGTTCACCTAAAGCTAGATTAGGTTGTGCCTTGGTCTAGAGAAATCAAATCTGTATCCAGCTTAATGGCACCTAAGCTTAACTAAGCCCACCCCAACAATCATTTTAATATATAAATTCAGATATCAATCGTAAGCTCACCCTATCTTACTTCTCCAGTTCTACTGATGCATACATCTGAAAGCTACCTTCCCTGTATTTAATTAATGGATAGACTTGATTTCTTCCTAGAACATGAGTTATTACATAGAATAAATAGCAAAAAAACAATCTATATTTCAAGTTGGCAAACTGTCAACATTCAGGTTCAAAAAAAATGCAACTGTGTTCCATATCTTTGACATATCAACTTAAATTATTCCCAGGTAGGGCATGATAAGACACAGATTTTGTTCAGTGATTGAGCATGCGTCATCAATTCAAGAATCATATGTTTAATCGATTAAGTTCAAATGTGAGACAGGAGGACAAAATGATACACTATAGCAGTTGAAAGCAACCAAAAAAAACCTCATGCATGCACATGCACACAATGAAGTGCAGCCAATATGTAAGCATACTTGACCGTAATGTCACACATCAAGGTTTCAACCATGTAGAGCAAACAGAAGAATAAAACAAGATCGTGCAGCCAAGTATTTTCTACTGCATGAACTAGAAGATGCAGAATCTTACAGATATGTGGGTTTTAAATGGATGTGTGTAAAAGCATAAATGGATCTTCTGGGAGTTCCATTTCCTGTATTAGAATTTGCATTAACTTATGCATGAAGCAACTCAGCCTAACCATCTTAACGTAAGCCACTTTCCTCAGGTTTGTAAATCATAGCGTGTGCCTTTTTCCACGTCCCTTCCCCCCTCAAAGCCTATGATGCCTATACTAAGGAAATATATAATAGGGGGAATTCGAGACCCCTAGGAGGACGTAACCATGCTTATAAGCTCACATCATCCTAGCTTCACAGAGAAGCTAGATCTAGAAGCTACTAAAAGACCTTGCACTTATAGGCATTATTAACATGTCGCTGGATGAATTGATGAATTTAAGCGACATGCCGCTTGACTTATACCAAATACCAAAAGGTCCACCCACCGGGTTATTCTTCGCTTTTTTTCTCATTAATTAATGAGCGGAACTTGGCATTATCACTCAGTCTTTCTTTTTCTCTTTCTCTATAGTACATCTAAGCATATTGAAAGTTAATATATAGCATCTCCCCTATTTTTGCGTATCGATTCGAGTGTTTTAGGGCCGTTATTCTCTCGCTTTGCCATTAGCTATCCCAAACTAGATCTCTTATTGAAAATGGCAAGCTGTTCCTGGAGGGCTGACCTGACTATTGACTGGAATTGGATCTATTAGTCTTTTCCGAGAGTCTCAGATTCTCTCGAAAGCCAGGAGCCAGAGCCGGCGGAAGGAAGTATAGGCACGTGCCAAGGGCGGGAAAGGACTAGGAAAAAGCCTACTTGATTATCAAGTTTGTTGACTGGATAAAGCTTGATTTTAAGGAAAGGGCCTAGGAGACCCGGTGCAGAACTAGATGTTGGTCGCTCCGAGGGCAAACTAGATATTTCGAGCCCCTCTTTCGTTGCCTAAGTTACACCTTCGGAATACCCCTGAACGGGGATTTCGCTCTACTCCCCCAATCTTCACTTGACGCCACGCCGACTCTCCGTCGTGGAATTAGACCAAGGGGAATCGACAGGGAGAGGCCTATCCAGCCTCTACGTCTCCCTCATCTTTCGCACGTAGGAGATCGAGTGGGTAAGTAGATCGATCTTATGTATTGGGAAGCTGCGAATAGTCTTTCCCGCAGTTGAGAGTTTCGCCTAAACAGAAAAGTCCGCTGGCTAGTTATAGGGCATTGATACAAGAAACTGGGCACATCGAATCGTAATATATATTGGACTATGAAGCCTTTTCAAGCCTCCTCTAAAAAAGTTGAGGTTTGATGAAAGCTCGACCTAAGGGAGAGGGAAGCGGCTTATATGACAGGTAAGCTCGGGAGAGGTTTGATGAAACTTGATGAAAGAAGTCAAGTGAAGGGAGAAAGGAAAAGGTGCTGTTAAATACAGATTCCGGAGAATCCGTCGACGATTCACGTCTATCTAATAAGGGGTTGAATGTCAAGGAAATGATAGATGTTTTACGCGGGAAAGATCATAGCTAATGAAAGTTGACAGTTTCCCGGTTATATATCGCGACGCTGTCTTCCCTAGGCAATACAGTAAGAAAGGAAAGCAGCTCTGTCCAGGAAAGACTTTTTGGACTGAATGAAGCGCAGCTGAAAGGCCCGGAAGGCTTCCCATGTTAAACAGAAGGAGAACTTTTTACTACGCACTCTCTCGCTCGTTGCCTACCTGTATCGGGTCCTTCCCCCTGCATTTGAGATTCGATTTGAGTTCGGGGGACTCTAACCTCTTTCGAGCGGTACGGCTCAAAGCACCATACTTTCACGCTGCATCTGGGAATCCCTCTACCTATCTATCTGACTTTGGACCCTCCTCTACTTATGAATGTTAATACTAAGCCCCGACGGCCCACCCCTTTGTTCTCTTCTTCCGCATTTTATATAATATTTGTGAAAATCTCTACTATATTATATATAATATTTGATTAGATATTTGGGGCTCGGCGAGGTGGTTGCTGCATCGCAGCCTCGAATGGTTACGCTATGCTCTTACTGAAACCTCCCTGGTTGTTACTGAACTCAGCCAGGTAGTCACGGACCTCCCCCAGGTAGTTACGGAACTCTCTCTGGTTGTTACGGAAGTCTCTCCCCCCTCTGGGGATACTTGTATTAAGGTTGAGTCTCTCAGAGTGTATAGCGCGAGGATCAGCTTGAACTATTTAGACTTGTGGATGCTGTCAAATTATGCCCCCACGCGTGTTGGATATTTACAGGGAAGGCCCCACTCCTTATTTTTATTGCATTTTAGTCCCTCCCAAGGAACTATTTGTATTTATCATTTCATGTTTTATTGCACTTATGCCCCTGGTTTCTTTCACGCATATCTTGAGCCTCGTAATTCCGATTGAGATGATTTCAGTGTCATTTTGAAGCTCTCTTTATTGTCTTCCTTATGGCATACTTTTATTTCACATTAGACATTATGAAATTTGAAGAAGTATTTTATTGACTAAGTGTCTTGTTCCTTATGCCTATTTTTACATGAATAAAGATTGCTTCTTATTTTAACCCTGATTGGACATGTATTTCAATGGCTCATTTATTTATGGTCTCGGGCATATTCTTGATGCATTTTCATAGCATTCATTTGCATGATGATGATAAAAAGTTAAAAAAATGCATGTTTTATTTTAATGCATTGTTGAGTCTCCTTGCATGCTTTGACCTATATGACTTTAACTCAACATTTAATTAGATAGATTAAAAATCTGAATAATACGAGAAAAGCTCGTGTCCCTGAGTTTGACCTTGGTTTCTTGCCAAGTAAAATAAAAAAAATACGACCATCTCATTTTGATTGATATATTTATATAAGATGGTCTTTGATGACCCAAATTGGCTCGACTGCGATGACAACTTCAAGTGTTAATTCAGCACTATTAAAGGGTCGATTTAGCGTTTCATCAAGCAGCAGCTCTCCTGTCACATCTGATCAAAGATTTGACGAGCTAGTTGCACGACTTAGGGAGGTTATGCCTTCCCAAAGGTCAACTAGTTCCCAGCCAGGATCGTCAGAGGTAGCAGCCTCATCCACTACATCCACATAAGGTATAACATATGCTTACACTTGCTGTTATAGGGAAGATTTGTCCGAATGGATAATGGATTCAGGAGCATCTCATCATCTTTGTGGTGACAGAGGTCAATTTAGTACCTATAGACGGACTCAATCTAGCAAGTCCATAGTCATTGTTGACGGGACACACTCTCCCATCACTGGTCAGGGGGAGGTGTAGTTAACCACTGAAATGCGACTTCAGAATGTTCTTTATGCACCTGAATTGTCTATGAATTCATTATCTATTAGTCAAATCACCAAGGATTTGCATTGTCGTGTCATTTTTGACCCTCCTGCTCTTGTGTTTCAGGATATTCTAACGGGAAGGGTGATTGGTACTAGTTGTGAGCAAGGAGGCCTATACAAACCGGTGCAATCTCCATATGTAGTTATCTCTTCTCTTCACACTGGGTATGTCTCTCCACATACATGGTACCTCCATTTTGGTCATCTTCCTCTGCAAAAGTTGTGTTAAGTTCTTCCTCAGATCTCCCCTCATTCTACTTTCTAGTGCGAGGCTTGCCAGCTTGGGAAGCATCATAGGTCAACATTCTAGAGTCGTTAGGGTCAAAGTAATCATGGTCTTTGTGAGTTGATTCACTTGGACATTTGGGGTCCCAGTCACGTTCATAATCTTCAGGGGCATCGTTTCTATCTTGTTGCAGCTGATGAGTATTCTAGGTTGTCATGGGTCTTCGTGCTTAAGAACAAGTCTGATGCTAGTTCTATTATTCAGTCTTTTATTAATGAAATAAGGAATGTCTTGTCTGCAAATGTCAAGTATATACATTCTGATAATGCACTTGAATTTTATAATACCCAACTATCTCATTTCCTTAGATCATATAGTATTGTGCATCAGACATCGTGTGCTTATACATCCCAACAAAATGGGGTGGCAGAGAGAAAACATCATTACTAGAACTCTTTTAATTCAAAGTTGTGCTCCTCACTCGTACTGGGGAGATGTTGTTCTCACTGCATGTTATTTGGTGAATGGTATGCCTTCATTGATTCTGGGAGAAAAGATTCCTTTCTCAATTTTGTTTCCAGAGAAAAATCATTTTCTCTTACACCTCGAGTGTTTAGTTGCGTTGCTTTTGTCCATTAGATGTCTCCACGTCTTGACAAGCTCTCTCCTAGAGCAGTCAAGTGTGTGTTTGTTGGATATTCAAAGAACCAAAAGGGGTATCGTTTCTTTGACCCTACCCGGAGATGGTACTATGTGAGTGTTGATATCACCTTCTTTGAATCTATCATGGATTTCTCTCCTACAGGTGACAAGCTTAGATCTTTAGAAAATGGATAAGAGGTGTATATGCCACCACCTCCTATCTCTGTTAGTCCACCACAACCACCACCAACACCACAACCTCCACCTTCTGCCGAACCCCCTTTTTTCCTCAGGTTTATCAGCACCGGCCTCGTGCTCATGTGCATCCACCAATATACAGCACACCCAAGATATGTCCTAAACATCTGAGTTCTATTAATGGCACCGGTGATTCGCGTTTACAGGATTTTCTAGATGATACTTTGTCTGAAGATACATCGGATATGGATTTGCCTATTGCTCTACGCAGGAAGAGGCATGCATGTACGATGCACCCTCTTTCCTCTTACATCTCTCTGGTACGATTATCTAGGGACTTTCAAAAATTTGTGGTGGCCTTATCAGTGATACAGATACCTCGCTCTTATCAGGAAGCATTGTGAAGTGGACCTTGGCGTCTTGCTATTGAAGATGTAAATTACGTTAGGCCTCCCTCCATTTTTGTACTTTCAATCAAGTCATGTAAATATTAAAGTATGCTTTACATTTTGTGTGAAAGTTTCGCAGACCGCCTGGAATATTTTAAATATTGTGTCTAGGATCATGCCAGGTCACCTCACGTAACGCCCCCTATTTGTATTCGATCTTGAAAATTTGTAAATAAGTGTATAGGATATTGTGAATGCAAACCCTCTGACTTTATTTTTATTGCAAATATACCTATATACCATGCCTTTATTTATTTTGTTGGATTTATATTTTGTTTAAACATCTTCTAGGTTTGTAAAATCTTAGAAAAATTAAAGTAACTATTTAATATTATTCTTGTTCATGTTATATTTTTATTTTAGTATTTTCCTGCATTTTCCATTTAATAAAAATCATATAAAAGTTATTTATTTCCTATCACACCTTATCTAAAATTTCAAAAATTTTAAAGCGTATTTATTACTATATAACATAACTCCAAACCATAAACCACAAAAAATAGAAAAGAAATTTTTAAAAATTGAAATATTGTATAACCCTTATAAAAATGAATAAAGATTATAGAAAAATCCAAAAAAAATTATTTATATTTCTTACTTTTATATATATTATAGTATATATTAAAATTATTTTTGGGATATTTTTTGAAAAATTCATCTATTTTTAAAACCCAAAATAATCTGGGCTATTTATTATAGCTAATGTTCTACTATACTTAATCTATTAAAAATATTTAAAATTAGCAAAAAAATTATAATAAAAATCATAAAAATAGAGAAAAATTAAAATATACAAAACATATTATTTTGTAAATTTTAAATATTTATAGCTATATTTATAAATTTAAAACCATATATAGTATATACACATAATACTACTTATTACTAGTATTATTATTTATAAACACCTCAATATATTTTAAAACCTCTTTTTAGAAAAGGGGTTGATGGGGTTGCCCCCTGGGGGAAGCCAATATGGCTGCCCCGCCCCATTTTGGGGCAATTTTTTTTATTTTTTTGAAAAATATCGTCATGTATATTCATCCCTATATCCCTCCTATATGCCATTCGAATTTTGTCAGAAAGAGAGACTCCTACGGCCTCCATCCAGACAGGGTCGATTTAAAAAATCCCGCGACCGTTAAAAAAATAGCGCCTAGATGGAGGCCGTAGGAGTCTCTGTTTCTAATGAAATTCGAATGTACTTTTAAAAAAGGAATGTACTTTTATATATTTCCTGAATTTCTATATATTTATTTTATATATCATATATTGTATTTCTAATATACACATTATTATATATACATCCAAGCCTCCCCAGGTCGTGGATTTGACAATGCGCTCATCCCTTTTGAGGAGGTGGAGTTTTCCGGTTTGACTGGGATTTGGCTTAAAAAATGATGGAACGGCCTTTGCTTGGATTTGGATTGCCAATTTCTTATCTTCGAAGCCTTTCTTGAAAATTTGGGAGTACGAGACTTGCCCACTGGAATTTCTTCCTATAGGAGTTAAACAAAAATGCACACACGGCATGCTCTGATTCTATTCAATTTAAAGGAATCCTATTGTGCCAAACATGGCGACGTTACAAGAAAAACATGAAACGTAACCCATGCACATGCACGTCACGAAGTCTGGGTATGAATGCCAATATTCCGAAATCAAGCACGATAGAAGAAAGAGGGGAGCGACGAGGTATGCGTATAGGTGCCATGACGAAGGAAAGAGGAAAGCGGTGAAGGTGTGCATGGAAGTGCCACCACCCACTACCGAGAGGAGAGAGAAGCAACGAAGGTGTACGTAGAGGGGCCACAACTGAGGGGGAGGCAGAGGTGTGCATAGAGGTGCCACCAACCCTGTTTATCGACACTAAAATACAAACTTTACTATAATTTTCACAAAATGAATTAGTCATAGTTAATTAGCATAGTACATAGTCTTAAATATTTTTCGTAACTCAGGATTGATAAATAAAATGTTATGGCCAACAAACAGATATAACAGATAATAATCACAACGGATATAATCAATCAATCCACAAAACAAGAACAACCATAAGAGGCAAGTATGTTAACATGGAACCCCACTGGGTAAAAACCATGACCTAAGTCATCTTACTCGGGACTTCCAGATTGACCGAGTCAATCAACGATTCCCCTATAACGAGTTATTTCTCCACGGATAACTCAACCATTTACAGGTGCTCTGGATCACACACCAAAATCTTTCCCACAACTTTGACCAAACACCAAGTTTACAGTACAACAATAAAGTAAAGATTACAACAATCTATAAAATCTCAAATATAAATATGCAATACAAATAATGAAGCTAAGAAAATGCACGATGTAATAAATAATTGAATATCAAACCGAGTGTGTAGACAACTAGCTCTCAAGATGTAATCTTGAAGTAGAGAGTGAGAGAAATGATCTCGAAGTATAGAGCATTGGGAGTGAGAGTCTTTACCTTAGAATGTGTATTCTCAACAATGGGTCTAATATCCTATTTATAGTGGTGGGGGATGATTTCTCAAAAATATAGCCATTTGAAACAAATCCAAGAAAAAACCATCAAGATTTGATACACATGATCGATCATACAAGGAATGTGTTCAATTATCTCAAGTTGATCGATCATAATATAGTCGTTGGAAATTCCCATTCAAATTGTCATCTATCATAAAAAGGCAATCGGTTGATCAAGGGTGAACGATCAGGTCAAGTGGGTTGGTCGATCACTAATGGCCGATTAGGTCAATTAGTTTGATTGATCGTTGATCGATATTATCAATCAATAAGGCTTGGACTTAATATGCATACAAAATACACATGCATATATATTTGAGACTTTTTAGATATGCTTATTACAAAAATCCTATTTCTTCTTCCTCGCTTTATCCACGACTTTTTTGCTTCAAACTTGGAGCGAACTTGTCATGAAATATGTAGAGATGTCTGTACTCACAAAATGTTGCTATCATCAAAACAATGATACAATTAGTATACAATTAAGATACTAATATTTTTATCTTTATCTTCACATGTTACATTCTTAAAAATAGTTAATGCACGTTTTATGCACTATACAATAAGAAACAAAAAAAATAGATCAATATACCACTAATATGCATTTTATTTTATAAAGACCCACACAAACATTAAAAAGGGATAATAAATTTGAATGGACACATGATATTGGCAGATGATATTGGCTGGAAACATAAAAGTTGGATATATTACATATTTATTTTTCATTACGCAAAAGACATGCAAATTTTACAAAAGAAAGTATGCATTTTATAAAGAAAAGGTTGGAGTTTACAAACCATATGTCTTGTTCAATGTTCAGATATTAATTAAATAAGGTATTGCCAAAAAATGACGATATTAGATGAGCTAAACTATTAATTTGAAATATTAAAAGAAACCGATAATAAATTTGGAAAAGGATGACCAAAATATCTTTTTGAAAAAAGAAGTTGGTGGATCCCTTAAATTTCAATCTAAATGGAGATGGATGTTGCCTTTCCTCGATCATGGAAGGATCATGTCTCATATGAAGGACCCTATAGAGAGAGATGCACACACGCACACAAGTAGTTAGGAATTTTTTGTAATTTTATATAATGAATAACTTATGAATTCTCAAACCGTATTTGATGTGTTTATTTCATATGCATGACATCCAATACATGCATGCACATGCGGGCGCACATTTCCAAGCTTATCTACAAATTATTCATTATAATATCCTTATCTAATCTGTTGGAGTATTCGTGTATGCGCCTATTGAGTTGTAGCAGGGTAAATGGATCCTGGAGAAGATCCATTTACCCCATCCAGTGTTTAGTCCCAAATTATCCAGTAGTGGGGCTTGGAGGCTCTGGAGAGGCTATATAAAGAGCCACAGACCTCCTGTATCCATTGAGAAAGTCAATAGACAAACACGCCCCCTTTGAGGGCTTCTCCCGTGGTTTCATCCCGCTCCTCACGGAGTAGGGTTCCACATAAATCCCGCTGTTCTTCTTTGATGTTTATTCTTTTTCCATGTTTTCGCTTCCGCTTCCTATTTCTTAACATGGTATTAGAGCGGGTTCGATTCTCGAGGAGTTTATATTTTTGATTCGAGATTCGTGTTTGAAGTTCTATATCCTTGAAGATGATTATTAGTGTTTTGATCAAGTCATGTCCAAGTTTTAGGGTTTCTATTGAAATCCTAATCTCTGCATATTTCAAAGATCATCGTCAGAGTTTTTGAAGATCCGAAGGAAGATCTCCAGGCCACAGTTCTCCAAGCCTTTAGGTTTTTTTTAAAACCCTAGGCCGATGGTGCACTACTCTGGTGCACTACTCCCTTTCCAGGCCGATGGCGATCACCTGTTATGTAAAGCAAAAGGTTCCCACATGAGGCGAACCCCTTCTTCTTAGATTCAAGACGGCGCTGCCCTTCTCCCGCAGGCAGCGCACTCCAGTTCGCACTCCAGTTCTTGAAGCAAAAGGGTTCTCACTCCAACGCACTCCAGACTCTGGCGGCGCGATGAAAACCACGTAGCAAGGCAACGCCAATCGGGCATCTACAACCGCCCTCCAAAGCCCTCTAGCGCCAGCGCATCTCCAAGCCATCTCGCTGCAGCCTCTAGGCGTCCTGTGCGCAGCCCAACGTCTCAAGCAAACAGGTGAAGAAGAATATCCGACAGGGGCAGCCCGAATGAGTAGCCCCTCTCGTCGCATCAGGCGGCAGAGCCATGCACCTCTGCCACATACATGACGCAGATCCCCACAGCCCCATCTTCGATTCTTGCGCAAGTTCAAGCGAACCCCCAAGCGGTGCCCTCCCTTCGCATTGGCCTACAGAGAGGCTAGCCCCCATCGCCATGCGCACCTTCTTGTGCGAGTTCAGGCAAAGATCCAAGCGACTTCACGGGTCTCTGTCCTTTGGCGGCGCGAGCCCTCTCCACATGCAGTTCTCATGTGCAGAACCCATCAGCATCCCTCGCGCGCACCTCTATGCGCTCGGTTGCGCGCCATCCCTCCGACCTCAGCTCCTGTGGCACAAGAGCTCCAGGCACGTGATCCAGCTGCGGCGGCGGGAGTTGAACCCCGATGGGGGTGGCGACCCTCGCGTTGCCTTTTGTAAAAGGGTTCCCCAATGGAACCCTAACAGTGGGGCGTTTTTTTTGAGGCTGACATTTAAAAAAAAAGAAAAAATCCTGAGGGCTATTTGCTCGAAAGCCCAGAAAAATGCAGTTATGAAAGGGCCCTTCATTTGGGTCGTGAGTGGATAAAAAATGATGTTTTTCACACAAAAAAAGGCGCATACATAAAAAAAAGCCATACGTAAAGCAAAAAAAATGCAAGAAAAGCCGAAAAAAATATGCTTGAAACGGCTTTAAAAAAATATTCAAAAAAATAATTGTGGCGACTTATTATAAAAATAAAAATAAAAAGCCGCGAGAAATTTTGAGGATGCACTTGTTTTCTCCCCATGTTGTTGTCTTCTCCCAACTTGATCGACATCCATGTTTTCCGACAAGTATGGGAGAAAGGGGGAGTATATTTTGTAGGATTACAGGTCAGAGTCAGATCCATATTTTCCAGATTCCGGATTACATACCAAGTTTGAATTCACACTCTACAGTTTTCAGATGAAGATTTTCCATACGCAAGATTCAGACTCGATGTTCAGATTTCAGGTCCCGATATAATGCACAGGTGATCAGACTGGACAGATTGGTCAGAGTCCAAGTTCGAGGCACTCCATTTTGAGGCCCATTTTTCGAGTTCTCCAGAGAGAGACTCAGTTTCAGATATGCACGAGTATGCGGTCATATTCATATGTGCACATGTTTGCCATCTTTTGTCATGGTCACCATCTCTTCTTCTTTTGTTGGCCAGAGTTTTCATGTGAGCCATAGGGACTCCATAGTAGATGATCATTCCCTATGCCATGTTGGCAAGGGTTTTCATGTGGTATCATAGGTACACCAGAGTAGTGCACCATTCTCTACGTCAGATGGGAGAGACCCAGTTCTCCGACGAGGAGACATTTTCAGACTCCATTCTCCAGCGACCGTGGACTCCGACGAGGATTGCACAACCACGACCTTTTTCAGTTAGGCCCTTTTTCATAGATGGAGCAGTTGTCCACATTACTGTGGCGGGCCAGAGTACTTCGACGAGGAGACTCATTCCAGTTGCAGTGACTCTGACAGGCACAGTTCAGAGCACATGCTCTCCGACAAGGATATTCAACAGACTCACACTCCAACCCGTTCGTCCTCGTCACTTGTACAGCATGAGAAGCAACGTCCTCGACAACAGCAGTTGTGCGCGTTGGGTTGATATTGTCTGTAGTGTCATGTAGCGTTGAGTTGAGTTTCTTTCTGTTTGTCCAAGCTGAGCATTGCATGCTCCAGCTTGAGGGGGAGTGTTGGAGTATTCGTGTCTGCGTCTATTGAGTTGTAGCAGGGTAAATGGATCCTGGAGAAGATCCATTTACCCCATCCAGTGTTTAGTCCCACATTGTCCAGTGGTAGGACTTGGAGGCTCTGGAGGCTATATAAGGAGCCCCAGACCTCCTGTATCCATTGAGAAAGTCAATAGACAAACACGCCCCCTTTGAGGGCTTCTCCCGTGATTTCATCCCGCTCCTCGCGGAGTAGGGTTCCACGTAAATCCCGCTGTTCTTCTTTGATGTTTATTCTTTTTCCATGTTTTCGCTTCCGCTTCCTATTTCTTAACATAATCCATATATTTTCCACATGTCTCCATCTTTATGGATAGGTAACACACTCTTCATATCATTCATATCCCTATTGCATCCAAATTTTAAAAGGTAAGAACATGCCGTGTGTGCTTATGGGTAAGCGTGCATGTGTGTGTGCACGTGTTTGTGTGTTTGAGCCTCCATCAGCATGTGTGCATGTGTGTGTATCCCCCTAGCCCACCATATAATTAAAAATGTCATACATCAACAAAATGATGATGTTTCTTTAATCGGAACCATTTTTATATAGACCCAGTAATTAACTCTTGCTTTTAATAGTTTCACTTTTTAACCAACTTCTTTATCAACTTAAAAATGATTTATTTCTTTATCGCTCCTTTCTGCCTTGATGAATTAACCAAATGCTAAGATTTCTTTAATCAAGCACAGCCATGATGCAACGTGTCTAGTGTAGCGTATCAGGTTCTCTATCTCTATCGTACCCGGTGAATAAAAGCATGACTGAGAGATCCACCCAAGGAACAAAACAGAGTTCAGCACCCAGCAGAAAGAAAGATAAAATAAACTATCTAGTGGCTTGAATCGGGACATTTTATCGGGACTACATGCATATGTGGTGATCCTTCCCCGGACCCCGTATAGTGGGAACTTATAAACAGAGCTACCTTTTTTTACATGCACAGGTATAGTGAAAAAAACATATTTAAGTTCGGTTGTCTTTCTGCTGGTTTACATCCATAGTTATAATACTTAAAAATGTCTCATGGTGCTCCTAGAAAAAGAAAATGATACGACAGTTCTCTTGAACACTCACCAAAATCTGATTAACCACTTATTGCTGGGTGCTACAAGGATTGGCTAAGTTTAATATTGTCAATATGCTTCTATAAGATGTTTTTGTTCCCATTGGGTCCCATTACTCATAGAAAGCAGACAGAATTCTGGAGCACCAATCGTTCTCAGAAGAGTCTATTCGGCTCACACACCTCTACCTTTCATGTCGACTTTCCACTAAAGGAAAGACATTGATTAACATCTACTTGCATGCATTCCATGGGCTGTGTACAATGTCACATTAAAATTGACGCAGTACCCATCAACAAGGAGGCAATGCCCAATTAATTATCATTTTGTGCTTCTATAATTTTATATTAATTGATGCATAAGGCACGAATATCCAATGCTCACAAGTTATAAAAAAGATGATACAGTATACATAAGATAGTAACTCTTATGGATACTGAAATGATACTAGTTAATATTTTTCTCATATAAGCAACATCCATAATTCAGTTGCTTTTTCTGATCAATATCCAATAACAATCACAGACAGACAATTCAGGTAAACTGACCATCAATTACCGTCATAATCGTAGTTTTTGGTAATCGACATTTCCACATACACTTCCATAACATCATCACCGTAATGTTTTCAAAAGAATGTCGTCATCAGCATATCAGTTACCACAATTTATCTCAGATGCACAAGTAAAAGATATCATGTTTTACCCAGTGGTTTGCAGTTCACAGAATATCCTACCATGCTTTGACAAACAAGCAAAGAAATAAGCATGCCAAGCTTCCTTCCTCCCCTCCTTGAAAGAGCAGCAATGGACAATAGCTTTGAGCTTTAACGAATTAGCTGAAGCCAAGGAAAAGATAGCAGACAGAATCTGGTATTTTCCCCATTCCTTCTGTTCCATAAAACAATCTTCAACACACTACTTCCTCGATCAAAATAATACGCTAAAGAGAAAAGGTATAGACCATTAATGTCAGTAGTCTCGAACAGTTGAAAGTTAAAAAAGCCATCAATTTCAACCGGGCAATCATCTGTTAGATTTTCAAGGATATACAATCGGTCACCTAAACTCGATGTGCCAAGTCCAGACTAAATCCAAAAGAAGCAAGCTTAATCAGCACCACTCAATCATTGCCACACTATAAATATGTGCACATCCAGCCATTCCTCCCACACCTTGGTCTCCCCTCCTCTCTCTGCCAGCATCTTGTTCCCACCAAATAAATGGAGTCTGCAACCAAGTACCTCCCACCAAACAACTTTAGACTCCTTTCTGCCATCTTTGTGATATTACTCCCGGCTGGTGTCATCATGCATGCTTTGAATTCTCACGTCCGTAGCTCCCTGAAGATGTTAAATATTCAAGGCACTTTCAGTTTTCATAATGTTCACCATGCATCCAAAGACTTTGGCAATCGCTATACTTCACAGCCATCCGCTGTTTTTTATCCCAAAACAGTCTCTGATATATCCACCATCATAAAGAGGATTTACAGAATGGGACCAGATTCCAAACTTACAATTGCTGCAAGAGGCCATGGCCACTCTCTCCAAGGACAGGCTCAGGCTCCTGGCGGTATTGTCGTACTCATGGAATCTCTTCAGGAGCAAGAAATGATGGTACATGATGGGAAAGATCCATATATAGATGTCTCTGGTGGATGTCTCTGGGTTGATATTCTGCATGAGAGTCTTAAGCATGGACTTGCACCAAAATCGTGGACAGATTACCTTTATCTAACAGTTGGGGGCACTTTGTCAAATGCTGGGATCAGCGGGCAGACATTCCGTCATGGACCTCAAATTAGCAACGTCCACCAACTGGAGATCGTTACAGGTCTATTAATGTTTAAGTAACCAAGAAGCTCCCATTGGTCCATTAATCAAACAGCATACATTCGTTTTTGCAGGAAAAGGAGATATTGTGAACTGCTCAGCAGAACAAAATGCAGATCTATTCTTTGCTGTTCTTGGTGGACTAGGTCAATTTGGTGTAATTACCCGTGCAAGGATTGCCCTAGAACCAGCACCAAAAATGGTATACTGATTCAAATTATAAAAATACAAATTATCATATATGCTGCATAAGTTCAATTTTATTATACAAAAAGTTAAATTCTTGCAGGTAAGATGGATTAGAGTCCTATATTCTGATTTTACTGCTTTCACCGATGACCAAGAGAAGCTGATTTCTGAAGAATATACATTTGACTATATGGAGGGCTTTGTTGTAAAGAACCGGACAGGCCTCCTGAATGACTGGAGATCTTTCTTAAACCCACAGGATCCATTTCAAGCAAGTCAATTCAACTCTGAGGGCAGGATTCTATATTGTTTAGAGATGACCAAAAACTTCAATCCTGATGAGAGTGAACTCGTAGACCAGGTACCATATTTTCCATCTCTAATGCATAAACATGATCATTCAGGCACCATGCACACAATTTTATAATTCCATGGCACAGTAAAAGCATGTGAAGTAAATGATTTACATGGAAGAATGCCTGGTTGCAGGAAGTTTCCTTAGTCCTGTCACAACTACAATACATCACCTCCACATTATTCCAGTCAGAAGTCTCGTATCTCGAGTTTTTAAACAGAGTGCACATATCTGAGTTGAAGCTCAGGTCAAAAGGATTATGGGATGTTCCACACCCATGGCTTAATCTCCTTATACCAAGAACAAGAGTCAAAGACTTTGCAGACGAGGTTTTTGGAAATATGGTTACAGACAGCTGTAATGGTCCCATCCTGATTTACCCAGTTAAAAAATCGAAGTAATTACCTAAATTAATACCATATCCTCCAGGTTATTTTCTTATTATATCAGAAACCATGGGTGATTAACGTTGCCTTGTGATTTCTATTTCAGATGGGATAACCGGACATCAGCAGTTATTCCAGATGAGGAAATATTTTACTTGGTGGCATTTCTTACCTCTGTGACATCAATGTCGGATCATGATGGTCTCAGGGTTTCTCTTAGACAGAACAAGAACATAATAGAATTTTGCAATAATGCCGGCATTCAAATGAAGCAATACCTGCCTCACTATGTCACAACTGAGGAGTGGAAGAAACACTTTGGACAAAGGTGGGAAGCACTTGTCCATAGAAAATTGGAATATGACCCATTAGCAATTCTCAGCCCGGGACAGAATATCTTCCAAAAGGCCACCATAAGAAGATATTCTAGCATATGATGACCACTTGGACTCACTGTATAAGCACATGTTCATGTGATGTACTTGCAATTCAATTGTACATACACATCCTAAGGCAATGTGTCTAGGAGACGAAGTTATTGAACTGCGCATAGTAAGTCAATTCCAGGGGAAGGAGCATTATCAAAGAACGCTGTTTAACCCAAAAATGGTATAGTAGCTGGAAAAATGGCCTTCATCTATAGCCTACAAACTTAGCACTCTCAGAAAAACTGGAAAAATACCCCACGTTGATAATACATTTCCTTGGTTAAATTAGTATCTGTGATTTATATTAAAATAATATGTAACATTTTGAACCTTTGCTAGACTTTTTATCTTCTACACCATTAGCCAGATACGTAAGCAACCATAATGGTCCCTTTTCTGCCCAGGCAAAAAACAAACAAACAAGCAAGCACTTCACCGTAGTTTCTGAAGGCAGTTTGTAAACCTAGTTCAATGAAGAATGGAACCAGTGTTAGCTTATTCACCAACAAATCCCATGAGGTTTTCTTTACAAAATAAATCCATGAGGTTGCATTTAAACACCAACACATGCCTAGAAAGCACTCCAGGTAGGGATGAGCATAGGATTGGCCAAACCCGACCCAGCCCACAAACCCGATCCACGAGCTGGATTTAAATCTTTTGGATCGGGCTTGGGCCGAAAATTTAACCCATTAAATAAAACTGACAGGTTCAGGATGACCTCTGCCCAAGCCCATGAGCCCACCAGCCTTTATAACAGCCCATGGTCACATATAATTAACAGTGTTGCAATATTCGACCGACTAGTCGGACTAAATATGCACTGCAAGTGTAGGCCGAACAAGTAGCTTTATTCGGATGACAGTCGCCCAAACCGAATATGCGGTCCAAAGATTCAGTCTAGTCAGACGCGTAGTGGGATTAGATCCATTCATGGATCCGAACAAATTGCATAAAGTAAACCCCTGCCCCCACGTTAGAAACTCCCAACGAACCTTTGTCTAATCCCACTCACGAGTTGACAAACCCCCTAAATCCCACTCCTGATATGCCCGAGCCTCACGAAGAACACTGCTCCAATCCAAATTCACTGCCAGGATCTTGTGGCGCTTCCTTTTCAGCATCCATGCCGGCAATCTCTTCCAGTCTCCATATCGCCTGACGTGGGTGACGTCTGCTGCTGAGAGCTTGTGACGCATGTATGCTCTTTTATCCTTTTTCTATACTTAACGTGCAAGTTTCCTAGATGCCTCTGGATATGGGTGATATTTCTCTCTATTCTATCCATTCTAAAAGATATAGGTACTTCTTTGCTTATTGTATTCTTGCTGTTAGTAGCCGAAAGGTCATTTCCAGGTATTGCAAGCATTGTAGTAGTGTTGGTTGCTATTAGATGCATCATGATATGTTCCAGTTGTTGCAAGTACATCGTGTTAAATATTAAAGGGAGTCAGAGCTTTGTCCCCTTGTCAAGATTTATATGGACTGTAGAATCATGAAATCTAAAATTCCGATGACATTTACATGACATCTAAAATTCCGACTGACATTCTTTACCACATGGAGATATTATGTGACTCCAAATAAAACCTGATTAGACTTGACGAAATGAAAGCCATATCGATATTTTTTAAAGAACCCATATCGATATTTGAGGCCATTTCTAAACTTGTTGATAATCTTTCTTTGGTAGTTGGTTTATCATTGCATATCTTGCGATCAGTTTTATGATTTTATCAATTTAGATTACATCTCACAAGCATTTTTTTAAAATGTTTGTAAGTTGCTTGTTGTGGTTTCCTATGATCTTATCAAGTTAGATTACATCTTACAAATGTTCTTACTTTCTATAAATATTTTTTTACTAGTTAAGGGGAGGGAGGGTGGGGTTGATCTTGGTTCTTAGAGTGGAAGCCCACTGCTTCTACCACCATATCATTAGAGGGGTTCACTTTCTATAAAGATTCCCTATAAATTTGTTATTGATCTTTCAACTAATTGTATTTATTTTACTTATTCAATATAGTTTATGGTTGTTATTTTTTAACAATGGAATTTTTACATCTGCAAAAATTGGGTATAATAGTGACAACATTTTACACATCACCAAGATCGAATGATCCCACATGGCAATGTGGATATGTTCCAAAGCCGGCGAATACCATTGTATGTAAACTCTACAAGGTGTTGAAGGAGGAATCTTCATATTTAAGCAACACCTTACACATCGAAGAGGGAATATAGCTCCATGTCCAAAAGTTGATGAAGAGATGAATACGTAGATATCTGCATACTTAGATCTACTTACAAAAAGATGCAAAAAGCAAAGGAAATTGACAAGATCGGAAGAGAAGTAAACATCATGGATGATGTTTTTTTTGGAAAAAATGGGATGAAAGATTCATACAAAGATAATATTTAATAAAGTTATATACAAAATTACAGATGCCAACTCTCACAAAGAACTATAGCATGCTTAAGTACATTTTCTGCATGGAACCTCTCCACATTAAAGATAACACCATTTCTTCCCAGCCAAATAGCTCGTACAATTGCACATACTATGAACCTCCCTCCAACTAGGCTTGTCCATTCGGAACAAATGGAGGCCCAAAAGAACTTAAAGCAGTCCCACAGCACCCCTGGCAACTCAACTTCCCCCACGTCTCCCAAGATCTGAGGTACTTGAAGAAAAGATGCTCAATATCCCTCGCTACCTCCCCACGTCTTGTGAAGGTCTCCTCACATCTAGTAAGATCCGGGCTCTTCTTGCCCCTATCATAGGTCGACCTCTTCTCGACAGCCATAGGAAAATCTTTATTCTCGCAGGTAATTTCCACTCCCATATTTTAGCACAATCTCGATCAATGTTCTCATGTAACAAAGTAACCGGACCAGAGATAACCTTGTACGCCTTTTTCACCAAGAAGACCCCATCACTCCAGCACCAGGCATCTCTACTTTCTGACGGCTACTCTATTCTTGCTAACCTTCTTGAAAGGGAAAGAAACTCCTCTAGTCTCTGATCTGACCACTCTATCACGAACGCATACGATCATGATCCCTCCGACCACAGATCTATCACCCCTGCCTTTGTCCTCGTGGCCAACGTGAAAAGCCTGGGATATAAATCACAGAAGGCCCCTTCCTCCGTCCATTTGTCTTGCCAGAATCTGAATTTCCTCCCATTGCCCAGCAATGGTCGCATTGAGGCTGCAATATCTGGCAACACAGTGCAAATACCTCTCCATAAAGTAGTCAGGAGGCCATAACTCCCACATTAGCGTGTAAACTAGGAGAGACATATCAAATGGATCTTATCAGCCGTAAAGGTGGATCTATCTCGTCACCCCAGATCCTCATCACTTACTTTACCAACAGAGCCTTGTTCATGTCTTCAATTCGTAGCACACTCAACCCACCCTCCTTTGTTGGCCTTGTCATCATCCCCCAATCTACCAAAGTCATGCCCTTCCCCTCCGCAATAGAAGCACAAAAGAAACGCATCATCACCCTTTCCAAGCATCTTCAAGTCCCAAATGGCACCAACTTGGTAGACAAAAAAATCGGGATCGTTGACAAGACCGCCTTCACCAAGACCAGTCTCTCATACCTTGACAAGGATACCACCTTCCACCAATCAACTTCCTTTCCAACTCCTCTGCCACCGGTAGCCAATCTCCCTGCATTAATCTCACACATATCAAAAGCAGTCTTATATAATTAAGAGGGAATCTTCGATGTGCCGTTCCCAATATATCCTCAGAAGTCACTATCTCCTTCGACGATTCATTGAATGGGACAAAGGCAAATTTTGCCCCATTTACCCTCGGCCCCGACATCTGCTAAAAAAATGTCCAACATTGCTCTCACCACCCTGCATTCTTCAACCCTCCCTCGATGAAAAATAATGTACCAGTATACTAAAGAATATGGATCGAAATTTCCTCCCTTGAATACCCCTCGAAAGAGCATGCCTTCTGTCAGTCCCAACACAACCGCCAGTGTATCTGCAGCCGTAATGAACAACAAGGGGGTCAAGGGACATCCTTGTTTCAGCCCTCTCTGCAGCTAGAAAAAAAACCCTTCTAGCCTCCCGTTTACCAATACAGATCAAGAAGACGTCATTATGCACCTTTTCATCCAATCAATCCACACATCAGGAAAATCCAATCTAGCTAAAGAAGCCCAAACAAAATTCCAGTTCAAACAGTTGTTAGAGTATTTGGTTGTGCGCCCTTTATGTTGTAACAGGGTAAATGGATCCTGGAGAAGATCCATTTACCCCCATCATGTGTTTAGTCCCACATGGACCAACGGTGGGACTTGGAGGCTCTGGGAAGGCTATATAAGGAGCCCCAGACCTCCTGTACTCATTGAGAAATTCTAATAGAATATCCGCCCCGTTGAGGGCTTCTCCTGTGGTTTCATCCCGCTCCTCACGGAGTAGGGTTCCACATAAAAATCTTTGTGTTCTTCGTGATTATTCTTCTTTATTATGTTATTCCGCTTCCGCTTTCTATTTTATAACATGGTATCAGAGCGGGTTCGATTCTCGCGGTCTTTCATTATTTTTCTGTTCGAGATTTGATTCAAGCGAGGTTCCGATTTATTATGTTTATCAAGTTCGAGGATCTGTTGTAGAACGTGATCTATCTCCCGACAGAGATGATCTCATGTTCATGTTTCTGTTTAGAACCCTAATTTTTGGCGGCGCACGTTTCTTCCTGATTGTAGCAAGCGGCACAGGCCGCATCTCCTCCGTGCGGTTCTTCAGAACCCTAGCCAGCCGCATGCCCTCGAAACAGCAGTTCCCAGAAGGGGAACCCTAGATCTTCACCGCCAGGCGCTCTCGCTTCCAGAGCAATCAGATCGGAGCCCCACGCGCACTGCCCTACGCGCGCAGCAGTCCTGGCGGGACTCTCGCTCCACCGCGTCATCGGCAATTCACCAGTCCATAGCGCAACCCTCCTGGCGCTCCCAGCCTCCCGCGGCAGCGAGCTCCTGGCGACTCGATCGCCACATCAGTGGCGGTGTCGCCCGCTCCCCTTCATCCTCAAGATTCCAGGCGGCGCGAGCCGCAGCTTCAGGCCCCTCAACCCTCGCGTATGACGCTTCAGGCCCTATCAGGCCTCTCCCACGCCATCTCTGCGATCCCTGCGACCCAAGTCGAAGTCGCTCCATTTACCCCCATCATGTGTTTAGTCCCACATGGACCAACGGTGGGACTTGGAGGCTCTGGGAAGGCTATATAAGGAGCCCCAGACCTCCTGTACTCATTGCGAAATTCTAATAGAATATCCGCCCCGTTGAGGGCTTCTCCTGTGGTTTCATCCCGCTCCTCACGGAGTAGGGTTCCACATAAAAATCTTTGTGTTCTTCGTGATTATTCTTCTTTATTATGTTATTCCGCTTCCGCTTTCTATTTTATAACATGGTATCAGAGCGGGTTCGATTCTCGCGGCTTCATTCATGAAGATTTATTTTGGTTTTTCCATTCTGTCCGAGATTCGATTATCAAGAGTCGATTGTGTTTGAAGATTATCATTCATGTTCGATTTTGTTGTCCAAGTTTCTAGGGTTTGGTTGAAACCCTAGTTATGAAGATGGTTCAATCTTGAACCTTAATCGTCTATCTCCAGGCGCATATGCATGTCGAGCATGCGACATCTTCATCTTCTCAACCTCCCGGCAGAGGCGCTACAGCCGCATCTCATTCCAGTGCGCCTTGCTCCAGCGCGTAGGTGCGTCGCATCAAGGGCACCGTCCAGATCGTATCCCACTGATGCTTTGTCCAGATCCAGGCGTGCGGCGAGCGAACTCAGTTCACGCGCATCACGCGAATCGCAGTCGGGCGGCGTCCCCATCTTCCAGCAGCAGTTGGGAGGCTCCAGATATCATGCCGCCTCTAGATGATACTCAAGCGGCTCCAGGCGGAACCCATCGCACAGGCGAATCCCCCATGTCGCAAGCGATGGTGCCGCAGGAGCTCTTCAAGACCTCCTTCAGAGATGGCGGCGCAACCCCCCCACCCAGGCGATTCGCGTGCGACCCCAGGCCGCTGGCGGTGCACCCACATTCCAGGCGTGAAACGACGCCATCCCCGCCTTCTCTTCAGATGCGCGGCGGCACCAGATCCCCGTTGGCGGCGCGAGTCGAGCAGGATCCTCCTCCAGGCGCGGCGAAGCCCCACGCGCCTTCCTTCAGCCCCAGCAGCAGGAGGCGGCGCACTCCACGCCGCCAGATCGTGATGTTCTCCTATGGTGCGGCGGGGGGCATTCCAAGGGGTTTCCACGTTGGAAACCCTAGGGGCCCGATGGCTTATAAAAGTAAAGGAGGGTTATTTTCTGGTTATTGAAAGCCAATGTGGGTTGTCGATTAAAAAAAAGGAGTGAAAGAAGGTGGGCCCAAATGAGCTGTTGTGTTATAAAAAAAACAAAAAAAAACAAAAGAGGGGTGCCAACATATTAAAAAAAAAGAGAGGAAGGAAAAAGAGAGGTATTTTGTAAAGCCCAAATGGGCTAAGGTTTCTTTGGGCTCAAATGGGTCACGTTTGTTAAAAAAAAAAGAAAAAAGAAAAAAAAAAAGAAAAAGAGGCGCGTACATTTGAAAAGCCGTATGCACAAAAAAATGATGATGCAAAAGCCGAAAAAAAATTGTCAACGGCTTAAAAAAATGTTTCAAAAAAAATGATGAATGACGGCTTATTTAAAAAAAATTATTGAAAAGCCGCAAGAAATGTTTCGAGGATATTCATGTTGTATTTACCCCCTATTTATCTTGTCTTCTCCCAACTTGGTCGACATCCATGTTTTTCCGACAAGTATGGGAGAAAGGGGGAGTATATGTAGAGTCACAGGTCTGTTCATGAGTCAGATTCCAGATTCAGATGCCAGTCTCCAGACCAGCTAGTTGATCAGACTCTACGGTTGTTCAGACTCGACGATTGTTTCCGAGTCTCCAGTTTCAGACACGCACGAGTGTGCGGTCATTGTCAGATGAGCATAAGTTGCCATCATTGTCAGAGGTCCCCATCATTCTTCTAGTTGTCAGGCCAGAGTTTTCATGTGAGCCATAGGGACTCCAGAGTAGAGGACCATTCCCTATGCCATATGTTGGCAAGGGTTTTCATGTGGTATCATAGGTACACCAGAGCAGTGCACCATTCTCTGAGCCAGATGGGAGAGACCCAGTTCTCCGACGAGGAGACTCCAGGCGCAAGTTCAGACTCGATGGTCAGGTTCCGAGTCTTCAGTTGACTCACACTCCAGCCCGTTCGTCCTCCTCACCTACACGGCATGAGAAGCAACGTCCTCAACTGCAGCATGTGCGCGTTGGGTTGATATTGTCCGTAGTGTCCTGTAGAGTTGAGTTGAATTTCTTTCTGTTTGTCCAAGCTGAGCATTGCATGCTCCAGCTTGAGGGGGAGTGTTAGAGTATTTGGTTGTGCGCCCTTTATGTTGTAACAGGGTAAATGGATCCTGGAGAAGATCCATTTACCCCCATCATGTGTTTAGTCCCACATGGACCAACGGTGGGACTTGGAGGCTCTGGGAAGGCTATATAAGGAGCCCCAGACCTCCTGTACTCATTGAGAAATTCTAATAGAATATCCGCCCCGTTGAGGGCTTCTCCTGTGGTTTCATCCCGCTCCTCACGGAGTAGGGTTCCACATAAAAATCTTTGTGTTCTTCGTGATTATTCTTCTTTATTATGTTATTCCGCTTCCGCTTTCTATTTTATAACAACAGTCATATACATAAACAAAATCTTCCTTCTACAGAACCCCGAAATCCCTATTCTTCTCATGTCCGCAATGATTTTTGATACTAAAACCACTCTGTCAAACAACTGGCATGCTAGGATAAATGTCGTCTGGGCAGGCAAGATAAGTTCATCAAGCATACCCTTGAATCGATTCGCCAAGACCTTAGCAACAATGAGATAAACTGAATTGGATAGCACTATGGACCTGAAATCCTCTACACGCTTCGCAGCTTCCTTCTTGGGAATTAAGAAGATCGAGGATCTAGTCAGACTCTTAATGCCCATTTCGCCCCCACTAAATTATGTAATCCACTCAATGATATCTTTTTCAACATCTCAGAACTCTCTGTAGAAGTATACAGACAGACCATCCGGATCTGGACAACCATCAACGTTGAGATCAAAGACCACCCTACACACCCTTCAGTAGTGAACTGTGTTGTAAGCATCAATGCATGCCCCTGTTGTAACGAACACACTTCCCTTCCACTCCATCGAGCTCTAAAAGACATTAACCTCCTACTGAACGCCTGAAAATGAGTCATCACTACTTCCACTATCTTGTCATCACCATGTACCCCCCACCCCTCCACTACAAGATCATGTATCATGTTTCTTCTTTTTCTCCTACTCGTCGTAGCATAGAAGAAACGTGTATTCGCATCTCCTGAGCCCACTTTTGCCTCAATCTTTGTCGCCAGTGTACCTCTTTTTCCATATCTTCGCTTTCCACCACTTTTTGTTGCTCAAATATGGCATGCAACTCTTCCATACTAAGATCCCTCGCATCCTCCATCTTATCTAGCCGTGTTATATCCTCCTTCGCCTTAGCATATTTCTCATCATGTCTGAGGTGAACATCATGACAACGAGGTCCCCCACCCCTACAAGCCACATGATCCCATGGTGATTTCTTATAACTGATCTCAACTTCTCCCACACCTCCAAACCATACTTACCTCTGGACGATCCATACACCGACTCCATCACCCTTCCTACATCTGACTTTCTCACCAACACCACCGTCATCTTATCGTTGCCCACCTTTTCACTTACAAGCAAGAAAATATCGTCATCCCAAGCCAGAGCCACCCCACTTGCACTTCCAACTGCTAGTGATGCTCTAAACTTCGAAAGTCTATGATTCCCTATCGATCTCCACATTCCTACCTCCTAGTTAGCAATCTTTGTCTCCTGCAAAAATATCATGTCCGTAAGCCAAGAACTCAACAATTTTCCCACGACACTTCTCTTCTCATGGTCCCCAGCCTCTGCATGTTCCAACTAACAATCTTCATTAAGACCCACTCGAAGAGTTGGCGGTGGGTTAAAAACCTAAGGGCATTCTGTTGCCCACACGTAAACGCTTGTCATCTTTATTTCAGCAACAAGGTCTACCCCAGTTCCAAAATGCATCTAGCTTCCCTCAACTTTTTCTCCCCCCAACTGCATGCATCACATGTCCAACCACTTCCCCTGGGCTCACAATTCCTCCAACTGCTTTGCCTTACATTTCCCTCCCCGGCCAATCCTTGACCTTTGGCTTTCATCACTTCCTCGAGAAGGAAAGAAGCAGCTCCGTACGGGCTTTACCAGATGTGACGACTTCGGATCCGAGTACTCGTTTACACGGCACTCGCAAGGTTAGATTCTTAATTGGTTGCATTAGTTCAACTGAAAATGAGGGAAAATTTTCGCATTTTGCAATGGCATTCACAATCAATGTAAACAACCACAGAGCCAACAAGATGTGTCACCAACTTTTCATTGCATTAATTTTTATATAGTTTACATGTAACAGAAAGAAATATTACATTGCATGCATGTAAAGCAATTGAAAATCATTTTCTACGCAAGTAGTTTGTTAAATGTAAATATCATTACCTTCCTACTTGCCTTCTTTTGGAAATACTAAATTACTTATTATTTTTAATATGCTGGAATGTACGCAACATTTGTTGACATCTTTTGTTCTCCGCATGCTTGGCAGGCAGAACGCCTGTGTTGCAGTACCTCACAGATGAATCTGAGCTTCTGTTGTTATACCGAACGGTACACATTTTGTAGTTTATGTATAGTTGATAATGTATAATGCTTTTATTTCTCTTCTGTCACATTTTGGGGATGCATGTAAAATAATTAAATATTGATATGTCAAAACTCTTTCATAAGGTCATGAAAGTAGAAGATATTCTTTGGATTAGAATCTAAGTTCAACTAGTGATCAAGTATCAGATCCATCAGTGATCAGTTACTCTCTCTCTTAAGTCCAGACTATTTAGGAAAAAGATTATGATTGGTCAAGAGCTGGAATTTATCACTCAAATTTTGTAACCTTAGATAAGGTTGCATATATATAGATGTTATCCCTTTCGGTTTAAAATCTTATAAACTACAATTTTACACTATCGAAGCAAGTTAATCTTCATAGTCGGGTCACTTACCCCATAACTAATGAATCGAGGGAATGAACTACTACTTATAAACCCAGTACAATTAGTTTCCTACAACAACATCTCTTATAACCATGATCCCTTTCTTAGTTGAATTAAAAAATATGGATAATTCCATAACGATATAAAAAGATTAGTTTTATAACATCTCTTATAATCATGGTCTCTTTCTTAGTTGAATAAAAAATGGATAAATCAACGACGACTAGTAACCAATAGTACCTGTCATGATAACCCTTATACCAGATCGTTCGAGGACGGGTGACCCTCAACTGGGCGGAAGATAGGAAGTCAAGTTAAGGCATCGGACGCCAAGTGTGCGGATCTAGGATCCCAATCCTCTTTACAGTTTTTACGCGAGCTCACATTGTTTTTACGTCTCGTTGAGATCCGGAATTTTGACCAGTTTTGTTGACCCTCTGTTTTATGCAAGGTTATTAAAGCGACAAGGCGTTAAACCTGGGTGCCTAGGCGCCTAGGCGTTTTCCCGAGAAACCCTTTTTTTATCATTTTTTAATTATCAATCTAATATATAAGTTTTTTGTAGTTCTATTATGATCGTTGGAACATGTTAGTTTAAAGAAATGTTTTAGACTTGTGAAATGTAAAGCTTACATATAATTATAATGAATTATCTTAACCATATATATATATATATATTATTAGATATAAATTTTAGATTTGTAATGGTAAATTATAATGGATATTATTATAAAAGTGAGTAAGAAAGTTATAAGATTTTAAAAATGGGAAAGGGAAAAGTGTCAGATAAATGAAACTTTCGAGAAAGGGTCAAAATTTATTTATGAGGATTACAAAGGTAATATACCTGAATGGAACTAAAAAATGGCATATATTCAGTATAAAATAAGGAGGATCATAAACGGTATTTTTTCACAATACTCATGTTATTACTTCCTTAAATTATAGCCTTTAACAAGTGAAAAATAAAGAGATATTTGTTATAAATATCACAAAATTATAACAAAGTTGCAAATGTCAAGACAAAGCATTATACCTGGGCACCCAGGCGACCCAAGGCATACGCCTTTTTTGATAAAAGCAAGGTGTTTTTTCAAAGCGGACGGCCTGGGGCGCCTAGGCATATGCCTTAACATCAACGGTTTTAGGGTAGCTAAGTTGGGGGGTCCCTCGATTTTAGTTTTTCTCATGAGCTCGTTAGCCCGTACCGGACAGGCTGGTTTTTAAAGTGGCTTTTCCAGAGAGTCTCTCTCACCCATCTCTTTGGCATAATTTTAGAGTAGACATATCCCTCTACTCGATTGTACTTCCACTTAGAGGGCGAGACAGAAGGTCTCTTAGGAGACTTTCTCATCGCTAGAGTTTTGATTATTGTTCCGCCAATAAGCTTGGCAATGGCTATAGTTGAGTAAGTTAGAGTTGAATTGGCTACAGTTGAGCTTGCTACCAGAATCATCAATCATCATCAATCATCAACTATAGACAATCAATCCGATCTTAGAACTAATACTACAAGTGATAAGATAAGCCAGTGGACGTGTTGGGAACTTAGTTAAGATGCATTATACTCAATTGCATGCCTACAGAGGCACCCCAACCCTAAGGTACTCTTCACGCCTTAAAGTCATAATGCGAGGTCACCCTCAGACCAAGACCACAGACTATCCACTAGACTTAAGAAACTAAACAGAATTAAGGATCAGATCCTACCTCAGTAGATAGAGATCGCTGATAGGTAAATAGACATGGAGATGAGGTTCGAGGAACTGTCAGATTTCACTTACCATTCATCTCAAGATGGAACACAATAGGACCAGCCTCAGTAGGTTGAGGTACAACAACCTCACTTTGATGATCCACGTAAGGAGATGCCAGTATATAGAGCCGAGGATGGAGATTACGACAGGGAGCAGGATCCTGCACTTTTTGCAGATGAGGACGCACACAAGTGCTCTGTTGTCCACATGCATCAGTCGATTTTCACATCCTATCAGCGAGCCAATGTGCCCATGGACGAGGGCACCGGGACGCCAAATGAGGCTGAGTAGTGGCTAAAGAGGGTGATGAAGGTACTACGAATGATTCGCGCACTACAGACTTGTGGTTATCTTTCATGGACTATTCATTGATATCATTCACCGAGAGATGGTGGGAGGCGGCGGTTTCTGAGTTGGGACATAAGCCTACATGGACGACTTCGAGAAGAGATTCAGATCCCACTTCTTTTTTGAGAAGGGAAAGGAGTCCCACCGTCGATTGTTTGCAAAGCTTCAACAGGGATAGATGACAGCCATGCGTACTTCGTTCTCTATACCGAGTTGTCACGACACACATCATCAATAGTTGCATTTCCAGACGAGAATCTGGAAAAGTTCATCAGATGTATGAGGGAAGAGGTGCAGGAGAAGCTAGCAGAATTGGGTATCACTTCTATCTCCGAGGCTACTGACATAGTAGAGAAGTTTGAGGACATCCGAAAGAGAGACGCTTTGGGAGCTCGTCTGGAGCGGCACCTACGCCACAATGATCTTTTGGACCGATTCGACAATAGTTAGTAAAGGTCAGCTAGGCGATTTCGACCTACAGGTTCAAAATTTTCTGACGATGCTCGTTCATCTCCAGTAACTACCTTAAGAGCACTTGCCAGACGTGGCACCAGTTCAGCACAACCATCTGGGTCGTAGGACTATCACACCTACCCCATATGTGACTTAGAGTATATGCACGACTATCACGCCTACCCCATATGTGAGATGCTACTTGTGCAATAAGTGGGGACTGTTGAAGGGGAAACGCAAAAGTTGCATTCCATCTAACCCTAGAGCTCTCTTATATAGGAGAAAAGCTTTAAGGGTAAATTACATAAACAGGACAATAAAAATGAATAATATAGGAAAATGACAAAATAACATGAATATCTTAACACTCCCCCTCAAACTGAAGTATATATTAATCATGCTCAGCTTGGAACAGCAGTGATGAAAAGGACCTCTAGCCAAAGCCTTAGTAAACATGTCTGCAATCTGATCTCCTGACGCTACATAAGATGTTGAAATAAACCCCTTTTGGATCAAATCACGAGTATAGTGACAGTCCACCTCAATGTGCTTTGTCCTTTCATGCATGGAAGGTCGTATCCCGATATATCGGCGATATATCGGTATCGACAGGTCACCGGTATATCGCCGATATGTCCGATATCGGGTATCGACAGGCAAAAAAGGCGAGCTGAATCCTGATGTCAGCGATATGGCGTCGATATATCGCCGATATGTCGGCGATATATCGATATCGACATGGTACCGATATGGATACCGAAATCGATATGTCCTTCCATGCTTTCATGGAATGTTGGATTATTAGCTATAAACAAAGCCGCCTGATTATCGCGTTTAAGATGCATAGGAAGAGGTACTTCAATCGTTAAATCGGTCAAGATAGATTTGACCCGCATCATCTCAATACTACCTTGGACCATTGCCCTATATTCTGATTCTGCACTGGATCAGGCCACTACAGTTTGTTTCTTACCCTTCCATGAGACTAGTGAGCTGCCAACAAACACAATGAAGCCTGAAATAGACTTCCTGTCATTAGCATAATCTTCATATGCACATCCTGTAACTGAGAAAGACATATCTCTTTTAAACAGAAGACATGCACCTGGGGATGACTTCATATATCAAAGGATCATGAATATTGCATCTATGTGCACCTGTCTGGGTTGCTCCATGAACTGACTTACTCTACTCAACTGGTAATATTAACATACAATAATTTCCCTAGCATATCTCTGTACTGTCTCTTGTCCACCTCCTCAAATCTGTCATCATAAAGCTTCACATTATGATCCATCGGGGTAGTAGTTGGTCTACATCCTGTCATGCATGTCTCAGATAGAAGATCATAATTCCTTTGTGTCATAACCACACCCTGTTGATTTTGTGTAAACTTTAATCCAAGGAAGTAACGAAGCGTGTCAAGGTCCTTGGTAACAAACTGTTGTCCAAGGAAATTATTAGCTGCTTGAATGCCATGTTCATCGCTGCCAGTGATAACAATGTCATCAACATAAACCAAGATGACTACAATACCTCTCTGGTGGCTCCTCACAAAGAGAGTATGATATGCAGTAGATCTGACAAACCCCTTCTGTTCAATCAATTCTGAGAGCTTCTGTAACCAAGCCCTTGGACTCTGCTTAAGGCCATATATAGCCTTATAAAGACGGCACACCATACGAGACTCCTCCTCAGCAGCAAATCCAGGTAGCTGCTGCATGTAAACCTCTTCCTGCAAATCACCATACAAGAAAGTATTCTTTACATCCAATTGGAAAAGTGGTCAATCAAGAGCCACAGCAACAACAATAAGAATCCGCAAGGTAGAGTAACGCGCTACAGAAGAAAAAGTATCCCGATACTCCACCCTGTAAGTCTGGGTGAACCCACGAGCAACCAGCCTGGCCTTCTATCTGTCTACTGTACCATCAGCATGATGCTTCACAGTAAATACCCACTTGCTTCCAGCAACAGACGCACCTGGAGGAGCATGGACCACACTCCATGTACCTCGTGACTGTAAAGTCACTATCTCCTCCTTCATAGCCAAACACCACTGACTGCTCTGCAGTACCTCATGATATGTCTGTGGTATCTCTATAACAGACAACCCCACAACAAAGTGTTGAAAGTCCATGGAAAGACGCTCCAAGGAAACATGAGAACCCAAAGGATGCATACATTGCATAGTAGATGCTCGTTTCTACCGCCGAAGTACAATAGGCATATCCAGATCCTCAATAGAAGTAGTAGTGACAGTATCTGCACCTTGTACCTCAGTCTGTACATGCAAATCACCTGTGTCATTAGAGGAACTCGAATGCTCAATACATACCTTGGGCGTGCTGGATGATGGAGGAGGCGCATGAGAACGGGGCCTTCGCTGGTAGACCTACGGAAAGAAACTAGGAGGTGGTGGTGGTGGTGGTGTAGATGTCGGTAATGGCGGAGGAGGAGGCATATAGATCTCTTCTCCATCCTCTGAAGGAGCAAGCCTGTCACCGTGGGAGAAAAATACATAATGGACTCAAAGAAGGTGACATCAGCACTAACATAGTACCTTCGTCGAACATGGTCAAATCAACGATATCCCTTTTAGGTTTTGGAATACCCAACAAATACGCATTTGACAGCTCTGGGAGAGAGCTTGTCAAAACCAGGAGAGAGTTGATGAACAAACGCAATCGAACCAAAGACACGAGGCATAAGCGAGAAAAGATCCATCTCGAAAAACGCAATCGATAACGAGATCTTCTCCCCTAACACCGAAGAAGGCATACGATTTACCATATAACAAGCAGTTAGAATCGCATCTCCTTAATAGGAATGAGGAGCATGACTCTAAATCAAGAGGGTTCTGGTAACATCCAAAAGATGGTGGTGTTTCCTTTCCGCCACCCCATTCTGTTGGGAGGTATATGCACAAGATGTATGATGCACAATACCATGAGACTTAAGAGAGAGCTGTGTACTGTAAAATTCTAGAGCATTATCAGAACGTAAGTACTTGACTCTTGCAAAAAAATATTCTTTATTTCATTAAACAGGATTAGCATCAGACTTTTTCTTAAGAAGGAAAACCCAAGACAACCTAGAAAACTCATTAACTGCAACAAGATAAAATATGTGTCCTTAATGATCTGGGACACAACTAGGACCCCAAATATCGAAATGGAGCAACTCAAACAGACTATGACTACATGGACCCTGACGACTGGGAAAGGGGACCGATGATGCTTCCCAAGCTGACAGGCCTTGCACTGAAAAGTAAAGTGAAGAGAAATCAGTGAAAGAACATGGACCGACTTTTGCAGAGGAAGATGACCAAATCGCAGATGCCACATGTACGGAGAAACAGACACAGTGTGTAGAGAAGAAAAGGCGCCAGCATATGGAGACTGCATAAGTCTGTAAAGCCCCCTGCTTACGGTCAGTTCCAATCACTCTGCCCGTAAGTATGTCCTGAAACACAAGCGCAGATGGCTCAAATATGGCACGACAATGTAAATCTCTGGTGATTTGACTAATTGATAATAAATTCATAAAAAAATCAGGAGCATAGAGAACATTAGGAAGCCTCAATATAGAAGTCAACTACACCTCCCCCTGACTAGTGATGGGGGAACGTGTACCATCTGCTATCACAACTGATCGTCCAGGCCGAACAGAATGAAAAATACTAAACTGACCTCTATCACCACAGAGATGATGGGATGCACCTGAATCCATGATCCATTCTGGTAAGTCTGCCTTGTAGCAACTAGTAAAAGCATAGTCTATACATGATGTAGACGCAGATGCTAAGGCTGCAACCTCTGAGGATCTTGAAGGAGAGCTAGTAGATCCAGACGTGTCAGGCACGATCTCACTCAGTTGTGCTATAAGCTCGTCAAATCTCTGATCAGATGCAGGTAATGGACTCCCAGCATGTTGTGTCTGCTCTGCAACTTTGGCTGACGCAGGAAACCTATGCTTAGAATAGCAGGTTTCTTCAGAATGGCTTGTCATGTGGCAGTAGGTGCATGGCTGATGAGGTCGACCTCCCCCTTCTCTGCCGTGGTTGGAACTCCCCCTGCCACGATATGGTATATGATTGTCTCTACCATGTGACGTCGTCATAGATGAAGAAGTCTGGGACCGAAGAGGCCTACCAGAAGATATAGATAGTCTACTCAGTCTACGGTACGCCTCCTCCATTGGAGGTATAGTAGCATCAGTGAGGATCTGGGCACGAACTGCATCATACTCTGGATCCAGGGCTGCTAAAAACACTCCAGTTATCACAGAGTCTTTGTATGCCTTGAGTTGCTCTGGTGTAGCAGTCAAGGGTATGTAGCCATGTAACTTCTCAAACATACCCCTCAAAGAAGTATAGAGGGTGTGAAGGGGGCGACCATTATGCTTAGATGTGAAGATATCGTGCTAAAGCTATAATATCTTCGACTCATTCTTTACCGGAGAGTATGTCGCGGCAAGAATGTCCCTTATAGCCTTTGCAGTAAGCTGGCTCAAATAATCATTAACTGTCTCTGTGGATATAGTTCCAGATAGCCATACGCGAGCATACGCATCATCCACCTCCCATGAGGCATTCGTCCCAGTCTTGTCACGTGGCTCCTCTGCCATGAGGATGTGGTTCTTGCCATTACACTGCATCAAACTCATGAACTGCATGGCCCACAGTTCATAGTTTGTTCCATCCACTTTAAAATGGGTGTCGAACCTTTGAAGGTACCCAGGGATGGAACTTCCACTTTGTTGTCAGACATGATGATAACTATCTTCGAGACTGGGCTAGAAATAAGAGATACCATGTCTACATTGACATACAGGAAGATGGCTGTGGGTATAGACTCATGCCACAACCTCTTCCATTCTTTGAAGAGTCATTTTGAGTAGCTAGGATGTTTCTAGGGCTTCACGTTACACCCTAGGTACCCAAAACAAATCTGCAGGATGGCAACCCCGCGTAAACACGAGTGAGGTCGTACTGCGACGACTGGAAATGGCGGGAGAGGCAACCACTGGGGCTGGCGATGGCGCGTAAACACGTGTGAAGCCCTGGGGGGCTGGGCGACGACAATGCATAAACACGAGAACACGCGCGAACGCGTGAAGCCCTAGGGGGTTGGGCGATGGCGGCATCCGCAGGGGCTAGGCGGCGGCGACCACGAGCCCGAGGATAAGCGGTGGCAGCGGCGAGCTCAAGAGAGTTAGGGTTTTTAGTGGGGCTAGGATTCTAGGGCACAGGCTTCGGTCTAGGATCGTCGCTCTGATACCATGTTGAAGGGGAAATGAAAAAGTTGTATTCCATCTAACCCTAGGGCTCTCTTATATAAGAGAAAAGCTCTAAGGGTAAAATACATAAACAGGACAATAAAAATGAATAATATAGGAAAATGATAAATGACATGAATATCTTAACAGGGACATTACCGATATCAGTGCTCACAAGCTTCGGGTGAGCCTCGACCACAACCACGGCCTTCACAGCCGCATACACATCGTACTGGGAGTCTCTGTGGCAGGAACTACAACTTCAAGAGACCGGATCCGCGGGCCTCACACCAGATCCCTCCCCCAACGTAAGATGTCACGTTCGACTCGCCCGTGTTGCAGCTATCATTCTCTTCTCACCTTGGGATGCGGACTTCAATGCAGTTGCACCGACACCCCCAAAGGACACCATATCAGCAACCTTTGAGCATGCAGCCACTACAAGTTCTTCTTACGATCGGACATCTCCCTTCTTGATCAAATTGTTCCTCTCCAACCTTCCCTCACCGTCACTAGCTACCACCACTGCAACTTGCGATAAGGGTAGAGGGACTTCCTCTACCATCGCATCACATGTTGAGGCATCAAGGAATGGCAAAGAGCTCGCTTCTACAGCTCCTCCCAAAACCAGTAAAAGCTCGAACTCGATTTCGATAAGGACTCAGATCCATGTCCTGCTATAACTGGATCCTTCCCTCTCAAAGACCCACTTAAAGGACCAGGTTTTAAAAGAAAATATTAGGTCTAGTTTACCAAAAATTGTTTCCATTAACCGGGTCGCGAGAATCCGATAACCTGCCAATCTCCCTGACCTGACCTCTTCCCTCCCCTGAAAATATGTTCTCTACCTCCTTAGAATTAGGGCAGAATCCTGCTGAAAGTGAAAATGATATGAAATTATCATGCGTAAGTTAGTCATAACTAGTGCCTCCTTCCACATAATGCTTGCGGACGCTTGAGGCTCCTTTAGTTTATGCTCCGACATTCTTCAGCTTGCTGATGAACTAGTTCGCATCTCCTGCCTCCACTCATTGTTGGGTATTACTTCTCGATTATGTTGAACGTGATCTCTAATCTCCTCGTTAATCCGCTTTGTAACCTCAGCTGGAGGCGTGATGCCTCGTCCATTGTGGTCAACCGAAGCTTGAAGCATACTCGTCCCACTCAGAACCACACCGACTCCGACAAGGCATGTGGAGCCCCCTTCGTCAATACCAAGACCGCCCATCCCTCACCCGAATTCAATCCAATCCTGAGCACCTCCTCGACTTTACCCACGAACCGTAAGGCGTCTTGTACTTCCCCGAGGCCCCAACATCTCAATGGCAGGCCTTGGACTTCCACTACCCACCTGGTGTTGACCTCCACAGCACTATCTTGTCGTAATCTCGGCTTCCGCTAGAGCACCTTCGACAGAAATATGCCTCCTCTTTTCACCAAGAAGCCATCAATCTCATCCTTCTCCACTCCTTAAATACAAAGAGATGAATCCGTCAACCATATCGTATCCTCCGAGCTTCCCAACTCCTTCCCCTTTCGCCAATAACCCTAAAATAATCAAGTCTTCTCTTCGACCTTTCGCAGCAAGCATGCCGTGAATCGATTCAACCTTCTCCCTTTCCTATTCGATGTTACTTCTTGTGCCCATAGAGGTCAAACACACATCTTCTGCACGCAAGGGGTGATCTCAACAAAGATGCCCTTACGACACCGATAGCACACCGGAGCATCGGCTGAGTAGCGAGCCGCCACATGCCCCTTCAGTTTGCACTTGAAGCACTAGAGAGCCAGTGTCACACGTGACGTACCCTAAATTACCCTTCTTAATCCAACCGAATTAACGATCAAATTTAAATGTGTCTGTTGCAGTCGGGTAAAATCGGATTTATCAAAACCATTTTAATTAATTTATCAATTAATATCGAGCGGTAATTTATTTTACTTGGACAAGCCCAAGGTCGAACTCGGGCAGGCAGCTTTCTCCTTAGATTACTTTAAAGTTGATGTAGATGCTAGGTTTCCATAAGAATATTTTTTATGTTTTTTATGCAATTAAAAATGCAAATGCAATTCAGACTAAGTTCGAGGGTTAAAATGTAAAGTGTGATCAAATTAAGTCCAAAAATTATGAAACTTGGCCAGAATGTTAAATGCAATGAAATTAAGCTACTATAATTTTTTGAAAATTTTCAACTCTATATGAATTAATTATGAATTAACTATGAATGCAGGGTCGTTTTCGCGAAATTAATTTTAAAAAATCTCAAATTAAATTATTTTGAGAAACTAAAATTATCCTAGATGACTCTATTTGGAATGAATCCAGGAAAATTAATAGATCTCAAAAATAATTAATTGTTGACTTAGTAAAAATCGATTAGACGAAACACCACTTAATTTATTCAGACCTCGATTTACATGCAAATGATGTAATTTTTGGGCACAAAATAGAACTCAAATTCTACCTACTGTGAATTTTTGGTGATTTTTGGAGCAACAATCGATTTAATAATCAATTAAAGGCAAACAGTGTGCAAAATATGCTATTTTCCACTAAAAGAGTTATATTAAATAATAGGTCACAAAATTATAACAAACATTCACAATGATAAAGCCTAAGATGTTCTACAATATGCAATTTTTAGAATAATAATTGATGATAAAATAAGATTCAAACAGGAACTCAAACACGAGGTTCTAAGTGCAACACATAATAACTTAAAAATAAAACAAAATGCAAATGGATGTAATTACCAAGACCCTGGGGGGTCTTTATGCAGATTTTTCTGGGGGCATGTACATCTCACATGCCCTGATGCTCCACGTACCCTGCTGGAGCAGGGGTGCGGATGGCATATGTGGAAACACTGGGGGTCGGCCTGCAATTTTTGCCCCGCTCACGTGTAACGTACATGAGCTTCAGATCAACAGGGACTTTGTTACAAGTTGTTCTTGAAGCCGTGGGTTCTCTGCTTTTTGTCCCTTCCTCATGTGACGTCCACGTGTAGGGAAAGCTTGACCTACGAGCTGAAGCTTCGAGGAAGGCATTGCAGGCGGAGTCAACGATGGTGCATCCGCACGTGGAGGCGTGGATTGCTGGTTGGGCGGAGAGCGGGAACTATGGAGCGGAGGAGCACGGTGACAGCTGGAGACCTCGATCGAAGGCGTAGATGGAAGCAGCAAATGTCGAGATGGCTGCTGGTTGAGCTGGAGGACGACGTCGAGTGCGGAACAGAGATGCCTCGGCCGACGGGCTCCTGCAAACGCGAATAGAGATGAAGCAGCTTGGGGAGGCGTGCAGGTGGATGAAATGGAGACAGAGATCCTATGTGAATACAGAAGGTGGAGGATCTGGAGGGCTCGACTCTTGCAGAGTCGAGGCAGTCATGATGGAGAATGGTGAGGGCGCACGATGACGGAGGTGATAGGGAATGAAGCAGGAGAAAATCGTAGGAAGAAGGGAGGTGGCGGATGCTGCTTCTCCCCATTTTTTTATTTTTTTGCAATTTTTTATTTTTTTCTTGTAAATAGGAAATGGATATATGAAATGGAAAAGGTGATATGGATGATTGTGGTGGTGGTGGTGATTGTGAATGTTTGAATAAGATGATGGTGAAAATGTAATGAAGATGCACAACACAAACAATGGATATTAGATAAAAAAATTGGCGAAGTGAAGATAGAGAAATTTACCTATGACGGGTGGACGTTGTCACCTGTGGGGGAGGAGATAAACTTCGACTCCGATGATCGTCGCTTCAAGGAGATGGCAGCCACCAAAGATTGAGCAGCTTCCTGCGAGGGATGGCTACGACGAAGTGGTTAAGACCACCTCGGATCTCGTCGTGGAGAGGTCGTTGCTCGATGATGATGTTAGGTCGATGTCACCGTCGGAAACACTCCAAGCTCGCTCTCTTTTTCATTGGAATACAGAATGGCGGATGAAGATGAATGAAGGAGGAGATGGGAATAAAAAGGAGGAGAGGGAAGTTAGAAAAGATGTGGAGATAGTGGGGAGAATGGGGACTTGGTGACTTGGAGTGGAGGACAAGTAAAGGAAGAAGTAAAAGGGAAAAAATAAAACAAATAAAATAAGTAGGATACTAAAAATAATGTAGGGAAAATATATAAATAAATAAATAAGTAATAAATATAAATAATTAATTAAAATAAATAATAATAATAAATAAATAAATACGAAATTAATAAAATAATAAAGAAAATAGGGTGATACGTGGCGGCTCTAGGAGCTGCCACGTGTTGCTCCCAGAAAATTCAAAAATTAAATGTAAAGAAAAATCAAAAAGAAATAACAAAAGGGGTTAAATCAAAAAGTGGTCAAACGAAAGTTGCTCGTCTCGATGAGAACTATAACTTTCGTGAAGGGTCGAAAATCAAAGGGAGTCATCTATACAAAAATATTTTTGAGTGGTATCTTATAAGTATAAAATACCGGATTTTATCTTTTGTAATTTTTTTGTCATTTTTAAATAAGAGAAAAATCAAAAGAAAGTTAGAAAAAATATGAAAGAAAAATTTACAACTTAATCTATTTTTTTATTTTTAATCTTTAAGGAAATAAAAAGATAAAATGAAGGGTATTTCAGTCAATTTATACCACATACAATAGGGGCCCAAAACCCAAGTTTCACATATGATCCCTGATTTTAATGAAATTGGTCTTGTTTTAAAGGTCCTTTAATGTATATTACTTTAAATGCGAGTAGACCTAAATCGGACACTGTATGAGAGAGAGATGTGCATTTTAAAGTTCTTATTCTTAAACTTGGATTTGGGTTTTATTGGACAATTTTACAAGTTAGCATTTTTTTATATTTTTCTTTTATTAGTGTTAGTAATATATACACTATAGAGTTGATTTTATTGGGTTTGAAGTTAGTATAAAATATATACAAATAGGTGATTTTAGCTAATATACATAATAATATTTACAAGTGAATATGGCTCCTTATTTAATGCTAAAATGCATATTTTATTAACACATGCATGAATGCTAATTATGCAATATAAGTAATGAAATGCAGCTAATTACTCGAGAACGTTGCTCTATTTTCAACTTTTAGAGTGATGAATCACAGATTCATCAAAACGCTCTCAAAAGGTGGCCCTCCCTTTCCCCTCTCTCGCAAGTCACAACACCTCCGGGCCATTGTCGTCGCTCCTCTCTCCCGTTCTCCCCCTCTTGCGCTCCATCTACTTCCATCATGGATGATGTTGGGTCAGAAAGAATGGATAAACAACCTTGATTATCTGAATAGATTGATGATGACATGGGAAGTAATATACCCATGCATCAAATGACAATTAAGGATGAATTCTCCAAGGATAATTGAGAAAAAGTCATCTTCTACAACAACAACAAAGCCTTTTCCCACTTTAAGTAGGGTCGGCTACAAAGAAAAAGTTATATTCTTGCTTCAAAAAATATATATGGCATGGATTCTATTTCATGCATCAGTGTTCAAGAATGCCCCCGCACGAACCATATATGCAACCAAATATGCCTATGGAAGGTAGACCAAGTCGTATTTTCTATTCAGTGCATTATGCATTCGACACCGCATATCCAATCCACACTAATGCATAATCGATTACATGGACTACATATTCAGTTCGCATTCCAGATAGAATTGATATATACTTGGACTTTAATAATTATTTTCATTAGCTTTGTTAACTTGTCTTAAGGAGATTAATATGTACATGCAAGCCATGTTTATATTTATTTCAAAATTTATGTTAAATCTACAAACTTAACTTTTATTTTTCGAATATTGGAAAACCCTTTTTATTCAAAAAAACATTAATAATGAATTTGTTGTTTAATTTAATTTAAAATACACAAGTCATTTTTTTCTGTTTTTACTCTTTTTACTGTTGTAGTTACAACTTAACATTTTTGTCTTCGTCTTTATCTCTTATCTCTCATCTTCCTACTAATATTTCTATAATCATATTTCTCTGCAGACGTTCAAACATATTTCCTTTGAATGCACCAACGATAACATGTTTGTTTTCTTCCCACCATAGTTATATAGTGTCGTAGTTTTTTAGCACCGCAATTTTTTAGCACATTTTCAAGACGTTCTCTAATTTTTTAACATTGCAGTTTTTATTTACCGCCAATATTTGATTATATATATTCATATATATATAATTATTTGAGTACAAATAATAACTAGTTTAGGACTATTTCTGTTATTTAGTGGTATTTGGTATTATATATTGGCATTTAGTATTGTCACATGCTAATTTTTTTGTCAATTGAGATTATTCTAAGTTCTGAGAGAAAATATGCAGCTCCACTTTTATTACATAGATTCAAAAGTTGTAAATATTTATAGCATTTTGTAAATGATAGATTAGAAAAATGTATGCAACCGCAAGTACCTCACATATGCCCCTCCCCCCATTCCGCTTATTCACTATAAGGTAACATGTCCGAAAGCATACGCATACTAATCTTGTCATGCATTGACAACCAAATCATTTTGGCAGATGCTCGAGGTAGTTGGGCAATACAATATTGGGCTTAAGCCTCATACAAGGCATGAGATAAGCAGCCCATATTTGAAGAAGGCGACAAAGAGATTTCGGGTGAACTGGATCGCCACCAATAGATGTGGAAAACAAGATGCTCGATATGATTGATGCGTGGAGGCGTTCGTGGATGAAGCATTATGAATTTTCATGTCAATTGTTCCTTCATGTCAATTGTTCCCTTCGGAATTCATTTGAATTATATGGATGCAACTGATGAAGCACATACTACAAAGTATATTTTTCGATCAGTTGATAAAAAAAGTTAGTGTAAATACACTGCAGAAGTTATGCATGATAATGTTTCTGTCAATGTGGCAGAAGCAAGATTGTTGCAAACAAAATATCCATAAATATGGTAGACATCATGTATTGCTCATTCAATTGATCTTGTATTGGAAGAAGTTAGCAAAGAGCCGAGGGTCAAAAGTGCAATTACAATGGCAAGGACACTTACAGTTTTCATAGTCACATAAAAACTTTAAGCTTAATGCGTCAAAGAAAAGAGACATCGCAAGATTTGGGCAAAATAGATTGCAATGACATTTATTACCTTGGAAAGCATCTTGGAAAAAGGATAGATTGTAGTGGATGTTCTCATTTAATGGCATATCTCAATGGTTTAAAATCATCTTATAAGTTATTGTGTATAGACCAAAACCCTATAACACTCATAAACGAGAAATTACATAAAGGATCCTGAGGAGTTACAACTAAATAGAACAAAATAAAGCCGTCTCTAACACTCCCCCTCAAGTTAGAGCATATCTATCGATCATGCCCAATTTCGAGATTATCTACGAAAGGTGTTTCTTTGAAAGCGCCTTCGTGAATACGTCTGCAAGCTGAAAATCAGTGGAGATGTGTGTAGTAGTAATCTTCCCTCCTCGTACAGCATCACGAACGAAGTGACAGTCAATCTCAATGTGCTTGGTCCACTTATGGAAAACAAGATTAGCAGCAATGTATGTAGCGAACTTGTTGTCACAATACAAAGAAACATGAATGGTGACAACAATACCAAGTTCATATAGAAAAGAGAGTAACACAGTAATCTCGCAGGTGACCTGAGCCATCACCTTGTATTCTGCCTCTGCACTCGATTAGAAACTATGGTAATTGTTTCTTACTCTTCCAAGTGACAGGGTTTCCACCAACCATTATAGCATACCCTGTAATGGATTGATGATCCTCATGTGAACTAGCATAATTTGCATCAGCATAAGCGGATACATCAGTGTGGCCATTGACCACGTAGAAGAGGCATCGCCTTGGTGATTCCTTCAAGTAGCGTAAGTATCAGAAGAACATCACGTCAATGACTGTAAAGTAGTTTCTCCATGTGTTGGTTGGCTTTGCTCATAGCATAAGTTATATCCGGACTAGTGATAATAAGGTAAAGCGTTTTATCAACTAGGTTTATGTATTATGTAGTGTCTTCAAATGTAGGATCAGCTGAAGTAGAGTGCTTCCTCAGGTCTGCAGGGATGCCAGAAGGCTTGCATCCAAGTAGTCCAACCTCAGCTAGGATGCCCGAGTAATACTTCATTTATGAGAGAGAAGACCCTCTGTAGTACATATCAGTTCTATGCTAAGGAAGTTGGGGAGTTAGCCAAGGTCCTTCGTGACGAAAACCTTCTGAAGGAAAGCCTTGGTCTCAAATGCAGGATCACCTGAAGTAGAGTGCTTCCTCGAGTCTGTAGGGATGCGAGAAGGTCTGCATCCAAGTAGTCCACCTCAGTTAGGATGCCTAAGCAATACTTCCTTTGTGAGAGGTGAAGTCCCTCTGTAGTATGTATCACTTCTATGTCAATGAAGTGGGGGAGTTGTCCAAGGTCCTTCGTGACGAAGACCTTACGAAGGAAAGCCTTGGTCTCTAATATGCATTCATCATCATCACATGTGACAACCATATCATTAGTGTAAACTGCGAGTACGGCGGTATCAATGGACCTTCGTCTGATAAAAACATAGTAATCGGATGTTGTTCTTTAAAAGCCATGAGTGTTGATCTCAATAACAAGTCTATCAAACCATGCCAAGGACTCTGCATTAGGTTGTAAATAGCCTTGTGAGGTCGGCACACACACTCCCTCTTGACTTCATAACCTTGAGGGCCTGTTTGGTTGCAGGGTTGGGCAGGGTTGGCCCAACCCTGGTTACTATTCACAAGGGTACTTCCTCCTCACAGATTACTATTCACCCAGCCCAACCCAACCCTGCCCAACCCTGCAACCAAACAGGCCCTGAGGTTGCATCATCTAAGCCTCCTCAAGATCTCCATAGAGGAAAGCATTCTTCACAACAAGCTAAAATATAGGCCATCCATTATTGGCAGTTACTAAAAGGATATTGCGAATAGAGCCTATCCTTTCCACTGAGGAGAAAGTCTCGAAGTAGTCAACCACATAAGTCTATGTAAATCCTTTGGCAACCAGTTGTACTTTCAATCTGTCAATGGATCTATAATGCGAATGTTTGGTTGTGAAGATCCATTAGCAAGCCACAGGTCGAATTCTTATGGGACACGGTACAAGGTCCCATGTTCCCCTCTACGAAGAGCTTCCATTTCCTCATCCATTGCTTGTCGCCGATCATAATCATGTAAATCATTGTGACGATCTTTGGGAACTGAAATAATCATGAGCATATGCATATCTCTTGTCATAGCATGATAAATCATCTGTAGAAGTGAATTGAGACAGGGTGGAGAGTACATTGCCTCTTTATTCTGTGAAAAACTATGGGGAGCTCCTAAAGAGCATCCGGGGCAGCAGTGCTGGGAGCACATGAAGATGACATTTCATACTGCAGAAGAGGAACATGCAGAGGCACAGGAGCAGGTACAGATGTATACTTCTGCTTATAAACAACCGATGATGGAGGAAGATCCAAGGGAATATCCGTGACAGACTGTGTAAAGAAACTAGTATGTTCAAAGTAGGGGTACTAATTGACTTGAGTCATTCGAATTCGATTATTCGTTTGATAAAAATTCGAAAAAAGTGTGATTCAAAGTAAAATGAATCGAATATGAATTTGACTTATGGATTCGATTCCCAAATGAATCGAATCTGAAATAACATGAATTCGTTCGATAATAATTCGATTCGATTCGATACTTATATACATATAAACATACATACATACATATGTACACACATACATATGTATTCACATATTATATACTTACATACATACAAATTTATGTATGCATACAAACATACGTGTATGCATGCATGTGTGCATATGCATATAATTATATCAATTAATGACGAAATATGAAAATTACAAAATAGAGTAGAATATTACTCAAGATGTCTAGTAAGAAAGAAAATATCTTTAAGAGTTTTATCCCAATTCCTCACCTTACATTTGTTTCCATATTCTCACATTCTCTACAACATTTTTTCCCTTCTCTTTTTCATTCTTTTTCAAAGATCTATCACTCATAAGGAAGATAGTGGTGATCCCTCTTCTTACTTATAAATATGAATGAACCAAAAATGGATCGACTTGACTCATTCCTCAGATGAGAAAGAAAGAGTACCTAGATATGCATCTACTCATTTTCTTTCTAATGTAAACCAACTCCCCCTTTCCCCATGCCCACCCCTTTTTTTGAGCAATCAACACTCTCCTTCACGTCTGTCATGGTTTGTGGTATATCAAAATATTCCTCCTCCGCCTTTTTGTTTTGTTAGTTATCCTTGCAAGACAATCCATAAGTGAGGACTATTATTGTAAAGACATTGATCATCACATGAATATTTTTTTGGGAGACACTCTTAGGTGTTCACCCCATAAATATATTAAGAATAAAAAAAGTGAAAGAGATACAAAAAGCGCTCTAGGCGAGCCATGAGCATAACAGACCCAAAGCATCGGTATAGATGTTCTCCTTGTAGAATCGATGACTAGAAAACAACACCCCGTTCCTAGCCAGCCAGACAGATTGCTACAGGAAGCAAACGACAAACATTTTTACCAAGGCACTGCTTAGAGGATCATTCCAGAGGTGTTCATCCAAGATGAGCATGATTGACATCTATGCTCCATTTTAAGGGGGAGTGTAGAGATGTTTCTATGTATTATGAGTAGTAATTGCTTATTTTATTTTCGTCTTTCCTATCTTATGTAATTTACCCATAGGTCTCTCCTCTATATAAGAGAGACTAAGGTTCTATGTAATAAACAAGTTTTTTATTTTTCCAACAGTCCTCTACTCTGGAGTCTCTATGGCTCACATGAAAACTCTTGTCGAAACAACATGAATGATGGAAACCACGAAAGCGAAGATCGTACACTCATACGTCTTGAACTGTGGACTCGGAACCTGAATGTAGAGTCTGAACTTGCGCATCAAACTGTGGACTCGGAATCTGGATGTCGAGTCTGGAACTGTGCATGGATAATATGATAATTTGTAGAGTCTGAACAACTGGCTGGTCTAGAATATATGTATCTGGATAATCTGAATAGACATGTGACTCTACATACTCCCTCCTCCCATACTAGTCGAAATACATGACATCGACTATGTTGGGAGAAGATAATAAAAATAGAGAAAAACATGAAACTCTTAACCAATAATGATTTTTTTAGGTTTTCTAAATCAATCAATCATTTTTCCTTTTTTTCCTAGCTATTTCAATTTTTTGATAGCCATCACATTTTTTTTAAATAAGTGTACATGTTTTTTTCGGTTTCAATCATATATATATATATATATATATTAATAAGTCGTTGCCATTTTTACGACTTTTATTTTCTCTCTCCATCTTTCCTCTTTTTTTAATAATAACTCACGGCCAATTTTAGCATCCCAACGAAGTAGCCCTTCCCTTTTACAGAACTTTAAATAAAAGAATCAAGGGAGCCGCTAGGGTTCCCTTCGTAAAGCGCTCGTTCGAACTAACACCGCCACATTTTTGTTAAACAGACATTAGGCTTGCACCATTCCATCTCTCGTTTTCAAAAAAAATAATGGAAGGGCCATCGTTGGGCCCTTTTGTTCCCGTAGCAGCCTAGGGTTCCCATCGTGGGTACCCAATCGTGATTGTGCCGCCAAGAGCAGACTCGCGTCGCCGCACGAGAAGAGAATGAGATGCTGGAGGCCAGCGCCTTGGGGATTGAGGGAGGTCGCCTGGGATGGTGGGACGCTTGCCGTTGAAACCATGGAGGAGTGGGACTTGCCGCCCCTATGATGGGGTTTGAAGAAGCCCGATCAGCGTCACGTTGCACGATGGGGAGGTGCTTGCAGGTCTGGAGAGTTGTGCGCAAGATGGGGTTCGCAATAAGAGATAGACACAGCCTTGTTGTGCCTGGAAAACGGGGAGGGGAGCCCCACTGCATGGATCAAAGTCCGATGGAGGTACGCGAGGGCTGGGATGTGCGCATGTTGCTGGAGTGTGAGGCGCATTGCCTCCGCATGGAGGCCATCGCCATCTGGGGCACGATCTGGAAGAGCGAGAAGGCCAGGGCAGCTTCTGCCTGGAACAAATGGGGAAGGCCATTGCCTGGCTTCGACCCGATCATCAGGGAAAGGAGGCCACCGCTTGAAGCACAAGCCCTGTGTGGGCTATGTGGGGAGAGGCAGGGCTGTACGAAGAGAGACCCCCGAGTAGGGTTCAAAAAACCCTAGATCTCTGTGCCCGTGCAAGAATTGTCTTGATCAAAGGGGTGGCAGAACATCTTCAGAAATTGAACCATGAATTTGACCATAACTATGAACTTGAATCGATGAATAAAACTTCAACGTAATCTTCAAGAACATAACTAGGGTTTCAATGGAAATCCTAAAATTGAATCTCGAATCTCGAACAACCTAGATAAATATAAAAATCCTCAAGAATCGACCCATTCTGATACCATGTTAGAAAATAAGAAGCGGAAGCAGAATCAAAGAATAAAGAAATAAAGAAATATGAAACATAGAACACAAAGATTTTGCGTAGAACCCTACTCCCTAAGGAGCGAGATAAAACCATGGGAGAAGGACTCAAAGGATCATATGCTTCATTGCTTTTTCTCATCTAACTACAGAGGTATGGGGATCTATATATAGCCCCCACTGAGTCTCCACATCTCCAAACTAGTAGATGTGGAACTAAAGACTGGATGGGGTAAATGGATCCTGAAGAGATCCATTTACCCATCTCTCTCATAAGTGACACATACAACTTATACTCCAACATTTTAGAAACGAACAAACATTTTTCGAACTATTATCGAACAAAATCTAATCGAATACGAACATGTTGAGTTCGGTTAGCAACCCTAGCCTCGGCAGTCCCTGTACGTGCGAGGAGAAGGGCCCGAAGGACTTTACGCAGGGCCCTAATTGTTGGAGGAGCCCGCATAAGGGTTGTAGAGAGGAAGAGAGACTAGGGATGGTAGTGACAGCAAGATCTATGTCAAAATTACCGGTCTAGGACTCTTGCTCTGATATCATGTGGAGAGAGATAAGAGAATGCAAACAAATAATTTTATTCAAGAGGTTTAGAGAATCTCATATAGACTGAAACCATATAGCACTCATAAACGAGAAATTACATAGAAGGACCCCGAGGGGTTATAATTAAATAGAACAAAATGAAGCCGACTCTAACACAAGCCATTTGGTTACTGCATCTAAAACAAAAGGAACAATCGATACCACATTGCACCTCATGATATATTTCTTGAACCCCTACTTCTACAATGAAGAATGGATTTCTTAATTGCATGGAAAGAATTTATTAAGATTTAGATATTCAAGACATCGTCACAAGGAAGGAGTTAATTGCAAATAAATTACCTCAAGGAATGGTTAGTAAGCCATTAGCAGTGACCCAAAGGTTGGTATATGATGAAGGTTAAGACCCAAGTATTATCTCTATTATTATAAATGATTCCTTGAATATTGTGAATCATATATGGGGTTTATTGACGTCGTATATTTGGGCATCTAGCCAGTCGTCTTTTTATGGGAGTGATACACCCCATTTGCAAGCTATGACTATCAAGATTATGAGTTTAATCTCCTCATCCTCTAGACGCGAGCAAAATCAAAGAAAATTTGAATCTGTAATATCTCTATTGACCTATTTAATTAAGGTATACTGCTACATATAAATACTTTAAATTAGTATACAATTTTACTTTCAGATTCATACAAAAAAGGAACAAGTTGGACACCAAAAGATTAAACGATCTTGTTTATGTATTGTTTGATGCCAATCTGACCAAGATCAATCAGGGGATCCAATTTCTTCAAAAAAAACGTACTCACCTGAGTGAATCGATCGGTAAGGAGCAACCTTTAGATGATGAGAGTTTTCTTGTTTAGGTATAACTCGAGGTGCAGTTGCCCATGCATCTGGCACTAAAGATTACTGCAAACAAGAAGGAGCCAAAGAGTTAAAAGTGGCACGAGAGATTCTGGTTCAAGCTCAAGTGCAAAGTTGATACTCAAGGAAGAGAAAGAATTTGATAATAAAGAAATAGATGACGATGATGTTCCTTTAAATGATGATAATGATTAGTAGCACTTATTTTTGTATTAAGCGTATTTTCATTATTTTGTTCATAGCAAGCAATATCGCAGTATATCAGCGATATGTTGCCGATATATAGGTATTGACGAGATGTGGGTATCAATATTCATATAGTATCCTTTTCCAGGATATCGATATCTCGCGAGATATAGCCATATCGCTCGAAATTGAATGGTTTCAGTACAAGATTTCTCGGATATCGACTGATATAGTTGATATTTCGTTGATATATATATTGGAAAAATAGAGAGAGTTGTTTTATTCATATGGGCAAATTACATAAAGCAGACAGGAGGAAAAGGAAATAGATAAGGAAATACTGAAATACAAAAACAAGACATATATTTCTACACTCCCCCTCAAGATGGAGCATAGATATCTATCATGCTTAGCTTGGATGAACACTTTTGAAATGATCCTCTGAGTAAGGCCTTGGTGAAAATGTATGTCGTTTGATCTCCTGAGCTGACATGAGATGTAGAAATGAATCTTTTCTGAATCATGTCACGTATATAGTGACAATCGACCTTAATATGCTTCATCCTTTCATGGAAAGTAAGATTATTAGCATTGAACAAGGCAGTCTGATTGTCGCATTTTAGCGAAATGGGAAGAGGTATATCTATAAGTAGATATGTAAGGACCACCCGAACCCACATCATTTCTGTACATGTTTGTGCCATAGCCTTATACTCCGACTCAGCAATAGATCCAGTAACTACAGTTTGCTTCTTGCTTTTCCGTGAGACAAGTGAATCTCCAACAAATATAGCAAATCCTGTTGTGGACTTCCTATCCTTGGGGGCACCCTGCATAATCCGCATCTGCATATGCTGAGATAGTAATGGTGCCACCTCTTTTAAACAGCAGCCATGTACCTGGAGATGATTTAAGATACCTAGTATCATTTGTATAGCATCCATATGTACCTGACGAGGTTGTTCATGAATTGGCTCACCAAACTGATAGCAAAAGAAATATCGGATCTGGTAATGGTAACATAAAAAAGCTTTCCCACCAGTTCTATGTATCTTCTCTTGTCAACCTCATCAATGTCATCTTCATATAGCTTCATACTTGGATCTATTGGTGTGGTGGCAAGTCGACGTCCAAGCATACTAGTGTCACTCAGCAAATCAGTGACATATTTTCTGAGTCATCACTAGTCCATGTTGATTTCTGGCAAACTCCAGCCCCATGAAGAATCTAAGAGATCGAAGATCCTTGGTAACAAATTCGCGGTCCAGAAATTCTTTCGCCGTCTTTATTCCTTGTATATCTTCTCTTGTAATAAGTATATCATCAACATACACTATAATAGCAATCATACCTCCGGAGGTTCTCTGTGTGAAAAGTGAATGCTCTGCATTTGACCATCTGAACCCCTGCTTCTCAAACAAATCTGAGAGCTTTTGGAACCAAGCTCGTAGGCTCTGCTTAAGGTCATAGATTGCCTTATGAAGTCTATACATATGTGAACGCTCCCCCTCAGCAGCAAACCTAAGTGGTTGCTACATGTAGACTTTCTCCTGAAGATCACCATATAAGAACGCATTCTTGACATCAAGTTGAAACAAGGGCCAATCTCGAACCACATGAACAGATAAAAGAATCTGTATGGTAGAATGTCGAGCAACGAGAGAGAAGGTGTCAAGATAATCCATCCCATATATCTGAGTAAAACCACGTGCTACTAGTCGAGCCTTGTAACATTCAATACGCCATCTGCATTCTACTTCATTGTTGTTGTAAAAAATAAGCAATCTAATATTCAAGGGAACCCTAGGCTCTCTTATATAGGGAGAGACCTCACGGGTAAAATACATAGTAGTCCAAAGAACAATAAGAAATTACGAAAAGGCACATAACATATAATAATATCGGTCTCTACACTCCCCCTCAAGGTGGAGCATAGATGTCGATCATGCTCAGCTTGGAAGAACATCTCTGGAAGGGTCCTCTGAGCAACGACTTGGTGAGTACGTCAGTTGTCTGATCCCCTGAGCTCACGTGAGATGTAGATATCAAGCCTCTCTGGATCAAGTCTCTAGTGTAGTGGCAGTCAACTTCAATATGCTTCGTTCTTTCACGGAATGCTGGATTGTTGGCAATAAACAATATTGCCTGATTGTCACATTGAAGCTGCATAGATAAGGTACGGCTACATGTAGATCCTCTAGCACATATCGAACCCACATCATTTCCGTGCTTGCTTGCGCCATGGCCCTATATTCAGATTCAGCACTAGACCTTGCCACAACGGTTTGTTTCTTGCTTTTCCAAGAAACCAGAGAGCTCCCAACAAAAATGGCATATCCTGAGGTTGACTTTCTATCCTTAGGGCATCATGCATAATCGGCATCTGCACATGCTGAAATAGATAAATATGTGCCCTTTCGAAATAGCAACCCTAAACCTGGAGAAGACTTTAGATACCTCAGTATCATGTATATGGCATCCATATGAACTTGTCTTGGCTACTCCATAAATTGACTCACCCGGCTTACTGCAAAGGCAATATCGGGTCGAGTTATGGTAATATAAAGGAGCTTACCCACCTTTCTCGATATCTCCTCTTGTCTACTTCAGTAGTGTCATCATCATACAGCTTCATGCTTGGATCCATTGGAATACTCGATGGTTTGCATCCAGCCATGCATGTTTCAGTCAAAAAATCTGTAATGTACTTCCTTTGGGTCATCACTAGACCCTGTGCATTCCTAGCAAATTCCAATCCTAGAAAGTATCTTAGGGTTCCAAGATCCTTTGTGACAAACTGACGGTCTAGAAACGCTTTTGCCCTCTCTATTCCCTGAACATCATCTCCTATAACCAGAATATCAACATAGACCATGATGACAACCATACCTGTAGAAGACTTCTGAATAAACAACGAGTGATCTGCATTCGATCTTTTGAACCCTTGTCGTTCAATCAGATGGGAAAGCTTCTGGAACCAGCCCTTGGGCTCTGTTTAAGGCCATAAATTGCCTCGTGAAGTCTACACACCATATGCTTCTCCCCCTCAGCAATGAACTCGGGTGGTTGCTGCATGTAGACTTCCTCCTGCAGATCTCCATACAAGAAGGCATTCTTAACATCAAGTTGAGATATAGTCCAGTCATGTACCACAGCAACTGATAAGAGTATGCGAAGAGTAAAGTGACGAGCCACCGGAGAAAATGTATCCACATAGTCCACGCCAAAGGTTTGTGTGAAACCACGCGCGATTTAGAGTGCCATCAGCGTGGTATTTAACGGTAAATACCCATTTACAGCTAACAATTGATGCATCAGGAGGAGCATTAACCAAGCTCCATGTGCCACGAGAATGTAAGGCACGCATTTCGTCTTCCATAGCCTTTCGCCAGCAATCAATCTTCATAGCTTCCTGATAGGTCCGTGGTATGTCCACGGAAGACAAAGCTGCAGCAAATCTCTGAAAGTCGCCTGTGAGGCGATGAAAAGACACCTGAGAAGCAAAGGGATAAGATGCACACGTCCGCTTTTGCTTCCGGATAGCAAAAGGAATATCGAGGTCATCGTCCACTGTACTGGATGGTGTAGGCTACTCCTGCAATGAAGAATCATGCACATGTACCATATCCGACCCGTCAGTAGTACTGTCATCAACACATACCAGAGGCGTGATGGATGTCTGACGTGTAGCCTGAGCAGGACCTGACCGACGTGTATAGAATTTAGGTAGAGGTGGAATAGGAGGTTACGGAGGTGGTGGTGGCGGAGATGGTGGTGGTGAAGATGGCGTAGTAACAGGAGCAGGAGTGGACTCAGGTGAACCCCAACTAGGAGGCGGAGCTACATAGACATCATCATTGGTAGTGGATGGTACCAGCCTATCACCTGCAGGGGCCTTGATCGAACCTGGCCGAGAGGTGGGGGCGGGGCGAGGCCGAGGAGGGGCCGGCGGGGCCGAGTGGGTTGGCGGGGCCGAGGGGCAGGCGGTCGGCGGGACCGAGTGGTGCGGCGAGGCCGAGGGGCGGCGGGACTGGGGGGGCCGAGTGGGTTGGCGGGGCCAAGGGGCAGCGGGACCGAGAGACGGCGACGGCGGCGAGAAGACAGAAGGAGGGGCGGCAGGTGGAAAGAGCCCTAGGGTTTAGGCTCTGATACCATGTTGTGAAAAATAAGCAATCTGATATTCAAGGGAACCCTAGGCTCTCTTATATAGGGAGAGACCCCACGGGTAAAATGCATAGTAGTCCAGAGAACAATAAGAAATTACGAAAAGGTACATAACATATAATAATATCGGTCTCTACAATTGTAAAGACCCAATTTGCAACTCACTATAGACACCTCAGTAGGGGACAAGACCAAACTCCAAGTGCCTTTGGACTGGTGAGTCGCCATCTCCTCTTCCATAGCAATAAGCTACATGTTATCCGACAAATCCTCCTCATAAGTCAGAGGTATGACCATGATGTTCAAAGCAGCGATAAACTTCCCAAAATCACATGTTAGACGCTCGAAGGTGACATGAAAAGCAAGTGGATACGAGGCACATGCTTCTGCTTCCAAATAGCAATAAGTAAATCAAGGTCATCATCGCTATTTCTACCACCAACTTGATCATCAACCTCCTGAGATAATTCCTGCTGAGAGACAGTACTAATCCCATCATTAGAAGTGATGCTATCAGAACAAACCTGGGTGTGCTAGGTAACGAATCATGAGCATGAGCAGTAGTGGACCGTCAACAGTAGTGATGTGGTAGTGATGAGACCAGAGTAATGGGTGGTGGTGGGGAAAATGGTGGTGATGGAGGAGGTGGTAATGGAGGTGGTGAGGAAGATGGTTGACGTATGGGTGAAGGTGGAATATAGACCTATCTGAATCTAAAGGTGTCAACCTATCACCTGTAGGCGAAAAATACATGACATACTCAAAAAATGTTACATCTGGTTGATATAATATCTCCTGTGTAACGGATCATAGCAATGATAGCCCTTCTAAGTTCTTGAGTACCCAACAAAGACATATTTGACAGCCCTATGAGAGATCTTGTCAATCCTTGGAGACAACCGATGGACAAACGCAATAGATCCAAAAATACGAGGGCGGAGAGAGAATAACTCCTTATCAGGAAAAACAAGTGAAAAGGGAATTTTCTCCCCTAGCACTGACGAGGGCATGCAGTTGATGAAATAACATGTCATAAGAACCGCATCACACCAGAATGAATATGAGGCACAACTTTGGATCAGGAGAGTACGGGTGACAAGAAGAAGATGGTGGTGTTTTCTTTCAGCAACACCGTTCTGTTGAGACGTACATGCACAAGATGTTTGATGAAGAATACCGTAAGACTGAAAGAATTGAGAAAGCACATGTGTGCAGAATTCAAGCGCATTGTCCGTCCTTACAATTTTGACCAAAGTGGAAAAAACATTATGCACTTCTCTAATGAAATTTATTACGGCATTCCAGCTTCAAATTTATTCTTCAACAAGAAGACACCAAAACATACGACTAAAATCATCCACAACAACTATATAAAATATGTGTCCCTGATGATCGGGAATACGACTTGGACCCCAAATGTCTACATGAAAAAACTCAAAAGGGGAACTACTGCTCCGACGATGACAACTAGGGAAGACCGACCAGTGATGCTTCCCTAACTGACACGCTTCGTAGTTGAATGACGAGATGGGTAAAATCTGGGGAAGAACTTGATGCAGATTCTGAAACAAGAGATAATCGAAGCGCATGTGCCAAAGAAAAAGAGAAACCGATCTGGTGGAATGGGATGATAGACCAGCATATGATGTTTAGACCAGTCGATAGAGTTCGTCCTGCTCACGGTCACGACCAATCACCTTGCCCATAAGAATGTCCTGAAACACAAGAGATGATGGGTCAAATATTGCTCGACAATTTAAATCCTTAGTAATCTGACTGATAGATAGTAAATTCATTGAGAAATCAAGAGCATGCAACACATTCTGTAAACGCATAGATGGTGTCAAGGTGATCTCCCATTGTCCCATGATAGGAGAATGAGTCCCATCGCTATGACCACAGTCCTACCCAGAGGCAAGACCTTAAATGTCGGTTTCAGGTACCAATTCGGTGATCGACCAAAACGGAATTTCGATCAAAACGGTCGAAATTCGACAGTTCGATCATTTCGATCATTTTTGTACTATGGCCCCCATATTTCGAACATTTTGACCATTTCGGTCGAAATTCGATTTCGACATGATATCAAAATTAAACTGAAATTCGACTGAATTTCGCCGAAATTTGAGGTCATGCCTAGAGGAACATGCCGACAGGCTATGAGCTGATCTCTAACTCCACACAAGTAATGCGTGGCTCCAGAATCAATAATCCACTCTGATATATATGAAACAGGATAAAAGTAGAGGCATGAACACTACCTGAGGTACTAACCCCTGCAGTAGCGGCAAAGTCCGAGCTGTTCCCTAAAGCAGGTGCTGGGGTACTAGATAGTGGCATGATGTCTCTCAATTGAGATACAAGCTCGTCATATCTCTAATCTGATGTAGGTGGCACAGCTTGTTGATGATGGGCCTGCTCGGTTACATGTGCTGAGCTAGAAAACCATGCTTGGAGTAGCGCGTGTCTTCCGTATGATCAGATCTGTGACAATAGGTACACGATGGTCCACGACCACGTCCACCTCTACCTCGTGATGCCCGTCCACGGAACTGAGACGAGCAACCTCTCCCACGAGATACCACCATGGCAGAAGAATTTGGTACTGGAGTTGGAATATTAATCGTGCTTAACCTCCAGAAGGCCTCCTCCATGGGAGGAATGGTAGCATCAGCCAGTATATGGGAGGATGCGGCCTTGTACTATGAGTCAAGAGAGGCCAAAAATACTCCAACCATCGTAGCATTCCGGAATGTCTTCATTTGTTCTAGAGTCATCGTGAGAAGCACAAAGCTATGAAACTTTTCAAACATCCCGCACTGGGCGGTATAGTGTGCATGTAGTGGTCGACCATTTTGCTTAATGGAGAAGAAGTCGTGCTGGAGCTGTAGAATTTTCGTCTCATTCTTGGCCTGTGAATACGTGGCAGCAATAATATCCCACATGGCTTCGGTAGTGGGCTGGTCCAGGACATCGTTTGCAATAACAGGTAACATGGTACCAAACAACCAGGCATGTGCATATACGTCATCAGCCTCCCAAGTGGCATATAACCCTATCTTCTCCGTCAGCTCTTCTTCAGTAAGAATATGTTTCTTACCCATGGACTTCATTAGGCTCATGAATTGCATGTCCCACAACTCGTAATTCGACCCATCCATCTTGATGTCGAACCTCTAAAGGCGCACGTGGTGGGGATATCAATCTTGTTCTCTGACATCTTGTCGATCGAAGGAGAAGAGGATCATAGACTTTGACCAAAAAGATGTCTACACGGACATAGGGGAAGTTGATTGCATATGTAGACTTAAATCACAACCAACCCCCTCAAAAAAAGGGGCAACTACGACTTCGAGGGCCGCACGAGATGCAACTGGAGCCATTCGATAGTTGTGTGAGATGCAATTGGGGCCACAAAGACCACAAGTGTGGTTGGGCGGTGGTTGCGGCTGGGGACGTTGTGGGCGGCAGTGCCGCGAGATGGGGCAGCTGGAGCATCAAGGCCGCAGGAGGCGGGAACGGCGATGCCGCAGGGGGCTAAAAGCGGTTGAAGCCCGTCAGGGTTGGCAGCACGCGAGAAGGCTCGAGGTGGGGACTAGGGATAGGGTTTCGATACAAGAGCTTCGGTCTAGGATCGTCGCTCTTCTACCATGTTAAGAAAATATAGAGAGTTGTTTTATTCATAAGCCTAGGCTCTCTTATATAGAGAAGAGACCTATGGGTAAATTACATAAAGCAGATAGGAGGAAAAGGAAATAGATGAGGAAGTGCTTAAATACAAAAACAAAACATATATTCGTATAATATATCAAAAATATTACCCTTGTAAGCTTGATTTCACTGCTTATTTTGCTACTCTTAGAATTAAAACACATCATGAATTATATATTTTGTTTCGGGTCGGAGGCGCTGCCCTTGCACCCCGCAGGGGAGCGAGACCCTCGTCTGGTAGAGTATGATGCTACAGGGGGTGCATACGACGATTTTTCAATTGGTGGACTTCACCCTCATTGGCAAAAGAGATGAAAACAAGTCCACTGTTGATCAAGTTATAAATCACAAGTCCATAATATATCTTAGCAATCAGCTCATTTGTCAGTTGTCAGCATTAACAGCCAGCGATTTGTGCGATATAATGTGAATTAGTGTGCTAAATACATCTCATCCTTGCATATAAATGTGTATTTGTATATTATTTATTGTTTAATAACTATGATGATCTTAATTCATGAAAAAATTATTTTTTACATCATTTTCGACCAGACAGAACGATGCGATATCGACATCGATATTTCCCACCTTGCCTTTCACGGAACTTTTGGTTCTAAATCCCTCATGACTAGGTAATGTATTTTATAATATTGCACTAATTTACATTTTTCATTTATTTTTGTGAATACATAAAGCTGTATACCAAAGAAACATTGTCTCATTAATCACTATATGCATTTTTTGAATCAAATGACTCATCTCAATGCCATTCATTATCTTCCATTAACAAACAGGTGCTTTAAGAGTGCTTAACTTAGCTATTTTGATTCCAATTCCGATATTTATTACTCACCAATCAACATTAACAACAATATGTTCGATATGACCGATATGTGCGATATAGTGATCATAGATTATTTATGTGTCATCTACGTGTATATTTGTAACTTATTTAAGGATATAAGAACTTGGATTAAATCCATTTCCAATATTTATAAGTCAGCAATCAACATATCAGTAATATGTTCAATATGACCGATATGTGCGATATATGGGGTATAAATGACTTTATATGTGTGATATAAGTGTGTATTTGTAGGTTATTTGTTGTTTTGATATTTTGGATGATCTTCAATTCTGAAAAAAAATGGTAGAAAAATTGTTTTTTTGAGCCATTTCTGATATTTCCACTGATATCATCGATATGTTGGCGATATATCCCGTCATATCTTTTTCCGAATGGACCGATACGATATCGATATCGACAATTGATTTTGTTAAATAGTATGTTTGTGCATTTATCATTTTAACATTCTAACATGTTTTATGTTGCTAATATTTGGTTCTTAAATTTCTCTGTGTTCATTTATCTAAATTTGCAGTTCATTTTCATTCTCATTTTATCTCATAAAAGTATAACTTAAATATCACTCTTGATTAAAAAACTATAGTATAATCAAGGATGGAATGACTATATATATGTAAATATATAAGAATATTTTCTTAATGTAATTTACATATTATAATAACTAAAAATACAAAATCGAATAATTCCCAATAGTATCCGAATACTGCTTAGTCTCGAGTATTCGGTGACCCTACCGTGTGGCCCTACCGACTAAATATCCAATAACAACTTCCAACACTGTAATTATATTTTAGTTCTTAAATATTCCAACCAAACTCTACTGTGTATGTACACATAATACATGTATCCTTCTCTTACAATGAATCATTGTAAGTATTTCCCCCTCATCTTCATTCCTATGTCAATTTTCTTACTATATGACAAGTATCACTCCTCTTTGCGTTCCTCCTGTGTATCAACCGTCCAACACACTTTTTTAATATATGAGTTGTTAGTTTCAAATCATTTGCTTTCTTTGCCCATATTCCTCATTATGTCTACGTGTCTCCGATATTCCATCATGAGCATGTGTACCTTCAAAAACCTTTATTCTTTCATCATGCTTCCCACCTTAAAATAAATAAATAGGCCAGTCCGAGACGTGCCCAAAGCCCATGTGAATGAATCCAACCGTAAGTTGTAACAAAAAAAAAAGACAACACGACCAATGTCCATTAAATTGGACCCTGAGGCATGTCACCTCCAACCTGAAGGAGGCGGCTTGATGATGCTAATCCCTAATTCCGCTACATGAGGCACTATAAAATATACAAAAACATATATCATAACCCAAAAAAGTATCCTAAATCAACATTTTAGTTGACTGTGTTCTTGTTTTTAGGCTTTGTTAGCCATCTCACTTCTAGTTTCTTTGTATTTAGCTCTTTGGTTTGCATGTATTCCCCTTGAAGGGCACTGATTGTAAGTTTTTTTGTGAAGTAAAGCACCTACTCAAGCTGCCAAAATCGGCCTTGTTAAAAAATACTCCTCCCTTTACATGGCGCAAGCATTTCTCATGGACAACATGGAAACATAAGATTATATGCTTTTTTAAGCATTTTGTCTCATTTCATCCGCCATTTGATAAAAATTGGAAGGCAAGTGGCTTAAAAAATTATCACTAATGAATGTCGTCGATTAATCTCAGCTTATTTTCCTATCCAAGAACTATATCCTTGTAACATGCTAGAATAAGTTATGCATAAATACAAAATAGCATGAATAATAGTAATTTATAAAAATAAAAATTCTTCCCAGCAAGCAAATCCTCTGCCACAAATTACCAAGCTCAAACAATGTAATATTTTTGCCAGAACTCCCCTTCCCAACCCTTTTAGAGATCGTCGCCATCAAAACACTCGCTTACATAGTCGAGAACTTGAAACATAAAGATGAGATTTTAAGCAACTATGGATGCAAGAACTGGTATAATTGTATGAGCGCAAGAACATGTATAATCGTACTCAGCGAAGGCGACAAGCTCTTCTTCTTAAGGCATGCCATCAGATGAGGTCGATCTCCTTCTCGCCCATGGTCGGTAGCTTATGGGATACGCCTATTAGATTTCATTGAAGGAGATAATTGTTGTGGTGGTGGAAGAGGAAGCCTCATGGCCCTCATGTGATCAAGATATAACATTCACTTACCGAAGTCGATCAAGAGTAAATAGGAATATGCATGCAAAAAAACAATTCCAAGCGATGTGACTTTGACATGGATTTTTTAAAGGAGAAGTATCATACGAGTTCCATCAAAATGATAGCATGGAATTAAAGACTCAAATCTTCTGAAGAGTTCCATTGAAGCTACTGGAAGAAGATCCAAGAGGGAAGGCATCCGAGGAAGGCGGTAAAAGTGGTAGAGCCGAAAGACGGCATATGAGGCAATAGTCTAGGGATGTAGCAAAGGGCAGAGAAGTAGCATTAGCTTAAGGAGGTAACGGATGTGGGCGACAACTGAAGAGACAATGAAGGAAGTGGCAGTGCTGACCTAACGGGGCAGTGAAGGCCATGGTGATGTCGAACTGGCAAATCGATCGAGGCAATCTAGATAACGGTCGAAGAGTCGGTGCCTGGTGAAGGCAGAGGAGCACGATATTGGTTCACAAATGATGGTAACAAGGTTGAGGCATGACATTTCTCGAGGAGGCAGATAGCGATCAGCGCGATGAAGGTAAATCTGAAGAGCAGTAACGAGAAATCTCGTGAAGGAGGGAGGAGGGGTGTGGGGTTTCAACGATCATCAAGGACCGATCAGCCAAAGCCCTGAATGCTAGGGAGGCTACATGTTCCCTCGAGCGATGATAGGGAAGGAAGAAACCCTATGACAGTCAATGTGGGACTTGGATATGGATTGGATCACCTCAAGTGTGTACCTTATGTATGTTTCCAAGTAGTCAACACTTAAATAGACTACTCCTTAGTCCAAGTTTGTAAATATTTGCATTAAATCTCAGTGTTCTCGATAAAGTGTGTATAACAATTACGTCGATTATCAATTTGCGAAGGCTTAATTTTACGCCCTTGCTTGTCCTTAATGTTATTTGTTATACATGTAATCAATTTTACTTGACAGATTTGGAACTAATTGGATTCCAATTTAACAACCCAAACTCTTAAGCCTAATTTGTTTAGTAGCTTCCATTGACCATTATATAGTCTCATTCAAGTCAAACCAAACAATATGGTACTAGGTGGGGTTCTACATTCAATATTTGGATACGAGGCCGCCAGTCTAGCTAGGAAGATGGAGCCAATCACAAAATCAAAGTAACAGCTACATTTCGGCAATTACAAAACCTTTTAATCTTGACATAAAATTGCACTCATCATCTAAGGAAAACCCCGATTTAGGTCAAACTCCGAGAGGAGTGGGATGAGAACAACGAAATATATACCGAACAGCGAGATCCATCTCAAGATATTCAGGAGATCGATCTCGAGATGAAATTAGGGCAAAAAATGGCACGAAATTCAAGGAAAGCACAATGTATCGATCAAATCGCAAGTGTCAGTCGTCCAGAAGTGGATCGGAAATGAACGAGGACGATCGCTTACCTCGCGAATGACTGTGGCGTTCGATTTGGTTGGTGGAGCGGCGAGAAGGGTCGTGGATGAAGATGAACATGGGAGGTCGGAGGTTTCGCGGCATCGGGATTTTATAGTTGGCGGCCCGCTGGGTTTCAAAATCCAAAGTGGAAATTTTGCTTTTTTGGATTCTTACATCACAGCTCCTCAGGCTTCCTTGTTTTTTTATTGGTTTGGAGCCATGTACTCACAGGAGTATTTGTGTAAATTCCACTCATTTAGACCAGGTGAGTTGTTTACATTTTTCGGTTCATTAAACTAAACGAAGGAAGATAAATGGTCGAGCTTCCATTAAACCGGTGTGCAAAGAAACTTCCAACAAGTGGATTACATCGTAGATGGTGGGGAAAAGAAGAAATTAACAAATAAAGAGGAAACAACAAATGAGAAAAGCACCATTCGTCATGAGAACTAAACCACCTCGGTTAAGGATAGCACGGGCACTTGAGAGATTACTTTCAAGAGATAAGTCGATAAACAAATGAGAAAAATAAGAAAAATCGATACAGTCATTCAAATTGTAGATCCAAATATGAGATGCAGTGTTAGAAGGATTGGTTTTGCAATACAAAAAGGATTAGTGGCGCAGCTTGTTGCCCACTTGCCATCTGTTTCGATGTAAACTTTTTCTTCTGAAAAAAAAATGTCCATTAAAATATGAGATATCAACTCCGATGTCTGATGGCTCAATCAGCAAGCTCAAAAGAGCCAAATCTCTGAGTGGAAATGGATTCGGAGAGTTCCACTGGAAGCAAAGCACAAAATTTGAACTGAATATCTTCCAACGAGCTTCCCGAAGACCGTCAATGAAGGATATTGTGGCTTGGAGGTGGAAAAGCAGCTTATCCGGAGATAGGTCAACAGATAAAGGCACAGTTGATGTATAGTTTGATATGTTGTTTCTTTGAATTCAGTATAAAAAGGATGATCTAAAAAACTCATTGAATTGGAGTTTTTCAATCAAATTAAAATATTACTTTTTTTTAGAATTGGTCTAAACCATTAGTCCCAATATTATATATATTCATATCAAATTCGCATTCATTTTTACATTTATGTTTATAAAAATATCCTTGAAATGGTATTATATTGCAAAGTAAGACTTAAGATAAAGTGATTAGTATAGATAAAATATCGTTTATATAAAACATTCTTCCATGAGAATGGATGAACTTAAAAAAACACTACTCCTTCTATTTTTCTCAACTTTACATAGCAGTTTAATAAATAATTCGGATAGAAATCGATAAATTCATCATAATATCGATTATCCCTCTGGCTTTAGTAAATAATTAGTAATAATTAACAAATGATTTAATTTGATAATTAACCTTGTGTAACTAATTAACAATAGTTATATATGCATGAATAAATACATATTGTGCTCATTATTTTATATATTTCTTTATTATTAAAAATCAATAAAAAACTATTTTAATATTGTATCTATTTTATTTAATATTAAATATAAATTAAAAATATAAAAAAATAATAAGAAAAGTTAAAATGAATGGTTTTAATATAATAAAAAATCTTACAAAAACAATATTATGTATATATAATATATTCTCACTTTGAATTCTAAATGAAAGTTGTAGATCTCAAAAGGAAAGTTCTCATGTTGAACAGTTTTTATTTTGAGATTTCTAACTATTTTATTGTAATTTTATAGTAGTTTTTTCATTTCACCGCCTCATCATGCCATGCGACCCAACCCCTTTGACTCACCCACGACCATCCTAGACCTTCTCATATTCACAATTTGACAGTCGAGAGCCTCCCATCCATGCCTTATTCTCAGTCTCATAATTATCCTTGATCTTCTACATCTTAGTCACTCTTCGCTGCCTTGCTATGGACCGTTAGATCATGAGATGCAATGGTAACTGCCTCATCCCTAACCTCCAGCCCATGTGAGCCCAAAGGTTGCGTCGATGGAAACCTACCGAACTTCCTCCATTTTTTCTAACCTCTCCACGTAATCAATCATTCAAACTCCGACATCAAGTTCTTCGTCTAACCATGCTTTCTTTTACCGTAAACATAACTTCCACATTCTTCAACCTCCGTGATTCTACGTGTGTTTAAATCTCCAAAAAAACCCTTCAACCGACGGACCTTCTGTTCAAATAACCCATCGCCACTCACTTTGGCGGCTGATCTGCCATTTGTGAGATCATCTCATAGCCTCAACCTTCATTTCTGACAAAGATTGAGAGTTCTTTGAGAGCGATGACTGAGAGGTATCTCAGGCGAGGTTTAAGGTGAAATCCACCTTACTATGGTGCTAATTGACAGTCAATTAAGCTTGGTATCTTGGTTGGAGACCTTAAGCGAAGACCGGACCTCTTGAAGCTCCACTCCCAATTCGTTTCTACCCTCCTCCATTCATCTTCATTCTAGGTGAAGTTTCTTATTTTCGTTTCTTCTTAGTTTCTCCATTTATTTTCAGGCATTCACACAATCTCTCACCAACCCGATATCACCTACACCTTCATCGTGGTTCAGTGATCTTTGTAGAACCACAAAGTCAAGCTATCTCTCACCAGATCGCTACAATCTCCATCGATCCCTTTCTTCCTCTGCTCGGGGAAAGAACCCACCTTTCAGTCTTTAGATCATTCCCAGACACATCCATTACGCTTTGTCTTAGTGGCTAACATTTATAGGAGCCCCTTATCTTCTCTGATTGGAGAACCTAATAGTGCTCTGATCTAGAGCTTCAACGTTGGAGCATCTCCACTGACAGGGTTTTGCAAGGTTGCGCTCCTCTTCTTCAAGCCATCATGACCTTTTTGCAAGTTCAAGGTGAAGGTATCTCGATCATCTATTCTACAAAAGGAGAATCGAGAAGCAAGGGGACCATCACTATAGCTCTACTGTTCGTCCGTTGTAAGAGGAAGAGAGGGAAGAAGTCAAGTAGCAACCACCATTTGATGAGATCACCAGATCTGATCTGACGGCTCTCAGACCTCCACGCAGTGCCACTCAAAGCATCGTTTCAAACCTCAGCTTTGGCCTCACCGAGCCAACATCGAGGCATCCCAACGCGCTACGTGTCTCGAGCCTTCAAGTTCCTGCCGGGACTCCACCACACGTGATCTAACACACGTGGCATGGGCTATTTACGTCCTGCACCCAGTGATTTTCTCTATTTGCATAAATACTCCCACATACAAGGTGTCTTATAAAAAGCCAAGTACATATTTTCTTATTTACGTTTAGGTTCCCTCAGGAAATATTGTGTGATATTTTAATAGTTTTTAAATTAATATTACTATGCAGTCATGTCCTTTGTCTTAAATATTGGATATCTCGAGAACCTTGTATCCTTTTTTAATGAAACGTGTATCATTTTAAAGGTCATTTAATTCTCTTTCATGCAATTTCCTTATTTATTTGATTTGATCTGTTATTTTCTCATTAAAAATCAGTGTGTTTAATTGACCTTTAAATCCTATTTAATTGCTCATTTTTCATGATGACATGATTGAATGATTCATGATGCTCTGATTTTATTTGAATCGATAGAATCTAATTAGGATTTTAGACTAACTATTCTAAATAATCATGTCCTGATTAGTCTTTATTTGAGGTGATATTGCATATTGAAACTTTGTTCGGTCCATTAAGTGTGTATTGAACTTTAATCATTGAATATCTCATCTGGATAACTTTGTGCCTGATTATTCTAATTAAATGCTCAAATAATCAAGAGAATATTGTATGTTTGAGTTTTTGTAATGCATCATGTTTAGCGTTGTGAGATACACTTTCCATTATTACATTTGTCATATCATTTTTGGTAGAATATTAATATAATTACATATAAAATAAGATAAAAATACATGCATTCTTTTTGTGTTGCATAGCTTGACCTAAATTTCACTAATCATACACTTATATAATTAATTAACAATTAGAATAAATTAACTAATTGCTCATGCCCTTGAGTTCGACCTTGGATTTATCCATTTATTTTTGGTTGAGCCAATGTTCACATGTAGAGATGCATGCGGACGGATACGGATATCGATCTAGGTATTATTATATCCTTATTCTAACACAAATATGGATATGGATATGAATATTGACGGATATTAAAATTATCTTACCATAACAAACGGATATTGATCGCCTACAAGTAATGTTAGAAATACTCTATAGAATCGACTTAAATATATATGAATTAGATAGAAAATACATGATATAAATTTACTAAATGTATCTGTATCATAAAAACATACAAATATGGTAAAAGAAGATGTAGAATTATGTTATATGAGGTTAGAAATAAATATGTCTATATTTACATACAAAACGGAAACGATATCCATATCTTTATCCATTTTAAAATGGATACGGATACAGATATCAAAATCGGTATAAAACGGATACAATGACATATCAGATACATGTATATTCTTAACCATTTGCATCCCTATTCACAGGGATATCTGCTCAGTTTTGATAGATTGTTTAGTGATCGTATTACAATGAATAAATTTTAAAATAGTCAGTTAGCAATTCATCAGATGGTGACATAGTCGGGGACATGACATTCTTAGTTGATTTATTTAGGTTTAGAAATCTTGATTTTAGTGATTGTTAGTGCAATTTTGGTTTCTTGTTTTATTGTCTATATTTATTTTGTGTTGATTTTTTGTGGTGTTGATTTTTTGTGGTGTTATTATCTTCTCGTAGATAGCTTACTTTTCTCTCTAAGTGCGTCTATTTTATTTGTTGTTTGTGGTAGGGCATGTGTGGACCCGACGGCTACCAAAGTGACACAAGGCGGCGAACTTGGAGCACGAGCTGAACAGACTACGCAACAACTACATTTAGTAGAGACTTTTTTAGCCAGTTTAGTTACTCATTTTTGTTGTATCTCTATTGTAACAATTGTAATACAATTACCCTTTTATAGTGGCTCTCGGTTGAGAACTCACGTCTGTAATCAAAGGCCTCTATTCTCCATTTATTTTGTGTTGTGTCGGGGACCCGAGAGGACTCAACTTGAGTGGTGATTTTAGGATACTCGCTTCAAATAGCCAAACATAGGCCATCTCGATTGGCCCCAATCGTAAAGTAGGCCGCACTTATTTTGACATCTTAAGATTCACTTATCTTAAAGATTCGTCAATAGACACATCTAAGTATGTTCCATTTAGCTCTTCATTAAATTGAGTTCTACCCCTTTAATAGAACTTCTGCTTAGGGTGTGTTTTATCATCTTGCATTCATATAATATAAATTTAAATACAATATAGCATCCTGCAAATAGAGAACCGGAAGTCACTATAAGCAAATTCTTCTAAGCATCCATCATTATTTTATCGCTTGCGTTCTGATTTCAGATTCATTATATTGTTTTATAACTTAAGTAAAAAAAGAAATGGGATTGATCATTAGGCATTGATTTTCATGAGATCACTTTAACTATCAATAGATATCCTAAATCTAAAAGTGAGGATGTTATCAAAGGCGATCATAAATAACTTGAAATAAAATCTTCCTTGTACTAGGGGCGAGCAAAACCCTCATTGAATACTTGTACTAAACTCTAGGCAGAGTGGGTGAGGACATATCCTTAAGTATTAGAGCCCAAAACCCTAGACTTCCACCTAAGTCTCCAGGTCCGACATTAACAGATTTGGGAGCTGCAAGTGGTTGCTTCCAACCTTAGAAATATGCTTTGGTTGTGTAAGTATGTTTGTTTCTTTAGAGGTGTGATATGGTATTCCAAAAAAATTGCCTCTTTGATTGAGAACCTTCAGGAGCTCAATTGGGCATAAGGAGACCCCATGTGCTTAATGTACTTCTAATTTGGTCTTTCACTAACTAAATTTACCAAGATAAATCAGACAAGCTCTTACGACCTTGACGTGTTCAGTTGGTGAAATAACAAGAGTTTAAGCTGTGTTTGTTTTGTATGAGTTTGCCACATATTCAAGTGCAAAACTATGGTATGCATCTCCTCATGTCTCCGGCTAAGAAACCGAGCTCGAGCAGTCATCAAATAACGATGTAGCAAGGTGGGTTTCACCTTGGACCTCAATTGAGATACCTCTCCATTGCCACACTCAAATAACTCTCAGTATCTATCAGAGACGAAGGTTGAGACTAGGAGATGCTCACAGAAATGGTGGATTTTATAGGAGATTTATGAAGGACTTTTCAAAAATTTGCTCGTACACTAACTGAGCTCTTAGGAAAGGACACCAAATTAATTGTAGATCATTGATGCCTAGAGGCCTTCGAGCCTTAAAGAGAAAAAATAATGGATCTGTGTGTCTTACAAAGCTCTTGATTGCTCTCTTCCCTTTGAGATCATAACTGATGTATTAGATTTCGTGATAGGAGTTGTGTTAGGGCAACAATGTGATGAGATCCTGTTTGCACTTCACTACACGAGAAAAGTTTTAGATTTGGCACAGAAAAATTATACAGCTTTTGAAAAGGAGATGCTCATCGTAGTTTGGGCTTTGTAAAGATTTAGGTCTATATTCTCGGATCTAAGGTAGCTATTTACACATATCACATATCGATTCATTACTTAATGGAAAATAAGGATGCGAAGGCGCATCTTCTTAGGTGAATTTTGCTACTTCATGGGTTCGATTTAAAGATCAAGGATAAGCTTGGAGTAAGGATTGTTGTAGCTGATCACCTTTCCCTACTTGATTGTAGAGATTCCCCTGATTCAAATCCTATTATAGAGACTTTCCTTGACTAGTCGATTTGTGTTGTCGGCTCACCCCCATGGTATGGCAACCTGGTAAACTTTATTGTCTCCATGAAGTTCCCCAAGGCTGGACTAGGAACAATATTAACCGACTAAAGTCAGACTCGAGGAGATACCATTGAGAGGATCTATTTCTTTTCTTTGAAGGATCAGATTGTGCTTGGAGAAATTGTATTCCTTACGAGGAATACCAGAGTATCCTTACCCGATGCCATACCATGGAAGTAGGACGCCGCTGAGGAAAGAGAACCACTAAAAAGGTGCTCCAATGCGGATTCGTTTAGCCGACCTTGTTTCAGAAGCCATTAATTTTGTAAGGTTGTGTCCAGTTTGTCAAAGAATGGGAGGAACTGTTGGATATAGAAATGAGATGCACATGTAGACTGTGATTATCTATTATGTATTTGATGCACGGGCGATTGATTTTATGGGTCCCTTCAAAAAAAACGGGCATGAGTATATTTTATTAGTGGTTGATTACTTATCTTGGTGGGTGGAGGCTATCCCAACCCACTCAAAGCACATATATCAAGATTATTAGTAAATCTGTGAACATCATTTCTAGGTTCGATGTTCCAAAAATCTTGATTATAGGTAGTGGTAGCGACTTTGTGAATAGAGACAAGAAAAATCTAGCTAATGACTATGTTATTAATCATCGTGTGACTAGTCTTTACTAAGAGCCATGTGCATGTATTAAGTAAATCGACTACTTAAGTCGAGCTCCACTCTTAAAGTAAAAAAATAAACATGTCTCGACACACCACAAATAATATCAGTTCAAAAATATCTCTGATTACGCGTACGAGTTCTCAATCAAGAACCACTGCAAATGATAATTAACTGTTGCAAATATATACAAGAATAATGAATAAAAATAAAATATAAACCATGTTACTCTCTCTACTAAAACAGTTGGACGTGGTCTCTTAACAAGATACTCCAAGCTTCTTGCCTCCATGTAGCCTCAGTCTTCCTCGGCTCCACGGGCCCTATACCAACTCAACTTGGTTAAACTTTAGCTAAGAGATAAAGATTGAAAATGCAACATACTAACAAATATAAGACAACAAATTAACACAAATAAGATGAATGACATATATAACACTTAAATTATTTAAGATGAATATTAAGCCTAATTAAATAACCTAATGAAGCGGGGTCCCCAACAATAACGCCATCTGATAAATCGCTAAATCGCTACTCTAAATAACTCAAGTTATAGTATGAGCGATTAGCAGTTCAATCAGAACCATGTTTAATGTCTTGATGAAGAAAACATGGCTAAAAAATTTACACCTGGATATGTCCAAAGTCAAACGCCAGACAAGCTATTAATATATCTAACTACGGTTTAAATATTTTAAGTTAAGTTATCTATTTTTTTGTCCTTTTAAATGCACTTAAAATATGATGCTACAAAATGAGTTACTATGCAATACTAAACAATACATGCAATCACAAGAAATGCTCTTGAATTGAATGTTAAAATATCTTAAATCAGTCCACTAAATTAAGTATGCAAATGATTACATGCTTAATTGATTGAACAATCAAGTTGATATCAAGGCATCTAAATCCCTAAGCATAAATACTACTCTTCATATTTAATCAAAGCTAAGTTCAATCTGACATCGTATAAAATTCACTTAAACAAGAAGTATGATAACAATAATTAATTTGCCTAAAAAAGCCATCTGATTTTCAGACTTAAACATGAATTTAAGGAAAATTAATAATTACAAAACAATCAGAAACTTTATTTTATAATAAATGATCAATGACACATCAAATTAAAACATACATAGCATAATCATGTAGATCATGAAAATAACAATCCAAAGAGATCAATTTTACTTATTTTGAATTAAAGATGCTCTAGTTATTGAACAATCAATATAGGGACTTTATTGCAAACTTGATTAAAAATACACAAAATATAACAAACATGTCCAAACAATGTCAGAAATGCAATAAAATAAATTTGAAGGGACTTATCTGCAATAGTCCAAGGGCGTGAGGACGTATTCGATATCATGAAGAGTCGGTGGCATTGGATTGCAAATATCCTACGTGGCAAATGAGATGGGGTGTGTGGATATATGCAAGTATATGCACGGTCTTCTCGCTTTGGAAGCTCGACTGAATTTTTAGTTTTGATATATGCTTTTGAAAAGTATATGATCAACACCTGGGTATGATATATGCTTTTGGAAAGTATATGATCGATACCAACTTCCAATGATTGAATGAGAAACTTAATGATAATACCCCAAAGGAGACAATCTAAATATATCTAAAATTTTGGGTTTGTTCTAGGTCTTTGAGTACGCATGATGTACTGGTATTAGGAATACCTGAGGGTATGGTGTTGCTTTACCTAAAGGTTTTAAATATCGATATTGACTTCCATATTGAAACCACGTCGATACGATATTTTAGTGAACATTCATCAAAATTTCGTAGAAATCTCACCCACATTGACCAACATTTGTGAATGAATAACATGAAAAAGCCTCCATACTGCCATATCACTCGGTATTTGATCCCATACCAAAATATCAATGAAATATCGCTGATATTTTGCAAAATATGAAACCCTATCTTACCTCATCCTATCCCTTTAACACAACCACCATTCATATGCAAAACGAGTGAAGTAGTCGGTTCATTCAAAGAAAGTGACATCAACTGAAACATATTAGTGATAACTTGAGGGTCATAGCATCTTTACCTTTTTTGTCCGAGAGTAGCCAAGGAATACATACTTGATTGCATCAGGAGATAATTTATATATAGTTTGAAAGTTATGAACAAAGGCAGTACAACCAAAGATTCTCAATAGAAGAGAAAAAGGTTCCTCCATCAATATACAAAAGTAAGAAAGGAGTTACCACATTTAGATTTGAAGAGGGGGCCCTATTATGAGTTAGGTGGTAGTGGGAATGGCATCCCCCATTAGGTTTTGGGACATCCATGTGAGTAAGCAAGCTACGGATAATGTCTAGAAGGTGGTGAAGTTTCCTTTCGGTGCATGTCCGTCCCATATGTCCTTCGCAATGTCCTTGTAGAGGAGGTTCACTGCGATATGGTATTGATCATCGATGTCATAAAGTGATAGTTGTCCCCAAGTCAGAACTCATAGTCATGATCTATCTCTTGCAGAGGCTCATTTGTCTATATCTTTAGAGGCTCCTTTGTATATCTCTTGTAGAGGCTCCTTTGTCAATATTGATATCTCCCTTTGACCACTGATGAACCGAAACCAGAGCACATAATTCTTTGCACCTTGAGTTTGATAGAGTTTGGTGCATTATCATGAAAGATGTAGATAACAGTGGTTTGGTCATGGTGGGAGTAATGGCCATCATGATCAGGAATGAAGTGAACAAACTAGGTTTGAATTCCTTTTAATCATGCATCAGAAGTGCATTAGGATTGCTTCTTTGGTTTGTTTTCTTTCAGACATCAGAGTCACATGTAATCGAGCAGCACAGAAGAGACCGAGCAGAAATGAAATAGAGGTGTCACGTGTCGATGGGTTGAACAAGGATGAGATTCGCGACATGAGAGAATGGTGGTGGCGGTAGGAATTAGGTCAAACGTTTTAGCCTAGAGTTGTCACTCTAATATAATGTGAAGATTATTTGAGAATAAACGGAATCAATTATTCGTGGGGGTGGAGTTTCTTATATAGAGTGAAACCCTATAACCCTGTTGGATATAATTACATAAGAGACCCCAAAAGAAATCTATCAACAATAAAGCCTTTTCCCACAATTAGGTAGGGTTAGATACATTGGTTCTTTACCTCCATTCAGATCTGTCTCGGGTCGATCTTGGGTTTATACCCAAAAAACTAAGACTCCTTCGTATAGTCTCATTCCGTCACTTCCTGGGTCATCCTCGACCTCTCTTAGCCAGCTCAACATCCCAAAGCTTGCATCTTCTAACTGGTGCATCGGTTGACCTCCTTTACAAATGGTCAAACCACCATAAGCAATTTTTCGCATCTTATCCTCGATCGGAGCTAAACCAACTTTCCTTCTGATCGCATTATTCTGAATCTAATCTTTACATGTGTGTCCACACGTCCACCTTATCATTTTCATTTCTGCTATTTTCAATCTCTGCACATGTCTACGATTTACATGCCAACATTCAAATCCATAGAACGTAGCAAGTCTTACAATTGCTTTTGTAGAACTTTCCATTGATTTTTAAAGAAATTTTCTTATCATAGAGAATAGCAGAGACTCCTCTCCACTTTATCCAGCCTGCATTTATTATATTAGTAACATCTTCATTAATTTCCCCATCATGTAGCAAAATAGATCCTATGTATCTAAAAAAATCTCTTTCGAATGTTATCGTCACCAATCTTCACCTCGATTCCTTCATTATTGCTTCCATTAAAATTGCATTCCATATATTCAATCTTAACCTTGGTTAAATGAAATTCTTTAGTCTCCAGACCTCAAGCTTATCATTTACTCCATTTATAATCTCATCAATCAATAGAATTATTGGACATGTGAGCCCCCAACGAGCCATTATGCAGTAAATATTATTGCAACTCACTCTTAATATGAAATAAAGAATAACTAATTTGCATAATATATTCCTTAATACAATTAGGATTATGGACCATGGCCATCTTAATAATAATACACATGTTAATTCAATGGTTGAGTTGTAGGGGCCGGTGCTTGGATGATATCTAAAGAGTTAGAATGAGGACTCATCAAGCACCCCCAGATGATCATTAAGAAAGGATCTCCAGCTTGAGAAGATGTCAACTCTTCTCTAAAGGCTGACATCTGATCGACCTCGTAATGCAGGTCCTCTACATAGGAATAGACATTCGGAGGTGTTAGATAAGTTAGATCAAAGAGTTGACTTAACGAGATCAAGATAACCCAGACCTATATCGTATACTGTCATGATATAAGTACACATCATCTAACCGGAGACATATGTGTCAATATATGTCTGAGTATGTACATTTGACAGACTGATAGGTTGATGACCTATGAAAGGTCTATACACCGATGAGATGGTGTGCATACAAGGGCATATGAGTAATATGATCTCCCAAAGGGATCATACATGTTCATTACTGAACCAGAAGACATGAGCTCACTCATGAGATATTAGGATCAAATACCGTACACAATCGTCTCGCTTAGGAAGCTTGACTGAATTTGTAGGTATGATATATACTTTTGAAAAGTATATGATCAGTACCTGGTTATGATATATGCTTTTGAAAAGTATATGATCGATACCAAATCCTAATGATTAAATGAGAAACTTAATGATAAAACCCTAAAGAAGGTAGTTTAAAAGTAATCTAAAACTTTGAGTTTATTCTAGGTCTTCCAGTATGCAGGATGTACATGGGTTTAAACATGATGCTTCCATTCCAAGGGAGTGATGAAAAGTATTTGAATTTTAGTGTCTCCTCTTAATAGATAAGTAATCTAATATTAGTTCAAATGTTGGACATTGATTTGAATATGATTCAGATGCAATGAGGAGATCAGATTCGCAGCTTTGATTAAAGCATCTTTGTGAGGTTCCCTAGATCTGGATTTGAAATATGGTCTCAATATCCAAGTCACTATACATGGAATATACAATCACTCTAGCCTTATCTCCATGTATCTACGGAGAAGGCACACAATTCTGGAAAGAGTTTGAGAATTATTCCATGAGCAATATTATCCAAGCATTAAAAAATAGATAATTAAATAGGATTTAATTATCACAATTATTGCATGGATAGCGATATCTAAGATAATTGAATTGGATTTAATTATTATGGATATGAGAAATGTGGATAACGCTATCCGTACTAATTATGGAGAATGTGGATATGATACATAATATCATGGAGAGAGTTAATTGTGAATGAGATTCACAATTTATATGTTAACGTGGATTGGATTCACATTATATAATTTAATGTAAATATGATTTACATTAAATATTAGTTTGAATAAATTAATTCTCAATGATCAACGATATAATTACAATGAACACAAATAAATTAGAATTATTTGGTGATAATTGAATAATTCAATTATCAATTAATATATTGAGTAATTATTTTTTGACGCATTCCACCTTAGAATAGATGTCCATGGGTTGTTTTCAACCATAGTGGATGTCCATCTTATTTTTAGTATAAGGATAAGTTATCTTAATTATCTTTCATTTATTGATTATATATTTTAATTAAGATAATTTGGAAATTATTTTCAAATTGTCCCTTTGTGTTTTTTTGTGTTTATTGTAAACTAAAAGGAAACATAAATCAATCTTAACCACTGATAAATGAGAGCATACAAATTGGGATCCGTGGAAAGAAACACAATCAATCTAAACCATTGATTAGCGTGAGCACATGGATTGGGTTCCATCGGCTTCCAAAATACTATAAAATAGAGGTCAGCCCTACCCACTTTACACACAAGTTGAATGAAGTGGTTGCATTAATAAAGCTCTCTCTCTCTCTCTCCACATGCCCACTCTCTTTTTCTACGACCTTGTTGGAGATTGTGACTGTTGTCGTGATGCCGTTGTGATGTTGGACCAATCGCTCAATGAACTCGATCTTCTTCAGTACCTCGTACTTGTGAAGAAGATAACGGAATTCATGCGATGAAATCAGGAGGTTCCTTACTTAGATCGTTTCTCAGGATTGCGGGAAGTACGTGACTCATCATTAAGCTTGCAAGTGCACTCTCGTCGTAACGGGCTTAAGTCAGGAGCTTCTTACTTTAGAAGCCCTGAGGATCACAATCGCACTTTAATAAGTAAGCTTAATCTCACATGATCTTGATGTAACGACTTGAGAAGTGTTCTCGAATCACGTGATTTTATCATTTTTTTTTAATTCTGATGCCCCTTGCAACTAGTATGACTAGTTTCCCTTAATCGCATTCGATATCACCTTCACGCTTCCGTGATACGCTAAGGACTAAATCATATCCTTAAATTGGTATCAGAGTCTTGGTTAAAGGTCTTGGATGTGATCCAAAAGCCTAGGTGAACGAGATTTTATATATCGAATGTGTGGGGACTAATTGTTTTGCATAAGATGTAAGTTTCGAATTATTTTTTCACTAAGATGAAAATACCATGTTTATGCACTATTTGGATGAATTTTTTAGATAATAAACTGTATTTATAATGTCTAAATATGTCCTCAAAATAGTAACCAATTTTTGACACCAAAAGTACATGAATTACAATTAAAAAATTCCCGAAATATAGTTATTTTTGCATGTAGTTACAGATCTACAAGAAATTAATTTTTGCTTATTATTTTCCCATTATAAAACATGAATAGACACTTTAATTAAGTATATAATCAAACTGAAAACTGCTTGAATTTTTTTCGCACGTTTTCAACTCTATTTGCCATAGATATTCCATATTTAGTGGAGATGAGTCGGATGATGATTGGATCATCAAGTCTTCTTGCTTAATGTGTTTACCATTTAATGAACAATATGAAAATTATGATATTGTCTTGATTAACTTGATGCTTAATATTTATGAAAATAATTGATAATCAATGGCCATTGAATGTATGTTTCATGACATAAACCTTAGTTTATCCTACAATAGTTGTAGGACAACTTTTACATGCAAAAATCAATAACATGTTTGCTTGATATGCTTAGAAATTTAGGATCTCAAAAAATATTTTAAGATGCCTAATATTTTCCGAGTGATTACTATATATAATACAACGTTCGTCATCTTGATCGATAAAACTACAAGCACGGTGGCATTATTTTATGTTGTTCTCAATCGGAATAGTGAAGGTGTCCAGTCCAGGTATGCTGGCTTGATTTCTTAATTAGCACATTGCATGTCAAGGAAATGCTCCCTCCAAGCATAACTTGAGTCTACTGACCGAAATCATATTGGAGGAAAGAATACTATGATTAAGTCAAGTTATACTCTAATTATTAAAATATAAAATAATACCCACTTGTGAGGATGTATACTATATACTAATATCAAGCAAACCCTAGATGTTTGTTGGTTGATTGGATTGCTAATTGATTTAAGATGATTAAATCGAATTAGAAACGATTAAAATAAAAAAAATTATTATGAATAAAGATGTAATTTCCTTGAAAGAATCAATCGTAATAAATATGGTTCATAATGATTAATTTAAATTAGAATGGGATATGAAGGATCGTATTAATGACATACATGGTCTCCTATCCAAGCGAATGGTTCCGTCGTTATGGATTGTTTGATGGAGACACATGTCCGAAATGATAACTCCTATATTCAAATGCACATGGATCGAGCTCGTTGCTTCTTGAAAGAGTAAGGTTGTATACTTAGTGACCTCAATCTTGGTTCCTCATATTATTGAAGTGATATTGGATTGCGCATAGAGTTCTATTCCTATTGATGGTTGATTCAATTAACAACATGTCAACATCACCTTAGGGGTGGTTGGCCCAGTCGTTAACTACGGAATTGGGAAATGTAAGTTGGGATTCTAGGGGAATGAGTTCTCGCTTCTTTTTATCCGAGTTGCAGTTTCTCATATTATTGTGGTGTAACAAAGGTAAAAAGGAGATCCTGGATCTTACTACATGTATATCTCTTGCTTTGAACGTGAATAAGAGAATGAACTTTCAAAGTTTAAAAGCAAGATAACTTTGATTTAAAACATTAATAACCCTAGCAAAGAGATATATTTATGCAAATTATCATATTTCAAACAACCTTCATTAAATCCACTCAAATCTGTACTCAATCACAACCTGTATAATACCATGGATTGGATCCATGATCAAGATGCAGTGCTTGCAGTTGGACACATAATATATGTGCTTGCAATGTACAAATATCCTCGCAATAATGAGGATTGACAATTAAATAAACAATAGGACTACAACCTATGGTTTGTATACCTCTAAAGTATTGATTTTTCATCGAGTGTGCTTAGGAAGCAACATGTCAGTGATGATCGTAATTGTCAAATTCATTCTTAAAAATCGAAAAAATGTTTTGTAAAATATACGTGCTATCAACACTTAATCATGGATGATATGGTTCACTGCATTATGGAGAATGGTGGCTCGACAAAATGTTTGAGTATCTACCTGTGCCTAAGCCCTTTGAGTAAAGATGAATGTGGATATGGTGAATGTAATCATTCTACAATCTCTACTCAAGTATGTCATGATGCATCATATTATTCATATTGTATGAATGGATGAAGAAAGAATAAATGTTGAAATATTTTTATATTGAAGTCCTTTGAGGACGTGTTTAATCTAAGAGATATTTTGTCTTAAGCAATAGTTGTTTAAGTGTTGAGGGAGCGTAGCGGAAGCATGGGTTTGACCCATGTAAGAAGGAGAGTCAAAGAATTGACTCTATTTCCATGACTTCCATACATATGACATCCAAAGAGTTGGATGAATGCCAATACTGCAACAAGCTGATGTATTGATAGTGTGACTATCTAGACTATCTGAAATCCTTAGAGAAGGACCCGGATAGAGCATCAGGGTATTCTACATATACATATCATCATTGAAAATGACTTACTTATTAGATAAGATTAAAGGTCTGAGAATTGTATCTCCTTCTTCTAATAACATTTGCAATTGGTTGCATATATTTTAGAAGACTAGAAAAATTAATCTTAAGGTTCAACAGTCATCCACATGGGAGTTGATGCAATTGTTATAACAATCTCCATTGGATAGAAAGACAACATATTTTCAATGGGAGAGCCCTACGTCTTAGAGAATGTTTCTATGACCTAAATATTAGAATACATTCATAGTTTATTTCTAAACTTGTTAGAAATGGACATACGTTCTAGAATAGACCTTTCATAAAGAGTTATGATGAATATATTTCATATAGTAATCTAATATCTAGAGGACTCTACTAAATTAGAATATTAATGAATGGTTCATTAACATTTCTAATACTGGAAATTAAAACCCTAAAAGATCAATAGGAGGATGAAGATCATTTGACAATGATTTGGCATCTAGCCTTGGACATATGTCTATTGATGAGATCAATGGACTAGCAAGAGATGGAACCTTAGATTGTCGGAAAGTTCAAAGTTTACATACTTGTGAATATTGTAAGATGCCAAGATATTCAAGATCTCATATATGTATTGATGTATATGTGCCCTCTATATCATAATAGATAATAATGATATGTGATATCCATTAATGATTATTCGTGGTATGAGATTTCTTCCTTTATCTATTAGAAAACTTTGAAATGTTTAAAGATTTCATAATTTTGGTTGAGAACCAAAGTTAAAAGGAAGATAAAATGAATTTGATCTAACCTAGGTAGTCAGTACCTATTCGATGAATACCCTATAGAGAAAGGAATATCGTTCCTATCTCACTCCTAATACACCTCAGCTCAATGGAGTTGTAAAGAAATGCAATTGGATCATGTTAGACATGATTTGATCAACGATGGCACTTAGCATAATTACCTCGTAGTTTCCATGTGTGTGTGTGTGTATTATCCTTCGCAATATTCCATGCAAAAAAGAACCCAAAACTTCTCTTGAGTTATGGTTTGCAACCAAGCTTAGTGTCATACACCGGAGGATTTAGGGGTTGCTTGGTCCGTGTTGTAACATAGATGCAAGAAAGTTGGAATCTTACACTTGATAGTTATACTTCATTAGGAATATAAAGAATGGTATTGGATACCTACTTTATAACCTTGAGATTATTAAAAGATTTCATCTCTAAGAATATGATTATAAGAGGATGACTTTCTTGAGGATCAAGATAAGAATAAACTACAAGGACTCATTAAATCCTGAGAGGATAATGAGGTTCCTAGAATCGGAAACTAAAAGGACGATTAAAGATGAAACATTCATACCACTTCAAAATACTTTGATGGTTGTAAGGTCACCTAGGGGATACGGATTCCATGTGTCAGAGAAATCTGACAATGATCGAACTTCATATGATGAAGCTTCTATTGATCATGACATGGAAAGATGGATGTTAGCAATAAAGTCTAAAGTAGACTTCATACACGAGTTTTGTGTATGGACCATCGTCAACTATGCCTATCACCACCAGCTTCTTCGTGCAAAGCCCAGGAAACTCTGACGACATTCAAGCATCACGGAGAAGCACAGAGCAGGAAATGGCCCCTTGTCGAAGATCCATAATCGCCTCCCATCTTTGCAACATTAGAGAACATCCAGAGTGAGCAGATACCATTGAATGACGCATCGTCGGCGGCTATCCAATGGCCTTGATGTGTCCACATTGCTTCACCTCAACTACAAGGCTCGGTGGAGCCGAGCCATCTCCAAGGCACCTTGGGCCGACACATGGCCCGAGGTACTTCCACCGATCCTCGCCCGCTCCTGAGCCTAGCCCGCACACGTGCAACCTGCATGTGAGATGGGAATTTTGCATCTATTGTGTGCATCGTTTAAATAATTGCAAAAGGCCCTTCCCAGGAACGCGTTCCTCAAGTACGTGCATGGGAAATTTACAAAGACGCTCGAATATTTTTTATTTATTACATTTATGCCCCTCTGAAGGACCTATATGCAAATTTTGTCCATTTTATCTTCATATTTTTATTACAATTATGCCATTGCACTCTTTTATTCATAACCTGAGCATATGGTCTCCAAATTGGATGATATCAATCGCATTGCTAATTTGATGCTCTTCACAATGGCATTATTACTTTTACACATAATTTTACATGCTACATTCTAGGTATTAATTGTTTCATTTTATCCTCATTTTTATGCCATTAGTAGAGCTATGAAATATCTTGGTGCTTCACTTGATATTGAAATTGGGATTTTTTATCGCTCAATAATCTGGTTATTTTAGAGGGATAATTGGGTGCATATTCATTCTGTTTGTTTGCATCATATTATATAGTATATTGCCTGTTTGTAATCGCTAAAAACAAAAAAATGCATATTGGTCATCATCTTATGCATCACATTTTCTTGCATTTTATATCTCATTCACTCTGCATAAAAATAAAATAAAAATGCATGTTATGTATTCATTATACAATGCATTGTGTGCTTAAAAATAAATAAAAAATGTACTTTCCTTTCATGCATCTTATTCATTGAATCTTTGTCTTGCATGCATGCCCTTGCATGATTATTTTATGCATAATGTTTTCCTCATTTTCCCCTCATTATGTGAAGTGCATTGTGTCTTCATTAAGCAGACCGATATCAATGAATTTAATCACTCAATATAAAACATTAATTTCTGTAAATTGATGAGGAGTCTCGTCTCCTTGTGTCCGACCTCTGTATGCTTACCAAGTAAAAATTCATTGCCACATATTCAAGCTTGTCGTCGATTTTGCGTAGATCCAAAATCTACAAATGTGCTACGATAAAAAATGTAATATTAAGTAGGCAATTTTGCTGTTTATTAGATGACACTGTTGTCGGGGACACGACTCATCCTCGTTTATTTATTTGAATTGATTGTATTGTTTTCAGTTGATTATTTTCGAGAAATTAGATCTCCTTATTATGTTTGTTTTTTCATCATTTACGTTGATTAAATTTTTTGATATATTTCTGACATTTTTCTTTAATGACATGGTCCATCGAGATGGAGGATGCTCGATCAACATGGAATCATGGAGTTAGGAGCTCATGCTGCGAGGAACCACACAAGAAGCTCAGGAGTCGATGAGTTTAATTAGCAATGTATTTCATTTAATTTTTATATATGTGTAATAATTGCATTTATAGCGGTCCTCGTTCTAGGGCTCACGTGTGTACATGAACTGGGAACTTGCATTTGGTATGTGGAGCTAGTGTCACCCTGGTCCGGGTGGGGCTTCACTTGAGTGTTCGAACCTAGGGTTAGTGATTAACGGGTTTCTTAGCGGTTTTAAAGGGTAAAATTAAGTGATTTTAGTGTCGTTGTAACCGCAATTCAACCAATTAAAACATCAACTAATTTCAAAGTTTTACTTGTGTAATGATGAGCACAAGGTCGAACCACAAGGACACGGTGAAATTTCAATGATCCAAACTTAACACGAACGACAATGCACGGCTTCAAATATTCACTTATTGCAAATTTTTTTTAGAAGTCACGCATTTTTTTATGTTTTCTAATTTCTGATTTTTTTAACACTATGCAAATCTATATTTTTTAAGACAACACACTTAATCACCTAGTTAACCACCATAAAAAGAATCAACTATTTCATCCCACAAAGATCATCACTTAGTTCAATAAGGGAAGATGGTTACTTCAGATGATTCACAACTTGTAAAAAAAATCATAGTGGATTTTTTTTGACAAACAAACACAATAACTTTTTTTTAATTTTCAGCAACGAAGGAAAAAAATGAGCAAAGACAACGGTGGCCATAGCCTTCTTGAAACAAAAGAACAACTTTAACAACAAAAACAACGTACACGAACAACTACTAAAATTAAGCAACAAATGAAAACTGAGATGGGTTGGATATTGTCACCGAATCAAGGATAGACACTGCAACGTGGACAGTCACTCCACATGCGAAGAAGGTGCAAACATCTTGCTGAAATCGGTGGTGTATACGAGCGAAGGATGTCGCGCGGCTGTCACCCACGCGTGCTTGTGCTCGAAAACTCTCGATGGCTGGAGTGGATGGAATGGACGTGAAATGGTGAGGATGTCGCGGTGAAAGAGAGGATTACGGATCCTCAGATCTATCTCTCGCGAGAGCCCCTCGCAGCTCGGTCAGCTCTACCCATGCTGCTGTCAATCCTTCTCTAACGGGAGATCACTCCACTGTTGTACCTGTGAAGGGAGAAGGAGAAGAGAATCAGGGATCCAACCTCCTGTAAGGAAAAATGGCTAACATATTTAAAGACATTCGAGGAATTTAGCCTTCGATCGAGGACAAGTTTGCAGTTGCAAAACAATTAAGAGGAGAATGTATTCGTTGCTTAGCAAAGAAAGAAGAGCAGTTGCGTGAAGATGATCATGATAAACACAACTGCTGCCGATAAGGTGGATGTGCATGGAGGATTGGCGGTTTCTGCAACTGTTGACGGTGATGCACACGATTGAAATGGGAGACGGGTGGTTGCCATTACTGGTGCGTAAAGTATGCGTGAAGAGCAGAGGAACCGAAGGAAGGTCAGTACTGGAAAGAGAACAGTAATAGATTGTGCGATGGGGAGAAAAATATATGGAATAAAGGTTGTCCATTAGTTTTGGAAGCACGTGTACTTCATGGAATTCAAGAGGGTTGAGATGAATGTGAAATTGGAGGCAAAAAAAACGTGGGTACGTGATTATGAGAAGGGAGTTACCCATTTTATCACAACTTGCATTATAAAATAATGCAACAAATAAAAGGAATGGGTAATTATAACCAACATGGCTCTAACATACCCACTTGGGTTTATTAGACATATTAACAGAACTAATGTAGTATATCATTTTTAAAGATTAATAAAAAAGACAAGCATGAGGACATGCATGCATACATATATATACATACATAATTATATATGCACTTTGTTTTATATATACGAATTTCCTTTTTGTGCATTAATGTTCCTCACATATATCAGATAAGAATATCATACAAGCACAAGTGTAGAACATTTTATTGAATTTTACACAAGGATTTCAATTGATTTGACCTGTATTAGCAAGATAAGACCGTGTCTCATCATACCCCCATGCTTAAACTTTGCTAGTCCCTAGCAAGACAATCTAAGGAAGAATCCTACATGGGAGTTGGGACCAAGTTTTGTACGAAGAATAAGAGACAAGCTTGATTTGACCTTTGGATTCATAATGTGTTCGAGACTCGCATGGGCTCAAAATTTCAGATGCAACAGTCTCCAAGTTCCCCGAACCTTTAAGCAGGTTTGACTCCTTAGTCAATTCAGCTCATTCGATCATAATCACATCCTCTTATGACATATGAGTCGGACTTGAACTTGTGAGTGTGATTAGGTAGCTCTTCCCACTTAAAAAGGTAAAAACTTATGCAACCATGCTCAGCACCCTTGGATTCCCTTTCTAGCTACTCTTTCCTCGCGGAGCGGGGTATTTCCTTCTAAGTTCGGGTAAGTTGGCCGAAGAAGTAGATAGGAAGAAGTAGTTATTTGGAGTATGACCAGTGTAGTCAAGTCTTACAGAAAAGAAATGCCGGCTTCTGCTTTTTTTTTCTCTTTTTTTTGGCACGGCTTCATGCGGGTATAAAATCTTTTTCCCGCTCCTTTTGAATTTTCTTTTTTTATATGTGGACAAGATATGAGCATTGTGCTCTATTTGGTGGAAGAGAAGAAGATTTTTTTTGCCAACTGACCGTTCCTCATCCGAAGCTTTATTTCAACCCACACTCTCCGGTCCTCGGACGTCCATGCCGCCAGAAAGGGATCCATATAGATACCATTCATAATCACAATCGCTTTCACACATCCTATTTGAGTCGAGCTATGTGCATGTGAATTAAGTTCAAGTAGATCAATCATCAAAGAGTATGTGATTCTTCTAGAAAATGAGCAACTTAGACACGGGGAGTCAAAATCTGCGTAAAGATTGAGGACTTGGAAAATTAAGTCAAGAAGACATGAAGGATCCGAATTCTCAAACCTATTGAGTCTCTATGGATATTAGGTAGATTAAAGTCAAGATCAAACTCAATCTCCTTAAGCTTTGCCTCAAATCTTGGTCCAAACTCTCACAAGGAAGAGATATGTACAAAGTTTTTTTTTGAATTTTGGGTCTATCCATCTGTTTTTGGATTTTTTTTATATTTTTTTTTAAAACTTTTTGTGTATATGTTCTTTTTTAGTGAATTTTTTATGCATTTTTTTAATATATACATATTTTTGATTTTAATTTATTTTTTTTAAGCATAGTGATACATACATATATAAGAAAGAGGTTATAAAAAGCTTAGAATATATATACATAGATAGATGACCACCCCCATGCTTAAATGAAACCATGTCCTCATGGTAGAAAACCTGACCTCCTCAGAGAGATTTTTTTCTTCTTCTTCTTTTGTTTTGTTTTGTTTGTTTTGTTTTTTTTTGATTTAAGGAGAAATGGAAAGAGGAATACCCCCATGCTTATCTGATACTAATTCACAATAGAATGTAGTTAGCATGGAAGTAAAGAAAATTAGAAAAGAGAATATACAAAATATACAAGAAAGATAGAGATGGGGTGCCTCCCATAAGCGCTTGTTTTACGCCTCAGCTTGGCGTTCAGGTTCAGAGATCCTGAAGAACTAAGGATTCGGCAGCAGGAAGGGGGCCATCGGGTTCAATGACAGGCTTGAGTCTTTGCCCATTGACCCGAAAAGAAGATGAAGTGGAGGGGTCAAAGATATCAATGGATCCATTATCATAGATATTCAAGATGGTGTAAGGACCTTTCCATTTGGAACGGAGTTTTCCAGGGAAGAGTTTGAGCTTGGAATCAAATAACCAACCCTTATGGTTGACACTAAAAGATTTACGTGAGATATGAGTGTCATGCCAATGTTTGATTTTGGCTTTATAAATCAAATCATTAGAATATGCCTTTTCTCTCAACTCTTCAAGCTCATTCAAATCCAAAAGCCTTTTCTTGCCAGCTTCATCATGATCCAAGTTACATTTTCGAATCGCCCATTCAGACTTATGGTGAATCTCTACTGGGAGATGGCATGGTTTCCCATATACTATACGAAATGGACTCATACCAAGAGGTGTATGAAAAGCTGTACGGTATGCCCATAGTGCGGTGGGAAGATGTTGAGACCAATCTTTCCTATCAGACCGGACTATTTTCATCAAAATGGTCTTTATTTCTCTGTTGGAAAGCTCAGCCATGCCATTCGACTGGGGATGGTATGGTGTAGCGACTCTATGTTCAACTCCATTATTATACAAGAGTCGTCGCACCGAGGCATTTAGAAAGTGGGTGCCACCGTCACTAATGACTACTTTGGGTAAACCAAAGCGTGAGAATATGTCATTGAGGAACTTAGTGACAATCGCGCTATCAGCAGCGCGGGTGGGAATTGCCTCTACCCAGCGGGAGACGTAGTCTACTGCCAATAAGATGTACTGAAATCCCTGAGATACCGTGAAAGGGCCCATAAAATCTATTCCCCAAGCATCAAAAACCTCAACCACATGCACCGGAGTAAGGGGCATCATATCTCGTCTAGACATTCCTCCAGTGGTCTGACAAACAGGGCATGCCTTCACAAAATCGTGGGCATCACGGAATAGGGTCGGCCAAAAGAAACCAGACTGTAAGATTTTGGCTGCAGTTCGCTTTCCAGAGTGATGTCCTCCACACCCAAAGGTGTGGCAGTGAGTAAGGACACTCAGTATCTCAGACTCCGGAATACAACGTCTCCAAATGCAATCAGCCCCTTCCTTAAAAAGGATGGGGTCCTCCCAGTGGTACCAACGGGAATCAGATCGAAATTTTTCTTTCTTGTTTTTGGGCCAATGATCTGGAAGTCGAGAAGTGACAAGAAAATTCACCATATCAGCATACCAAGGTAACTGACTGATGGTGAGAATGGACTCATCGGGAAACTGAGCAGTGATAGGACTAGGGGTGGCATCAATGAAAGACTCATATGATGGAAGAGAAGGAAGCCGAGAGAGATGATCTGCCACCACGTTTTTTACTCCTGACTTATCTTTTATTTCAATATCAAATTCCTGCAGGAGCAGGATCCATCTCAGAAGTCTCGGCTTAGAGTCTTTTTTTGTTAACAAGTACTTGAGGGCTGAATGATCAGAGAAAATGATAACATGAGCTCCTAACAAGTACGATCGAAACTTCTCCAAAGAGAAGACTACATCCAGCAGTTCCTTCTCAGTAACAGTATAATTACGTTGGGCCTCATCCAACGTCTTGCTGGCGTAGTGAATGGCAAATGGCTTGCCATCCTTTCTTTGTCCAAGAACCGCCCCGACTGCGTATTCAGATGCATCACACATGATCTCAAAATCTAAAGTCCAATCGGGGGGTTGTAAAATTGGGGCCTCAGTGATGGCCTGCTTTAAAATCTCAAAGGACCGAAGTGCTTCTTTAGACATCTTAAAATCACGGTCCTTTTCCAACAACTGAGTCAAGGGACGGGCAATTTTTGCAAAATCTAATATAAATCGTCGATAAAAGCCAACATGCCCTAAGAAGGATCTGATTCCCTTGACGTTTGTAGGAGGAGGTAAGCGTGTAATGGTATCAACCTTGGATGGGTCAACCTCCATGCCTCTTTCTGACACAATGTGTCCCAGCACTATCCCTTGCTTAACCATAAAATGTGATTTCTCCCAAGACAACACCAGATTAACATCAATGCATTTCTTTAAAACCCTCTCCAAAAACTCTAGGGTCTCATCAAATGAGTCGCCGAAGACAGAAAAATCATCCATAAAAATTTCCATAAAATCCCCCACCATTTCCGAAAAAATAGCCAGCATACATCTCTGGAATGTAGCTGGTGCATTGCATAAGCCAAAAGGCATTCGTCGGAAGGCAAATGTCCCGAATGGACAGGTGAAAGTCGTCTTCTCTTGGTCGTCAGGAGCGACCGCGACCTGATTATAACCCGAATATCCATCAAGAAAACAAAAGTATTTCTTTCCTGCCAATCTCTCGACAATCTGGTCGATAAAAGGAAGAGGAAAGTGATCTTTTCGGGTTGCTTTATTCAACTTACTGTAATCTACGCATACCCGCCAAGATGTGGCAACACGGGTTGGGATATCCTCCCCTCGGTCATTCTGGACCACAGTGAGGCCAGCCTTCTTAGGAACCACATGAAGGGGGCTAACCCACTTACTATCTGAGATGGGGAAAATGATCCCTGCGCTCATCCATTTGCAGATTTCTGCCTTAACAACTTCTCGCAAATTTGGATTCAATCGTCTCTGCGGCTCTCGAGAAGTTTTGGCATCATCTTCCAGGAAGATCTGGTGTGTACAGTAAGAAGGGCTAATTCCTCTTAGATCAGAGATAGTCCATCCAATAGCCCTCGAATTTCTCTTAAGAACCTCAACGAGTCTAGATTCCTGTGTATCGTCTAAATGGGCATTGATTATCACAGGAAGTGTCAGATCTGAGCCAAGAAAGACATACTTTAGGTCCTTTGGGAGAGGTTTCAGTTCCACTTGGGGAGTAGTGCTGGGCTTATCAAACAGATCCGAGAAATCCAATTTTTCAGAAATGGGGTGATTAGAATACACAGCCTCTATGAGAGATATGGGGGAAACAAGGGAAGAGGCATTAGGGGTCAAGCACTGCAGTTCTCGAATCTCATCGGCCATGATCTCTATGCAACGCTTCACTAGGTCCATATCAAGTTTCTGATTAATCAGCAGTGAGGCTAGTGAAGGGTCAACCTGGACTGACGGAGCCAATGGTGAAGGCTCGTGGTGACCTGATTGTGAAGATAACTGATTCTGTCTGTAATACTCCATCAAAGTAAACATATCAGCTACCTTCCTCGCAATGTCCGGAAGGTCACTATCAGAAATGAATTGAGATAATGAATACCCCCCAGAAGGGCTTGTTATCTCAAAAGGTGGACTCATCATGAGCATGATCATAGAAGACAAAGCACACAACTCTGCATCTAAATCATCCCAAGCCATATCTAATTTGCAGAAAATCTCATCGTGAGAGATGGGAGTCGAGTCCAAACACTCAGACCAGTACTGTATGTTTTCTGCATGTCCAATTGCGTCAGCCAGAGAAATGGTGGCATCGAGTGGGTCAGATGCCACATGAGCAAGAATAATCTTATTGTCCAAATAGGAACACTCCTCAATCCATCCACATTCATCATCTTTGGTCTCATGACCAGTGGGGACAACCAGATCGACAGGAACGATCTCGCCATTGACCTTGAATTCAACTTTTCCCAACTCAAAGTCGAAGTGGGCTTTGGCCGTAGAGAGAAAGGGACGACCCAAAATTATGGGTGTCTGGGCCAAGGTTTTAGTGGGGTCCATTTCCATAACTACAAAATCAACAGGGAACTTCTTCCCTTGGACCGTCACTATAACATCCTCCAAAAGTCCTTGTGGTCTCCTAACAGATCGATCTGCCATATGTAAAATCATTGAGACCGGCTTTAGCTTTCCAAAATCAAATTGCCGCAAAATGGCAGCAGGGAGGAGGTTGATTGAGGCACCATTATCCAGGAGAGTGCGCTCGAAGGTCATATTACCAATGGTACATCGTACCAAAGGTGCCCCAGGGTCCTTCATCTTATGGGGGAGGAGTGAGGAGATAGCATTAGATGTAGCTCTGGGAAGCACATGTCGTTCCTCTTCTTGCTCATTATTTTTCTTCTTCTTAGATCGCCTCCGACGCGTGCATTTTTCTTTCAAAAATTTTGAGTAGGCGGGAACCTGCTCAAGCGCCTTCAGAAGAGGGATCTCAATCACAATATTGGAGAACAGTTTCTCCAATTCTGGGTCGGTGGTGGATGATTTGGGAGCTTTCCGTAAGCGAAGAGCCTCCGGAAAGGGGACGGAGATGACAGCGGGTGAAGGGGATTGTGGAGAAGTTGAGACCACTTGAGGGAGAGTGGAAGTGGTCGTGCCAGATAAGGGATGCAAACTATTCTCTTCATCAGATTTCTCTTCATCACTTGTCTCAAAATTACAAGGTTGAGTTGTGGGTGTAGTCATGTATGGAGCTGAGTCAACCACTTTTTTCCCTCGTCTGGTCAAGACTGCATGGGCAGACTCATTACTGAAATGACCAGGGGTCTTGAATGTCACATGACCTTTTTGTGGATGATTTAAGGTCCCTTGGGAAGTGCCTGCTACAGAATTGGGATTCTGAAGGGCTTGTGGTGATAGCGTAGGCAAATAAGATCGGATATCTGCAAATTGCCTAGCATTCTCTTGATTATTCTTCTCCATATTATTCTTCAACTCTTGCAACATTTTCATGAGAGCACCAATGTCATTCTAAAGTGGTTGGTTGCTCATAGGAGAAGTTGGTTGTGTGCTAGATGAGGCTGGAGCCTGTGGCAAGTACAATGGTTGTGGTGGTGCAGTGATGTACCGACCTTGTTGATTGACCTGGATAGGTTGTTGCGGGTTTGAAGTTCGCCATGCAAAATTTGGATGATTACGCCATCCAGGATTGTAAGTAGGGGGCATTGTGTTTCCTGAAGTCCCCGATCCCATGGCAACCGCATTGACATCAGGAGTAGGTTCTGTGACCCAAAATACTTGCTCTGGTTCCTGAACTTGGTCCAAATGTGTAGGAATGGCAAACATCCTACTGACATTCTGTGTCACTTCTTTGGTCATGTTCCTACTCATGTCATCAACCTTCTTGTTAAGAATTTCTAAATTATCCAACTTTTGAGCAATGAGTTGGAGGTCAATCGCCGTACTTTCCGATCGGGTTTGGGCATTTTCGATTTGCTCAACAGGTTTCTTATGGCGGCTATATTGATTAAGGATGCCTTATTCAATGAAGTCTCTGCCATCTCCTCGTACATTTTCCAAACAAATGTTTCTGATTTGAGGAGGAAGCCACCTCCGCAAGTGCTATCCACAGCCACCTTAAAATTCTCATGCATGCCCTCATAAAAAATCTGGACCAATTTCCATCTATCCATGTCATTATTTGGGCATTTACGCAATAGCTCCTGAAACCTATCCCAAGCCTCATGAAAAGACTCATTTGGGCGCATTGAAAAGGAGGAGATTGCATAGCGGAGTGCATTAGCTTTTCCAATCGGGAAGTACTTCTTAAGGAAGGCTGAATTCAATGCAGCCCATGTGGTGATTGGTTTCCCATAGCTCCGGAGCCAATTTCTCGCTTTGTCCTTCAAGGAGAATGGGAATGCCTTAAGATACACAAGGTCTGGATTATTATTTTCAATATGCATGGTGTCACACACCGCAAGAAAGTCATGAATGTGTTGGTAAGGGTCCTCGGCACTCTCCCCATGAAACTTGGGAAGCAGAGAAACTATAGACGACTTTATATTGATCTGGCGTGCCGCAGCAGGCAACTGGATCCATGGAACTAAGATTTGTTGGGCAGGATTGTGTCTTTCCCCCATAGGTTGAGGGTTTTCCTCTTCATCCTCAACAATGCCCATTTGAGCTTCAATTCGAATTTGGCGATCATTGATTCTTTCAAGTTGGGAATGATGATCGCCAGAGGGTCTGGATTTTCACCTTGTTTAGCCATGATGGAAGATGAAGGAGATAAGGGAATAGAAGAAAATGATCTGAGTGATGTCGGAGAAGAGGGTGGTGAAGAAGGTAGTGATGTGGCAAGTGGAGGAATGTCAAGAGAAGAAAGGGAATGAGAAGAGTTGGGTCTTCTTCTCGAGAAGAAAGGATTTGAATTTAAAGGAACAACAAGAGAAGGATTGAGAGATCGTCTCCCTTGCATGCACCTCCTATTCTATGCAATCAAAACACAAAGCAAGGTCACTTTGATACGCACACTGGTGAAGCCCTTTGTGGCTTTATCTTTTCAATTTTAGTCTTATAAACACGAAGTTGAACATCCAACGTTTACACTCTTCCTTCCCTCAGGTCATCCAATGTACCTTGAGAGAGTCACAAGGCACACCGATGGGGTTTTTGGCTCTAGTGACCTTAAGGTGCGTCGTGCAACAAACAACCAAGTGTGCAATCCCACAAGTGCAAATACAAGTAATTAATTCAGACAATGGTGAGATTAACCAATTTTAACCTTATGTGACCACTTGATTAAAAAATTGATTTTAATATCTACGTCCAATTGCTTTGAGTAATATTCAATCAAATCGAGTGAGGTGAATTTCCTTTTTTCAAAAAAAAAATGTTCTCAAGGGGGAGAAGACCACGGAGAATGATGCATGCAAGAAAGTTAGAATCGCGTACCTTTCGCCAACAATCTACGTGCAATAATGCAACGCAAAAATATAAACCTATTCTAAATGCTCCTAGCAGGCAACTTCTAAAGAACCTTTTTTTGTGATTTTGAATTTTTTCAAATTTTTAATTTTTGAAAACCGAGCGCAAACAAATTACACTAAGGAAATTAAACCTAATGCAATCTAATGCAATGCAGAAACCTAGTAAAATTATTACAATAATAAGAGTCTAGTCTCTAGGCCACAACTCGGCCCGAAATGAATATAAAACAAAAACTGCTAAACTAAAGAGGATGAATCTCTCAGATGGGAATTAAACGAGCTCCTCGTCCACGGGTTTGCTTCCTCCTTCGCCTCAGCGGCTCGAGATTTGAGTTGAGAGAAGAATCTCCCGAGCGTCCCGCGTAACAGAATGTGCGCGGTCACCTACGAAAAGAGCAAGCCAATCAACCGGAACAAGATGCTAACATGTAATAACCACATATGTGCATAGAAAAAGTGAATCAATCAAAATTCAAGCCGTATCCCCGGCAACGGCACCAAATGATTAACGGGTTTCTTAGCGGTTTTAAAGGGTAAAATTAAGTGATTTTAGTGTCGTTGTAACCGCAATTCAACCAATTAAAACATCAACTAATTTCAAAGTTTTACTTGTGTAATGATGAGCACAAGGTCGAACCACAAGGACACGGTGAAATTTCAATGATCCAAACTTAACACGAACGACAATGCACGGCTTCAAATATTCACTTATTGCAAATTTTTTTTAGAAGTCACGCATTTTTTTATGTTTTCTAATTTCTGATTTTTTTAACACTATGCAAATCTATATTTTTTAAGACAACACACTTAATCACCTAGTTAACCACCATAAAAAGAATCAACTATTTCATCCCACAAAGATCATCACTTAGTTCAATAAGGGAAGATGGTTACTTCAGATGATTCACAACTTGTAAAAAAAATCATAGTGGATTTTTTTTGACAAACAAACACAATAACTTTTTTTTAATTTTCAGCAACGAAGGAAAAAAATGAGCAAAGACAACGGTGGCCATAGCCTTCTTGAAACAAAAGAACAACTTTAACAACAAAAACAACGTACACGAACAACTACTAAAATTAAGCAACAAATGAAAACTGAGATGGGTTGGATATTGTCACCGAATCAAGGATAGCCACTGCAACGTGGACTGTCACTCCACATGCGAAGAAGGTGCAAACATCTTGCTGAAATCGGTGGCGTATACGAGCGAAGGATGTCGCGCGGCTGTCACCCACGCGTGCTTGTGCTCGAAAACTCTCGATGGCTGGAGTGGATGGAATGGACGTGAAATGGTGAGGATGTCGCGGTGAAAGAGAGGATTACGGATCCTCAGATCTATCTCTCGCGAGAGCCCCTCGCAGCTCGGTCAGCTCTACCCATGCTGCTGTCAATCCTTCTCTAACGGGAGATCACTCCACTGTTGTACCTATGAAGGGAGAAGGAGAAGAGAATCAGGGATCCAACCTCCTGTAAGGAAAAATGGCTAACATATTTAAAGACATTCGAGGAATTTAGCCTTCGGTCGAGGACAAGTTTGCAGTTGCAAAACAATTAAGAGGAGAATGTATCCGTTGCTTAGCAAAGAAAGAAGAGCAGTTGCGTGAAGATGATCATGATAAACACAACTGCTGCCGATAAGGTGGATGTGCATGGAGGATTGGCGGTTTCTGCAACTGTTGACGGTGATGCACACGATTGAAATGGGAGACGGGTGGTTGCCATTACTGGTGCGTAAAGTATGCGTGAAGAGCAGAGGAACCTAAGGAAGGTCAGTACTGGAAAGAGAACAGTAATAGATTGTGCGATGGGGAGAAAAATATATGGAATAAAGGTTGTCCATTAGTTTTGGAAGCACGTGTACTTCATGGAATTCAAGAGGGTTGAGATGAATGTGAAATTGGAGGCAAAAAAAACGTGGGTACGTGATTATGAGAAGGGAGTTGCCCATTTTATCACAACTTGCATTATAAAATAATGCAACAAATAAAAGGAATGGGTAATTATAACCAACATGGCTCTAACATACCCACTTGGGTTTATTAGACATATTAACAGAACTAATGTAGTATATCATTTTTAAAGATTAATAAAAAAGACAAGCATGAGGACATGCATGCATACATATATATACATACATAATTATATATGCACTTTGTTTTATATATACGAATTTCCTTTTTGTGCATTAATGTTCCTCACATATATCAGATAAGAATATCATACAAGCACAAGTGTAGAACATTTTATTGAATTTTACACAAGGATTTCAATTGATTTGACCTGTATTAGCAAGATAAGACCGTCTCATCAGTTAGGCATGCGGCTCTTCGATTTATAATCACTTTTTTAGGAGAACCTCAAAGATTATTTTACGTTAATTAGCTGGTTTGAGTCAATCATCCAATTCATTTTGCGATCCCCTTACCTAGTCGTGATTGCACATTGAAGCATCCCAATTAGATATATAGGATCCGACCCAATATGCTAAATCCATTAAACCATAGACCTAGCCTTGCATAAATCCAAAAGCATTACATATCACTTAATAGGCATCCATAAAAACATGAAACATATAGAGAATTGAAATTAATTTTTTACTACAACAATTCAATACCAAGTATTAACTAAATAGGAATGTAGATATAACTTGGGTCACAAATAATGAACAACATTTACATATCAGTTAATAGGCATCCATAAAATCATGAAACATACAGAGAATTGAAATTAATTTTTTACTACAACAATTCAATACCAAGTATTAACTAAATAGGAATGTAGATATAACTTGGGTCACAAATAATGAACAACATTTATACTACACTACACTATGCGTATAGCTCTTGCTTTATATCGACATAAGTCCATGTTCCTAGGGCAGCTCACAAGTAAAGAGTAAGTATTGAGTGATGCCCAATAAAAGGTGTATACGGTAAACAAGTAGAATGCATGTAATTCAACAAGGTCTAAGGGTGAACCAATGTACAACTTCATCATGGGTAAAGAAGATGGTAACCAACATATATTCTACCATATATGTTTCTTAGTTCAGGTTTGTCCATGCCCTTTTAGGACTATCTTAATCTATCATGTTTTATAATCGATTTTAGGTTATCTCTTTATCAAGTATATCAACGCAATCGTTATCCAAACAACATTAGTCACCAAGACTAGAATAATTCATGTGAAAATATAAAGTAAAAAAATCATACACGAACTTGTCGAAGGCACATCATAACATAAAAAATCATACATATTTACAAATCTATATTAGACACATTTATTGCTTTAACTAACTTTACATTTTCATTTATAAATCTCTTTCATTAAGCATGTGATAATATCTTGCTATAACAACATACCACCACCAACTAATTAAGCATGTGAATTAAATAAAGTATGGCATTCATATATGGGGGGTCATACAAATTTGTCTAATACAACTGAACAATATAGAGTAGAGTATGATTCCAATCAATTATGATTTACAATCCAATACATGTAACTTTATTCATCTGGAGAACTTGTTATTTTCTCTTTTGTCCGTAGATATGTATATACATTTAAATCATTATCACCATAGTTCTCTGATTGGTAATATAATATGCGAATGAGGCATCGGTCTTTCTTGACATCCCCTTTTCCTTGATTCTATCTCTACGACTATTAGTAGAGTATATTAGTAGAGTAGCGGGCTAACTAGAAAGAGAAAAAGCTCATCTCGCGAGAGGTCAAGAACAACGGAATGGTGGATTGATGAAGAGAAGGTGAGGTCTTAACTATTGCTTCAAGCTGAGGCTCCCTAAGATGCAACTGAGACTTCGCTCCGAACTTCCTCCCATACCCATGGCTTCCCCCCATACCCGGGATTTCCACCCTAGAATTTCAGAGAAAGATATTTCAAAGGAGCTGGTACAAGCCCTTGAGGAATGAGAAGTAGAAGGGGACCTTGCTACTACCCCTGCCGGGTAGGGAGGGAGAAAGCTCTTCAGAAATATTTCAAAGAAAGTGAAGTGCGCTTAGGAATCGCGGAAAGCGGGCAGACGTCGGGATAGAAAAGACTATACAATTTCTTTTCCCTTTCCCTCGCTCCTCCAGCTCGTACGCTTGCGTACCCTACTCTCATCCTCTGGTCAACCGCGATTCGACCAGAGCAAGGGGCAGAGGCAGTCTAACCATAAGTGCAGACCAGTGAGGCAACGGCCATCACCGCTCTTTCTCCCCTCCATGGACATCTAATAATCAATAGTCCACGCTGTGCTATCTCAGCCTCAAGCTCGGCTATCCGCTTTCATGACACTGGGGGCCGGTCAAATATGCATGTCAAATGGTCCTAGTGCCTTCTAGATTCTTATCCAAGACTTGTATCATTTGATGATGCCATGTAAATCGCTAGAAGGATATGAAGTGTAGGCCAGCTCTAATATATTGCGGAAAGAGAGGACCTATTCGGCAAGATCAGTGAGGCTTTTCATGATTGGATGAGTGGAAAGTGTATACGATCATTGGTGCTTTCTTGTTTAATATAATGAGTTCGAGGGACTTTCTGTTCTACTCTTTGCCCACTGCTAGGAAGTTGGCTTTCCAGACCCGAAAAAAAGGCGTCGGACTTCTCGGGAGGACGAATATTAGATCAGCCTCCAGCAAGCAGATACTACTATACACTCCATCGCATCAATGCCTGACCAACTAGACTTGCAATGTTATTAAGCCCGGTCTAATTCCTGCTTCTCTGACTATCTCCTACTTCTTCCCCGACTCAGGCCCTCTTTCATGAAAACCTATGGCATGGGCAGTAGCAGAGCGTCGAGAGAGAGAAAGTGAGACGACATACCTGTCATCTTATATTGGATTTCTGGTGTTTCCGTACTTGTCTTAGAAGCAGATGTCGACCGGGGAAGAGGAGTAGGGGAAGGAGGCAAAAGGAGGGGTGACCAGGGCTCGGGACCTTTTTTCTTCTCTTCAAGCAAAAGTAAGAAGATAGTGAGATGGCTCCATGTGCTCTGATTCATTATTTTTATTTTGATCCAAGAGCAATACCAAAGTGTTTCAAAAAAGGGTTACCTTGACGTAGGTCTGCCTACTCTATTATATAAGTCAGTTTGTCGCCAACTCTCACTATATATCCGGGCGGCTTCTTGATTTGATCTTGGGCTATCTATATACTTTAAAAACAAGTTCCGATTATACAAGCTTTTTTGAGAACTTCAATATAGATTTAGATATATATATTCTACGTATATTATAGCTTCAAGTTCGGGGGTTGCAGCCCCCCTGGATTGTCTTAGTTCTGTCCCTTGATGTCAAGAGGTCTTTCCAGAAGTCCAAGCAAGATTGGGGATATTGAAAGAAGAAAGAAATAGTGATTTTCCTCTCTTTCCTGTCCTTGATCCCGAGTGTTCCCAGGCCCAGGTATCGCCTTTCCTAGTTATTCTGGAAAGAAAGACTAGACCCACAAGTCGTAGATAGACTTTATATACAGGCGAGAGAAGGGCGACAGAAATCCTTCCAACCTTGAATACAACACGGGCTTCGGCCTGTAGTCAAACTTGCAACACGACTTCTTTCTTCGGACTTCGCACTAGTCCCTTGCTTCTTCTCAGTGAGAATGGTTGACATTCCTGGTATGCGCGAGCTCACAATCATTCCAGGAATCAAGAGATCTTCTTGGAACTGGCCTTTCTGGAAATAAGGGAAGACCAACTAGGAGATTGGGCCTTCAACCGATGTGCGACTTTTTCCTAGTTAATTGACTAATCCGGCTTTGAAACTATTTGATATACTTGTTCCTGAAAGCAGGGGAAGAGGAGACCTTCGTGACCTCGTAGAGTATATTACCTAACCTGCTTCTACTTGCGGGAGGTCTGTGATTGTTCCAGAAGAAATGAAACAAAAGATAGGGTAGAACTAGGACAGTTATTGTATGAGGTCTACCCAATGCTAGATGCAGAGGCGCATAATAGATCGATATCAAGATGCCGAAGAAGGATGTCAGGGAAGAAGTAGGAATTAGACCGGGCTTAATAACATTGCAAGTCTAGTTGGTCAGACATTGATGCGATGGATTGCAGCGCTGATCCCACCTCGAGCTAGGATAGTGCGCATGCTTTCTGCCTTCCCAGCGCACTTCCCCGCTTAGGACCTAGTGTTCACTGCCGCACTCCTTCCTATCTTACCTGACTTAGCTGCGCCGGGAAGAGAGGACTCTGATTAGTGATTAAGTGAGCGTGGCACCCGCGGGTAGAGCTTCGATTCATCAATCCATTTTTCCTCAGCCCTGAGTCATCAGTCCGACGAACATGGTATAGATCAAGAGCTTGACTCCGCAGCTCGTTCTTCCCCACTATATATAAGCTTGCTTCGGGTCGTCCACGTGAAAGAAAAGTCGTCCCCTCTTCCCACCTCATATCCATTCTCTGCCTCCTTGAGAGTGCGGAGGAAGGGTTTTGAAAGACAACATCTTTCCATTCCACTTCTATTTTTTTCACTATGGAACCTCAGGGACAATGACTTTTGGAAAATGAAATAAAAAACAAAGAGAAGCTAGATCTAGAAGCTACTAAAAGACCTTGCACTTATAGGCATTATTAACATGTCGCTGGATGAATTGATGAATTTAAGCGACATGCCGCTTGACTTATACCAAATACCAAAAGGTCCACCCACCGGGTTATTCTTCGCTTTTTTTCTCATTAATTAATGAGCGGAACTTGGAGTCGGCTATATATGTAGTTCGGGACGTTCGGAAGGCTCGTCGATTCTCGTACGAAAAGGCACTATGTTTTTCCTTTGATAAATTTTTGTATACGACATAACTTACCTATACTATATTTCGATAGGGAAAAGTTGATATTTAATATATAAATATATTTTTTTCATAGGAATTAATTCAATGGAAAAATCATGGATAATAAACAATTAAGTGAGAAATAAACATGCAAGTGGACTTATATAAGTTTGCAAAGGCAATAAATGGTTTGGCGATTGATCGAACTGTTAGCCATTATCAGTTAACAAATTATTTCCCGCTGTATATTTTCTTTAACATTCAAATAAATAAATAACAAAGCCACGTCATTTCCATGTCACCCACATCGCAAAGACCCCTAACATTAGGGTTGAGCATTGGGCCGGGTCGGCCCGACCCGACCCGAAACCCGACCCGTGTAACCCGACCCGAACCCGAACCCATTATCTATTGGGCCGGGCTTTGGGCCTTAAATCAAGCCCAAACTGCTTTCCGGGCCGGGTTCGGGTCTGATAAGGCCCAAACCCAAGAGCCCGATAGCCCGGCCCATTACAACAGTCCGTTTTAAGGCCCGAACCTGACCCGATCAGTTCTAGTTTGGGTTGGAGTCTTGGAGATATGGCCCATACAGGTTCAGCTATATTTGAAATGGGGTTGCTTTGCTTTGTCGAGATTTCCAGGTGGTGGGATGGGGCCCAGCTGGAGTGTGCACGGATTTGGTTTGAGACTTTGAGTGATGTGGGCAACAATAGCCAATAGAGGTTTTCGACTGTTCGGCTTCCACTAAAATCTAAACTCCATTTCCCAGGAGTCCACGACCAGGAACATCTTTCGCCTCCTCTTCGGCCCTTCCCTTCCCCCGTCACGACTTTACCCCATCGGACCCCCAAATTTATTTCTCGCACGAGGAGTCCTGAGGACTGGGGATAAGCCGCTAAGGGCCTACATTGTTGGCAGTGGGAGCCTCTCATTGATCGTCATCGACTGCAGCCTCCAGGTAACCGGGCAAGGGTTTTTTTGTCGAGGTGGTGCTGGCACTCTTTCCCTGTTTTTTATCCAAATCTCGATGTTTGGCTTTGTGGGTTTTCTTATTATTTGGCTATCACTTCATGCCATTACTCAGAAGATCTCTGGTATCAAGAAGCTTCAGACCAGGAGGTTGCTTCTGATCATGGTGTGTACGTGATTTTTTTTAGGGTTTCGTGATGTAGGTTTTCGATTTGATGAAGTGGAAACCCTACTTGTGTGCAGCTCTATGGATTTGCATATGGAGGGCCGTTTGGGCACTTTCTACACAAGTTAATGGAGATCATCTTCAAAGGGCAGAAGGGGAACAAAGCTGTAGCTAAAAAGGTGAGTGCTTTCTGAAATTGAAAGGATTTTGACTGGTTTTAATGTCATGGATAGATAATCGTGTGCGTCTACCGTGCAAGTCGTGTTGGAGCAGCTGACTTCATCTCCATGGAACAACATGTTCTTCATGGTTTATTATGGTTTGGTGGTTGAAAGTAAGTGTTCTTTACTGCGTGATTTGCTGATGTTTCGAAAATCTGTAGAGTTTGCGAATCATGGAGTTTGATATTTGACCGTTCTTAACTTTACTGATTGATAAGCGCTTTGTTTGTACAGTGATTGAGTTTTTGTTAGAAAATCGAGTCTGTCCTAGACATGAAATTGGACTGAAAAGTACTTTTCTGCACAAGTACTTCATACGAAAGAAGTAGAATACACGACTCGAAACAAATTTCATTATGCTTTGACACCAGTTCTATCTTGTTATTGATATGAAGTTAGATCAATGCTAATTGTGTTTCGGTTACCATCTAGACTAGTGGACACAGATACGGTATGACAATCTATTCGTTTACTTGCTTCCATAGCATGAAACTGCCCAATATATTGGGAGAATATGTATACAAGTACGATGCTTCGCATTCTCTTGATGTAGTTATCTGCCTCCTCATCGACATCATCAAGTTATTCTAGCTTTATGAGAATTAGATATCCTCTCAATTTTTCGAAACAACTATAGTATTCCAATCACTATATTTTTTTCATGTTTCGTTTTGAGCTACAATATCATTATCCTGTTCGTATCCCCATCACTGTCTGAAGGTGTATCTTCTGCCCCCGCTTTCAGTAAAATCCTTATATATTTGTATACGCCGATTCTGCTAAAATGGGTCGGCCCGGCCCGAACCCGGCCCATAATGTTTGGGCCGGGCTTGGGCTTGGGCCTAGATTTTAAAAAATAAAACGGGCCTAGGCCCGACCCGTTAGCCCATATACTAAAATGGGTTTGGGCCGGGCCAAGGCAAACCCGACCCGAACCCGGCCCATGCTCAACCCTACCTAACATGCATCTCGGAATATATGCCCAATCAAAAGCTACCAGACTCTGCCATACCAAGGGGCGTACTTATAAGTCCAAACCGCGAGATCCTCTCTTGTAACTAGTTACAACAAAGGTGTTGTAATGTCTTTTTTTTTCTTCTGTGATTCCGATTTCGAAATCCAATCTTACTGATTGGATCTTAGATCAATGATCTACATGTCTTCTAAATTTCGCTCAAATATGAGTTTATTTGCTATTTTATCGTAATGATTTAAAGATCAATTTTTTTAAAATGAATTTTAAGTTGCTTATACTTTTGAGTGAAATTCGAAGGATACCTAGATTATTAACGGAATTTTTACACCTATAACCTTGAGTAATTTCACAATTACAATCATAACCCCGCGAAATCGTGAATTACACGAGAAACCTTGAATAGTCCCTCCGTCTCACACCTATAACCCTTCGTTATTGAGGTAGTTAGCTCAACCATATCGTGGGTTAATCTAACCAATGATCTATCTAATGGCTATTAAAAATTTTCAAAAAAAAACCATGCCGCTCCCTCCCTCCGGGCATCATCGCCTCCCCCCCCTCTAGCCCCGTCGCCCCCTCCTCTAGCGACTGTCGCCTCCCCCCCAGCCAATGCCCCCTCCCCACCTCTAGGCCTGTCGCCACCCTACAGAGAAAAGTCACGCACCTGCTGCAGATGTTGCCTCTAGATCTACGAGTTTCTCAAAAAGTGGTACAACTCTCAATGGTTTTTTGACACGACATTCACATTGCAATAGCTCAACTGCAAGGACATCGGATAGGTTTGTGGCCATGGATATTATGTAGGCTCCAAAATTATCAGAAGGAAGCTCATATATGACATGCAATTTATCCCAAACATCCGGAATCTTTTCAGTTTTAGGAAGGTTTGGACCAAACACTGGACGCTTTCCTCTAAGTTCAGATAGAAGCCATTCTTGACGTTGTTCTCCTGATAATTCATGATAAGATCCAATTACGAGATGATTGTCTATAGCATCAATAACATCTGTATGCCTATTAGATTCTTGCCTCATGTCAAGCCTTACTAGAGGCAAACCAAATGTAGATACTTGGCGCAAGAAATCAAGGATACTTCCATAAACAATGGGTTGATCACCACATGAATCCATACATGACAATCTATTATCGATATTGTGGATGAGGACAGAAAATGTTGCACGGGTTATGCGTTGATCCAGCTTCTGATCTATTGGAAATAACAGGCTATGAAGGTTCAATAACGAGCAACTACTGCATGTTCAGATCTTTTTTAATGGTTGTAAGAGAAAGGAATCGTGTCAGCAGGCTGGGGAGTGGGGGTTTTCGACGGGGGAGGGGGGGGGGGGGGGCTTCGTTGCAGGCAGGGGAGGGGACTTTGTCGACGGCTTGCGGGGGAGCTTCGTGAGTAGAGGAGGGGGCTTTGTTGACGACTCCAACAGTTTTTCTTAGATTTTTTATACCAATGACATACTTTTATAAATGTGACATGCTTTTAAGGGTAAAATTGGCAACATGTAACTTTTTCTGTGAGAGTTAACATATAAAATAGATAGCAATTAACACATAATTATGCCATGTAAGAATTAAGTATTTTTCAGGACCTTAGGTGTAATTCACGATTTTAGGGAATTATGATTGTAATTACAAAATTACTCAGGTTTATGAGGTTAAAATCCCATTATTAATGTAGGAAAATCCACTAGGTTGAATTTTGAAATTAGAAAAAAATAACATTACACAATCCTCTCTGCCCAACCTCCTTCCTCGTAGGAATCGATCGAGAGAGATGGATTCGGAGAGTGCGAAAGCGTCGCTGGAGAAGGCGGCGGAGGAGATAATCCCGACGGCGGCGCTGGACTCCCTCTCTTGCAAGTTCTACGAGATCTTCATGGTCAAGGGCATCCGCGTCGACCTCGTTGAGCCCGGCCGCATCCTCTGCTCCATGCCCGTCCCCCGCCGTCTCCTCGTGAGTCCCCATCACGATCATCGTGGTCATTATCATCATCATCGTCATGTTTCGTCAATTCCTTCAATGTCTCTCTGATTTTCGCTCCATTCTGCTGAATCGCGAAGAATTCCGGCAATTTAATGCACGGCGGGGCCACGGCGTCGCTCATCGACGTGATCGGTTCTGCGGTCTTCCAAACAGTGGGAAGCGCCAGCGGCGTCTCACTGGAGATCAGCGTCACCTATCTGGAAGCTGCATATGCCGATGTGCGTAACGGGCTTATAGCCTCTCTCTCTCTCCCCTTCACTCTCTCCCTTTTATCTTTCTCCGCAGTTCATTGCAAATATGGATTTGTGTTGAGATTTTAGTGTTCATGACTGATTAAGCGTCTGGAGCATTCGTTTTGTATGTGGCACTCTCGCTGGACATATTTATGACGGTCAAGTAGCTCAATTTTAGCCGCGATGAAATCTCATTGCCACCAGCAAAACTTTGCTATACAACACACAGTAGGAAGCTGCTCCTTGTTGAAAACGAAGTGGGACGATAAACAGGGTAAAGTCTGCAAACTTGGGGTTGATTTTGGTTCTTCCCATTCAGTTAGGATAAATATTGATGAACTAACCAGAATTTTGAGTATGAAATGTTAGTTTTGGCTGAAATTGAGATCACGTTTTAAGCTATAATGGTCTCTAGCCTCTTGATTCTTGTTCTAGTTAAGAAGGAACCATGGGCCTACTTGTTTGTCCTTTGGGTGGCGGGATGTTTTGACATTGCTCGGCTTACAATCACGTAGTTTGAACTCAAGCATTCTTATAGGTTACAAGATTGTTCCTTTTCTTGGCCACTACGCATTAGAGCCATAATCTAGTTATTTGGCTGCTACAAAAGTATAGAACTAGAATGTAATTGCAATTTGTAAGGCTGAAACACTCAAACAACATGTAAACGTTTGAGCAAACTTGACATTGTATTTAACTTCCACCTAATTGGATGCTAATGTGTATTTAGAAATGAAAGCTACTTCATCGAACTGGTTATTTGGCTTGGATGCTAATGTGTGTTTAGAAATGAAAGCTACTTAATGGAACTGGTTATTTGGCTTGGATGCTAATGTGTATTTAGAAATGAAAGCTACTTAATGGAACTGGTTATTTGGCTTGGATGCTAATGTGTATTTAGAAATGAAAGCTACTTCATAGAACTTGTTATTTGGATTATCTCCTAAATTTACTATGATTATATGAGATGAAAAATTTCCAATTTTTTAAATAATATGGAAGTTGATTGTTTGTTTTGAAAGAGATTTTATGAAATTTGCTAGTGTTATAATCCGACCAACATGCTTATCAAACTTAAATATGTTTATAAGAAACGAACTGATTAGCTAGTGAAGACTATTTTATTAGATTTTTCTTTTATGTGTCGGACTTCGAGCCTAAATGATTATGAAACAATGATTCCGTGGACTTTGACTTTCTAAGTTGACATGGGCTGTGCACACATAAAATCTATGTTGTAAGACGACATGATGTAGAAATCTTAGCAATGAGCATAAAACCGCATGTGACATATAACTTGTTCCCACCTTCCCGCCATGGGTAGAATATATTGTAGAATTGATTTTGGTTGATAGGTAAGTGGGATGACTTGAACCCTAGTCTTTTGGGTGGTAGGCACACTTCCATTCCATAATTTTGTTGAAAATTGATATAAAGTTAAGGACGAATATACAAGGGGAAGGCGCTCTCAATTCTTGAAAACCTGAAGTGGCACTAGAAGCATGCTTGTGGAGTTGATCCTTACTGTTATTGGAACCCTTTGATCTAGAGTCAGAGTGGATTATTGACGCACTCATCTCATCCATTCACGTGGAATTAGCGTATCATTGTCACATGGGGAGAACATGGGGAGATTAGGACCAACATATATACATTATGTCCCGGATAATTTTTCACCAAGAACCAAGTGGTGAAGCCTACAAACGCAACAAGTTTCACATGGTTAACCATGATCATAAACTTCCTGGAAAAAACAAGAGGTAGATGATGCGAATATTTTGTGAATTTTAAGATCATCTAGAACAGAAAACCATGGATGTATCTGATATAATATCATGTCATTTGTTTGCATGGTTTATGGTATTCTGCGGTGAACTACAGAAACGTGTGAACTGCAGGTCTTAATGTGCAATCAACAAAGTATGGAAACATTTGTGCAAGCAGTTGTGGCACCAATGGTGTGTAGATGATGATACTGCAGCTGTATCATGAATTGTCATGGTCCGGCTAGCAGGAGAGGGAGGGGACAATGGTGGTATATCATGACTGAGTACATGGACCGACTGAGATTTTTATTATTATACACTATATTCCGGTGCTGGTCATTTTGTGGTGTAATTGATTGCGTGTTTTATGATGCCAGTGTAACAAGTGAGTGCATATGAATCTCTTTAGATGTTAGATTTTCCATATAAACTATTGATTATTTGAGTACATTATATTTACACAGCAAAATGAGTCAACTGTCATACATATATTGGTAAACTTATCTATGCTATTCATATATTTCTGTAGCCATATTGTTCGGTTTTTTAAAGATAATATATAATAAAGTATATGATGGGATAGAAACTGAGTGTTACATGATGCTGAACGAGAAAGGTGGGATTTAGTTAGGTACTATTGAAATGCTAGAAAAAAGCTCAGATAAGGTATCATTCATACATTTAATTATTTAGCTTGTTCCATAACACACAACTCATAGACCCTTTTTCTGTAGATTTTTTGAAACATTTTGTCCTTAAGGCTTGAGTGATGTATCAAATATGGTCCTGAAGATTTTTTTAGCACTTGCCAACAGATTTCTTCTTATAACGGGGTTAAATTAAGAGGAACAATGGCATGTGACTATTCTATAACCCTATTTTGCTTATATATTAATGAAAAAAATGGTTACATCAAGACAATATAACGGTAGTTTGTTAGATTATTATGAATCATTAAAATGTGGGTTAGAAGAATAGGCAGCCCCTCAAGTAGGGGTAGTTGCTGGTGAATTATTTAGAGGCAGCCAATGTATTCCTTCTCATAAACAGAAATCTGAATCATGGTAACTCCATAACTTGTAATCTTTTGATGTCTCAACACTTAATAGGCTTATAATTATTTTGAGGTGATAAATGGTGGAGTTTTTGAGCCCACACCTATAAGGTGGAGGTTCTTTTTTCCTTAAAAAAACTTTTATAAGAAGTCCCGAGCGATTATGAAACAAAAAAGAATAGCTTTTATCTAAGGACTGCAAAGTGCAAACTAAAATGAATAAAACACATCAAATACACTGTCATGACATCTTCTCACGATCTGAGCAGGGCTTTGTTAAAGAGCTGTTTCTCTCAAATTGATGTTCTGTTATTATTCCGCCTTGCATTAGATTTCTCATAAATTATCATCATCAGAATTTGGTATTTATCCCTTAATACAGCTGCTAAATGGAGGTGGAAACATGTGGAACATATTTTTCACTCATTTTGCTGATCCCTGCAACTAGTTTTCTTGCCGATCTTTCTATAGCTTTTCTTTATTTGTTATGTATCGCTTTGTCTTTGCAGGAAGAGATGGAGATTGAAGCAAAAGTCCTGCGTGCTGGAAAAGCCGTTGGAGTAGCCACGGTGGACATCAGGAAGAAAAAGACTGGCAAGCTCATAGCCCAGGGCAGACACACCAAGTACCTTGCAGCATCTAGTAAACTTTGAGGCTGGTTTAGTTGCCTCAGGTCATTTACATTTGCTACTACATAGTTCATGAGGATTTAATCTTAGGATATAAAAAATATAATTTACAGATACACCTGTAATCTCACTGCATGCACCACTAAGACGCAGGAGTAAATAATGAACCATTGCTTAGCTGAAGCTTCATGCATCTGCATTGTTTCTGCGCTGAACATAGCATCATCTCTTTTTTGTGCATTCTTCCAACATAAACATGCAGCATCTGAGGTTGGTAAGTTGGGGGGGGGGGATTTATTAACATCTGCTAGATCAATTAAGTTAAAACATTTCCTCTAATATGGTTTATGCTGTATTTGGCTAAATTGTTTTTGGGCCAGCTATTTGAACTAAGTGTAACTTTGTATTTTCTTCATGCATTTATAGCTAAATCAGAGCATGCCAGACAGATGCTTCATTGTTGAGGTAAAAAAGGATGTAATGTCAGTCCAAATATGGCCGTGTTTTCTGTTATTATTCTTTCATCTGAAAACCCTTATCTCCTTGGTGACAAATCCTAGCCTGAAGTTGACTATGCTTTTAAGGAAAAATTTGATATCGTTAAAACTGGGTTTATGAGTTTTAAAAAAGGATGTTTGCAGCCAAATCCCTGATTTTTTTTCAAATTACATGATAACCCATGTAATCTTCAACTTTGCGTCAACTCCTCTAATGTTGTTTATTGGAGGAAAAATAGAATTGTGATATCATTATTGAGAACCTAGGGCTCTCTTATATATGAGAAAAGTCGTGGGTAAATTATAAGGAAGGTACATGAAAGAAAGAGAAATAAGAAATGAATATAAAGAGATAGAAATATCTCAACACTCCCCCTCAAGCTGGAGCATATATGTCTATTAAGCTCAGCTTGGAACAACATCTTTGAAAAGGACCTATCACAGGAGCCTTGGTGAAAATATCAGCTGTATGATCTCTAGAAGAAACATGAGATGCAGATATGAGACTCTTTTGAATCATGTATCTGGTATAGTGGCAATCCACCTCTATATGCTTCGTCCGTTCATGAAATGCAGGATTATTGGCAATAAATAGAGCTGCTCGATTATCACATAAAAGCTGCATGGGAAGATGAACATCAACAATAAGATCAGTCAAAATCGATCTAACCCGCATCATCTATGTGCTCCCTTGTGCCATGGCCCTACACTCAGATTCTGCACTAGATCTAACAACTATTGTATGCTTCTTGCTTTTCCATGATACGAGGGAGATCCCAACAAAAATAACAAAACCAGAAGTATACTTCCTATCTTTAGGGCATCATGCATAATCTGCATATACACAAGCTGTCACCTCAAGAGACGTACCTCTGCTGAAATATAAGACTAATACCATATGAAGTCTTCAAATATCTCAAAATCATATAGACCGCATCCATATGAACCTTCCTGGGTTGCTCTATGAACTTGCTCACATCAAAGGATTTGTCTGTCTTAGTGACAATATCATATAGGAGCTTCCCAACAAGTTCCATGTATCTCCTATTATCTACCTCCTCAGTGTCATCATCGTATAATCTCATACTTGGATCCATAGGGGTAGTAGCATCAGTCACAAACTTCCTCTGGGTCATCACAAGATCACGTTGGTTCCTGGCAAACTCTAATCCAAGTAAGTATCGAAGATTGCCAAGGTTCTTGGTCACAAACCGCTGACCTAAGAATTCCTTGCAGCTTGAATGCCATGCTCATCATCACCCGTGATAATAATATCATCAACATAGACTAGGATAACAACAGTACCTCTCTGTGTCCTCTGAACAAAAAGCGAATGATCCGTCGTGGACCACTCAAACCCTGATGCTCTATCAACTCTGAAAGTTTCTGGTACTAAGCGCTCAGACTCTGCTTCAGATCATGAATTGCCTTGTGGAGCCTATACACGTGTGAGACTCCCCCTCAGCATCAAACCTTGGTGGTTGCTGCATATATACCTCCTCTTGTAGATATCCATAAAAAATGCATTCTTCACATCAAGTTGGTAAAGAGGCTAATCTCTTGAAATAGCAACTGATAGAAAAATGCGTAATGTCAAATATCTGGTCACTGGAGAGAATGTATTCTGATAGTCCACCCCACAAGTATGGGCGGACACACATGTTACAAGCCTGGCTTTGTAGCGATCCACACTGCCATCTGCCCGTTGTTTCACCGTAAAGATCCTTTTACACCCTACAACAGAGGAACCTGGAGGAGCATAAACAACACTCCAGGTACCACGAGACTGCAGATCGACCATCTCCTCATCCATGGCATGTTGCCAATCGCTATCCTATATGTTCTCTTGATATGTTTACGGAATAGTATCAACAAAGAGTCTCAGAACAAACCTCATGTACTTCTCTAAAAGATGGTCCAAGGAAACATGCGCATGTAAAGATAAGAGGCATATTTACGACGCGACTTCCTCAAAGAAATAGGTACATCGAGGTCATCAACCTCTCTGTTCTCCGGTATTAGCTTCCCCCGTACATTATCTTGTGGAACAAGCATATCACTACTGTCATCTATAGAAACAACATACCTGAGACGTACTGGATGCTGAAGAAGACACATGAGCAGAGGGGCGAGTAGAAGACTTACGGATATAAAACTGTGGTAGGAACTGTATCATGGTAGACAGAGGTGGAGGAGGTAGAGGTGTTGGAGGAGGTGGAGATGACGCATGGGATGTTGTTGGTGGAGATAACAGAGGTGGAGGAACAAAGACATCCTTGCCAATGTCAGTATTAGACAACCTGTCACATGTAGGAGAAAAATACATAATAGACTAAAAAATTGTGACATTATCACTCACACAATATTTCCTCACTATATGATCAAAACATCTATACCCTTTTTATGTATGAGAATTGTAGAGGTCTACGTTATGTTATGATGTACCGTTACGTATTTCTTATTTACCTCATGTACATAATTTACCCAAGGGTTTTCTCTCTATATAAGAGACCCTAGGACTCTATGGAATAAAACAACAACATATTTTTCCTCTGACATGGTATTAGAGCCAAAACCCTAACCTAGGGTTTTCCACCGCCCCCCTCTCCCGCCGCCACCTTATCTCTCTCTCTCTCCCTCTTCCGCCGCCACCTTCTCTCTCTCTCTCTCTCTCTCTTCTGCCGCCACCTCCCCTCCCACAGCCTCCTTCTTGCCGAGGCACCTATCGCCGCCGCCGACCAGCCCCCTCCCCCGGGCTCTTTCATCCGTCGATCGGCACCTATTCCTCCATGGATTCAAGTGCATAAAGTCTACATATGCACTTGAATCCAATCAGGTCTTTGTAGACATCAGTTCCTTTGTCTATCAATCTTAGGTCTTCGTCTCCGGCATCATGTCAGAACAAAAGGTGGATATGCCCTCCATCGGTGCCTTCGAAGGGTCGGCGCCAATAGTCAAAATGGATGGGACGAACTACGAACTCTGGGCGATGCAGTTCCTCAGCCTAATGAAGTCATGTAGTAAGAAACACATTCTTACCGTAGATGAGCCGACAGAGAAGACATGGATATATGCCTCGTGGGAGGCCGATGATGCCTATGCCAAGGTCTGGCTATCAGGGACGCTTTCGATGGAGATTGCCAATGACGTCCTCCATCAGCCCACCGCCAAAGCGATGTGGGATATTTTGGCTATGGCATATTCTCAAGTACGGAACGAGACTAAGCTGCTGCAGTTGCAGCATGATATTTTCACAATGAAGCAAAATGGACGGCCTCTTCACTCTCTGTACACATCCCTACGTGGGATGTTCGAGAAATTATATAGCACCATCCCACTCACAACCACCCTCGAGCAGCAGAAGATATTTCGCAATGCTACTATGGTTGGAGTATTACTTGCTGCCCTTGATCCAGAGTACGAGGCTGCCCGCTCAGATCCTCGCTGACGCAACTATTCCTCCGATGGAGGAAGTCTACAGGAGGCTCTGTCGTATCTCTGTTTCCTCCAGCTCAGCTGCTCCACCTCCTTCGACAATGGCGGTTTCCAGAGGACGAGGTAGTTCATCTTCTTTTCGTGGTCGTGGAAGTGCTGCACGCGGCCGAGGAGGTCGTATGCATTCGACATGCTCTTTTTGTCGTCGCACTGGTCATTTCGAGGATACATGCTATTCCAAGCATGGGTTTCCTCCTTCGGCACGAGTAACTGATCATGTTTAGGTTCCGTCAGCATCTACTCCAGATCACAGGTTCGAGGAGCTTGTGGCACAGCTTCGTGACATTATGCCAAAGTCATCATCAGAGGCTGCTGATACATCTGACGTTGCGGCTTCTGCGTCGGCTAGTACCTTTGCTGCTGCCATTACCTCAGGTAGTACATCTGCCTTTCGTCATAACCACGATCTATCAGGTTGGATTGTCGATTCTGCAGCCACCCATCATCTCTGCCGTGACAGAGGTATACTGCAGTCCTACAGGGATATACAGTCTGGTCGTTCTGTGCTCATAGCTGATAGCACTCATTCTCCTATTGTGGGTCAGGGGGAGACTTCTTTATTACCCTCCATGCACTTGCAGAATGTTTTACATGCACCCGAGTTCTCCATGAATTTATTATCAATTAGTCAGATTACAAAAGATTTGCACTGTCGTGCTATTTTTGACCCATCATCTGTCATTTTTCAGGACATACTAACGGGTAGGGTGATTGGCTGTGGCTCTGAGCATAATGGCCTCTATCGTCTAGTACGGAATTCCTATGCTGGCGTCTCACTTCATTCTCAGGGATCCGTTTCTCCGTATATATGGCATCTTCGCTTTGGTCACCTTCCGCTCCAGAAGATGCGTCACCTCCTGCCACAGATCTTTCCGAATTCTTCATTTTGTTGTGAAGCTTGTCAGTTAGGGAAGCATCATCGTTCTAGCTTCCCTGGTCGTCAGAGTCGGAGCAGTAGCTCCCCGTTTGAGTTATTTCATATAGATATTTGGGGTCCTAATCGTGTCCCTGATCATCAGGGACACATGTTTTATCTCGTTGTGGTTTATGATTTCTCTCGTGTCTCTTGGACTTTTCTTCTTAAGAATAAATCTGAAGCAGGAAGTGTTATAAAAAATCTTATCAATGAAGTGCAGAATGTTTTTTCTTCTACTGTTAAATATGTGTGTACGGATATTGCATTGGAATTCTGCACTCATTCTCTTGCTCAATTTCTTTTCTCTAAGGGCATTATTCACCAAACTACCTGTACTTACACATCTTAACAAAATGGTGTCGCGGAGAGGAAACATCGACACTTTCTTGATATTGCTCGCAAATTACTTATTCAAAGTTGTGCACCATTAGCTTTTTGGGGAGATGCTATACTTATAGCATGCTATCTGGTTAATCGTATGCCCTCTTCCGTTCTTGGGGAAAACGCTCCAATCTCTGTTCTCTTTCCTGATAAAGACTTGTTTTCACTTACCCCTCGTGTCTTTGGAACTGTCGCCTTTGTTCACCGCTTATCTCCAGGACTTGACAAGCTCTCTCCTAGAGCTGTTAAGTGAGTATTTGTAGGTTACTCTCGGACACAAAAAGGATATCGCTGTTATGACCCTATTAACGACAAGTACTATGTTAGTGCTGACGTTACATTTTTTGAACCAGTTATGTACTTCTCCCCAGCAGGTGACAGGTTGGTTTCATCCACATCTCCGGATGATAATGTCTATGTTCCTCTACCTCCAAGTATGGGTCAATCTGAGTCCACTACACCACCACCACCACTACCACCACCGCCTCCATATCATCCCATTCCACCATTTCCTAAGTTCTACACAAGACGGTTAGGGCCTGCTCAAGCTACACGTCAACCATCCAACACGCCTTAGGTATGCTCCGATGCTATCACTAATGATGGATTAGATAATGTACCGGTGCAAGAATCTTTGCTACAGGGGGAGGATCCGCCAGTCAATACAGTGGCTAATGATCTTGATCGTCCCATTGCACATAGGAAGCAGAAGAGGCAATGTGCGTCCTATCCTCTTGCGTCTCAGGTGTCTTTTCATCGTCTTACTGGTGATTTCCAGAGGTTTGCAGCAGCTGTATCGACGGTTGAGATCCCACGGACCTATCAAGAGGCCATGAAGATTGATTGCTGGCGTTTAGCTATGGAGGAGGAGATGCGTGCTTTACAGTCTTGAGGGACTTGGTCCCTAGTTCCTATTCCTCCTGGTGCTTCTGTGGTTAGTAGCAAGTGGGTGTTCACAGTTAAATATCATGCAGATGGCCGTCTAGATCGGTACAAGGCCAGACTTGTTGCACGGGGCTTCACCCAAACCTATGGGGTCGACTATTTGGATACATTTTCACCAGTGGCTCCACACTCGACGCTTCGCATTCTACTATCTGTTGCTGTGGTACGTGATTGGCCCATTTTCCAACTTGATGTCAAGAATGCATTCTTGTATGGTGATCTACAGGAGGAAGTCTACATGCAGCAGCCACCGGGTTTTACTGCTGAGGGGGAGACTCACATGGTGTGTAGACTTCATAAGGTAATTTATGGCCTTAAACAAAGCCCAAGGGCATGGTTCCAGAAGCTCTCCCAGCTGATTGAACGACAGGGTTTCAAAAGATCAAATGCGGGCCACTCACTGTTTATCCAGAAGACTCCTAGAGGTACAGTTGTCATCATGGTATATGTTGATGATATTCTGGTTACAGGAGATGATGCTTAGGGAATCGAGATGACTAAATCTCTTTTGAGAAATCAGTTTATTACGAAGGATCTAGGTACAATACGATACTTTCTGGGAATAGAGTTTGCGAGAAATGCACAAGGAATGGTAATGACTTAAAGAAAATATGTTACAGACTTGCTAGTTGAAACATGAATGGTTGGATGCAGACCGTCGAGCACTCCTATGGACCTGAGTATGAAACTGTACGACAATGATACTGAAGAGGTGGACAAAAGAAGATACAGAGAGATGGTGGGTAAGCTTCTATACATCACCATAACTCGACCGTATATCGCTTTTGCAGTAAACCGGGTGAGTCAATTTATGGAGCAACCTAGGCAAGTCCATATGGAAGCCCTGTATATGATATTGAGATACCTAAAGTCTTCCCCAGGCACAGGTTTGTTATTTAGAAAGGACACAGATCTGTCCATTTCCGCTTGTGCAGACGCAGACTATGCAGGGTGCCCAAAGGATCGTAAGTCTACTTCAGGATTTGCTATCTTTATAGGAAGCTCTTTGGTTTCTTGGAAAAGCAAGAAACAAACTGTTGTGGCAAGATCCAGTGCTGAATCCGAATATAGAGCCATGGCACAAGTAAGCACAGAAATGATGTGTGTTCGAGCAGTCTTGGAAGATTTGAATGTAAATGTCTCTTTACCCATGCAGCTTCAATGTGACAACCATGTAGCATTGTTCATTGCCAATAATCCAGCTTTTCATGAAAGAACAAAGCACATCGAGGTAGATTGTCACTACACTAGAGACATGATCCAAGAGCTGTCGATATCTATGCTCCATCTTGAGGGGGAGCGTAGAGGTTTACGTTATGTTATGATGCACCGTTACATATTTCTTATTTACCTCATGTACGTCTATGTAATTTACCCAAGGGTTTTCTCTCTATATAAGAGACCCTAGGGCTCTATGGAATAAAACAACATATTTTTCCTCTGACAAGAATAACTAACAAACACACATTTGACAGTTCTAGGAGAGAGATTGTCATGACCAAGAGTAAATTGTGGACAAATGCTACATACCCAAAGACCCTGTGAGTGAAGGAGAATAGGTCCTTCTTGGAAAATACAAAAGAAAGGAACCTTTTCTCCAAGGATAGTAGAAGACATGTTGTTCACCAAGTAACATGGAGTTAGGACCGCATCCCCCAGAACGAATAAGGAGCTCGACTCTGAATCAAAAGAGTCCTCGAGACGTCCAAAAGATGACGGTGTTTGCATTCAAGAACACCATTCTGCTGCGAAGTGTAAGCAAAGAAGTCTGATGAACAATACCAAGAGATCTGAGAAAGTCAGACAACTGTAAAGTAGAAAACTCCAAGACATTTTCAGTGCGAATAAACTTCACATTAGCAGAAAAAATATTCTTACTCTCAATGAGAAATGATTTAATAACATGACTAGCTTCAGACTTATTCTTTAACAAGAAAATCCAAGATAATCTAGAGATATCATCCACAACAACCATATAGAACCGATGCCCTTGATGATCTGGAACACGACTAGGACCCCATATATCAAAATGAAACAACTCAAACATCTGACTATTGTGATGACTCAGAAAAGAAGAACGATGGTGCTTCCCAAGCTGACATGCCTCACACCCCAAGGTAGTATGAGTAGAGATCTGAGGGAGAACATGACATATCTTCTGCAGAGGAAGGTGTCCAAAGCGAAGATGTCACATGAAAAGAGAAACATATTTAAACAGAATAGTAGCAGCACCATCACACGGAGTGGACCAATATGTAAAGCCTTCTCTGTTCACGACCACGTCCAATCACCCTTGCCCGTGAATTTGTCCTTAAATACAAGAGAAGAAGGATCAAATATGGTGTGACAATGTAAATCTTTTGTAATCTGACTAATAGACAAAAGATTCATCTAAAATGCTGGAGCATGTAAGACATTCTGTAGGTACATTGATGGGGGTAGAACAATCTTCTCCTGACCAACAATGGGTAGATGAACCCCATTAGCAATCACCATTGATCTACCAGGAGGGATAGATCTGTAAGAAGTAAATTGATCCCGATCTCCACACATATATGAGAAGCCCCAGAGTCCATGATCCAATAATTCAAATCTCAACTACATGGGCAGACGATGGATACCCATGCTTCAGATAGCATGTCTCCTCCGAATATCCTGGACGGTGGCAATGTGAGCATGGGCTACTATGACGCCATCCTCAACCATGGGATCTGCGCCTGCGAAACTGTGAAGTACCCCTCTGCTACGAGAAGCTGCCATCGCAGAGGGAGTTTGGGCCACGGTAGTAGACGAAGTAGTGATCCTGCTCAGCCTCTTGTAGACCTCCTCCATCGGAGGTATCGTCTCTCCAGTAAATAGTTGAGTACGTGTTGCATCGTATCGTACTCTGAGTCAATGGATGATAGAAAGACTCCTGTCATAGTGGCATTCCTCTATGCCTGCTGTTGTTCAGTGCTGGTAGTAATGGACATAAAGTTATGAAGACGCTCAAACATGCCTCGAAGATGCGAGAAGTGGGCATGAAGAGGTCGGTCATTCTGCTTGGTCGAGAAAATATCATGCTGCAACTGGAGGATTTTGCTTTCATTCTTCGCTTGACCATATGTGTCAGCAAGGATATTCCTGATAGCCTTGGCTGTGGGATGATTGACGATGTCGTTGGCAATCCTTGGTGAGTGTCCCGAAGAGCCAAATCCATGCATAGGCATCATCTTGTTTCCATGAAGCATTAGCACCAGTTTTGCTTGTCGGCTCTGAATTGGTCAAAATGTGCTCCTTGTTATGGCATTGTATAAGGGTGCGAAATTGCATGGATCACAACTCGTAGTTGGTACCATCTATCTTCACGATAGGAGCCAGGCCCTTGAAGGCATCAGACATCGAAAAAACGTCACCCTTGTTCTCTGACATGATGGAAAAATTGCCGAAAATCCAGACCGAAACTGGGGATCAGACCTTTTTGAGCAAGTCTACACAATCATATGAAGGAACGTTGTACGTGTAGACTCATACAACCATCCTCTTCAATGCTTGTTATAGTCTAGGGTCGGAAAACATGATTTATATGTCCGAAATCACGTATTCAGATCAGATCAGGCCGTATAGGCCTGCAAAAGGGGCCGAACTGCAGCCCACAAGCAGTAGCGAGCAGCAAGGCTGCAGTTGGCAGCGGCTGGGGCAACCGGCTGGTGAGGCGACTGGCTGGGTTGGCGGGCCACAGGGGCAACCGAAGGGGCCTCCGGTGGCAGTGGGGGGGAGGGGGTAGGGTTAGGTTTGGTGGGATATGGAACTTCAGTCTAGGATCATTGCTTTGATACCATGTTGGAGGGAAAATAGAATTGTGATGTCATTATTGAGACCCTAGGGCTCTTTATATAGGAGAAAAGCTGTGGGTAAATTACAAGGGAAATGCATGAAAGAAAGAGAGATAAGAAATAAATATAAAGAGATAAAAATATTTCAACATTGTTCATTTTACATATCAGTTTACTTCACTAATCTAATCACTCTCTACTAATCTAACTAAATGCAACCATGTAAAGGTTGATTTTTTCTTTCTTTCTCAACTTGTCCACAGCCCTCTATATATAACTTTCACAGTAATTTTTTTCTCACTTTCCTTTCTCATTCCTCATAATAGTTACAATGGACGCTTAGAGCTCCTGGGCTCGAAGGCCGCATTGGCGAACATTGCATCTGAGTCCATCCTTGTCATCTTGGCTTCTGAGAAGACATCAATTGTATGGATATAATAACCGAGTTTGTTCTTGAAGGACCGGAGGAGGTAGTGCTTGCCAAGCAGGTTCTTGCACCGGTGAGTGGAGGAGCCGGTGAAGAGGACACGAGGCTCAATGTAGATGAGGATGCTGGCTGTCAGTGAGAGTGGACGCAAAGCCATGCCGACGTTTGTGAGTCACAGTCTGAGTGCAGGAGTGCGCTCGAGTACAGGAGTGCTGGAAGGTCTGGATGGGTAAGAGCTTGGCAACTTGGCATGGGTGCAACTTGGGAGGGACGGGGGCTTGGAACAAGAAGGGGTTGTGGGGAGTTTGCGTGGCACGTGTTTTGGGGTGGTCGCGGTCATGATAGGCTGTGGAGGTGGTTGCCGGAGGGAGAATGCCATTGTCTAAAAATTTGTTTTACTTTGAAGGGCAACAATGAGAACACTATCGGCTTTTGTTGGTTGTCACCTGCGGATAAAGTGTATTTTGGAAAGATCACATGGTTGGTCGCCAATAGTGCATCGATACATTTGGAATTCTCTAAAAGATTTTTACACTTGTAACTCTGTAGAAATTGCTAATAAATATGCATCCCTCTACTTTTACCATCTTCATCCAGTTCTTTTAAGAAAAGATCAATTCATCTACCAGGAAGTTGATTTTGGTGGATTGAGCAAAAAACACTTGCAACAGAAACAAAAACACAAACCAACACTAGAAACAAATACACCGACCATCAGATATTATATCAGCACTTTCTTGCGATGACGTAGGTTTGTTGGAACAAATACGTAGAACATGGTCAGCTTCTAAGTCACTGTTTTCTTGAGACCGCCACACAGACCAAAGTACAAGATCGTCATTGGAAGGGTTTATTAGGGAGACATGATTTACTCCTCATCCATTATGTTCTAATCACTTAAAAGCACAAGATATTATATCAGTACTTTTCAAATGTCAAAGATTTTTCGATATCAATCATTTTCAACTCCAACAGAACTACTTACCTGTCTCACTGACCAAGCTCAAGTTGTTTGTTTAGGTTCAATCGGTTACATGATCAAAAGCACTTGACAACATTATTAAATGGACGCTAAGCAAAACCATCCATTTGATGAGAATGGAACATCGAAGCATTTCATCTCAGATCTCTCATAACCAAAAACACGCAATCACAACCACACCTGCACCAGTAGCAACAGGATTATATACCGTGCTTAATGGTAAATTAAGACTGTATTATCCGTGTAATTATCATTTTTCCAGGCACTAAACTACCAACTTCATGAGCACAGGCCGGTGCTTCTGGTGAACGAAGATCTTCCTCAGCAGCTTCAGGATCATGACCATCTCCTGCTTCTTGCTTCCTATTGCACTGTCTTCTCCTTTACCATTGTCAACACGGTTAACGGCCGGTTGTGTTATGTCCTTCACTGACAGTACCATCCTGTCGTTCTTCTCCTCTGGACAGAGCTCCTCGTCGTAGTAGTACTCCCATAGCCTGTCCATCATCTCCTCGCCCGTTATTTCCTCGCTGGCGGCATCATCTTCCTTCCTCACGGTCATCACATGACCGTCCCACGGCGGTGTCTTGAGAAGCTGAAGTTCTAGTCTTCTGTATATATATGTGCACATATGCAAGCAGTGGTTGGAATTAACATTGCAATGGAGTAGAGATGTTAGCATCATATTATTAGGTGAAGTGGGTCCTTTCTTGTTCGTTGCAGGTGAGGAGTCTCTTTATTGTTGCCACCAGAACCAATTAGCAGGCAACGGAGAAGTTGCAGATCTCACGATTTGTTGGTTTTTGGTAACTTTAACCCGAATCGAGAAGGGATACAGACAGTAGTTTTTGCCACAAAGTACTGAAGCTTGGATCCCGATTTCGGTGTGGTTCCGCTGTATGGACGAATGGATACAAGAGATGCCAACACCAGGTGAATATATCCGTGATTGTTTGGGTTCGTTCCAAAAAGGATTGTGATATCCTTGATATTAATGATGTGAATGCAGATGTAGTATTTTACGTTTTGATGAATGCGGATGTCCGAAGGAAAGGATGTGAACAATATTTCTTTTTTATCAGATGTGAATGCCGATGTAGTATTTTATTATTTTAACTCAGCCATGACCAGTCTCAAATTAGGGTAAAAGAGAAGATCTACGTGTTAGGTGGCCGACATACAACGCAAGAGAGGCAAATTCTTAAATAATGTTCTTTTAAAAATATTATTTAGGAATTTGTTTCAAAATGATTCGGATCTTTTAAACATAGAATTAAGCAAAAATTTTGATTTCATTGGGACGTTCCCTATTAGTGATGTGTTGCATTGTTCGAATGCAATGAGAAGTTGGCAAGGGCCGCTACATTGTTGCCCGGATGAGTTTAAAATTTGCAAGAGTTCTTGCATGAGGAATACATGCAAGTAAATAAGCTAGTCCTGCTTCATCGTCGATTGGATGTAGTTCAAAATTTGCAAGGGTTCTCACATGATGGACACATGCGAGTAAAGAAGTTAGTCCAAAAGAGGTTGCAAAGAAAGTTGCAGATAAGTAGTTGGAATATTGGCATTCTAACTGGTAAATCGATGGAGATAGTAGATACAATGGAAAGAAGGAAGATTCAGATACTACGTTTCCAAGAGACAAAATGGGTTGGAGAGAAAGCAAGGAAGATCGAGAAGAGATGCTTGAAACTTTGATATTTAGGTAAAGATAAGGGCGGGAATGGTGTTGGATTGGTTGTTCATAAGGATTTGAATTATAGTGTGGTTGAGGTGCAAATATTTGGGGATCGGATTATTTTGCTAAAATTGGTGCTCGAAGAAGAAATTCTGAATATATCTCAGTTTGTGTACCACAAATTGATTTAGATGAAAGAATTAAACAAGTTTTTTGGGAGGACGTGGATAAGATTATGCAAGGAATTCCACAAAGATATGATGTGCCTAGGTGGAGATCTTAATGAACATGTGAGAAAGGATGCTTCATGGTATATTAGTGTCCATGGAGGTCATGGTTTCAGGGATAGAAATGAAGATGGAAAACTCATCCTGGATTTTGTAACGGCTTATGATCTTTTCATAGCAATCACTCTCTTTAAGAAGATGGAGGAGCATTTAATTACTTATAAGAGTGACCCAACTAGAACACAGATAGATTACTTTGCGTTGATGAGAAGAGATCAGTTGTATTGCAAAGACTGCAAAGTAATTCCAGGAGAGAGTTTGACAATCCAACATTGCTTGTTAGTCATGGATGTGTAAACAAAAGGATTGGTAAAGAAGAGAGGGATTTCTAAGATCACTAGAACTAGATGATGGAATCTTCATTTGAAGGAATCAAGCTTCTGGGAGACGGTTTTAGAAGACTTATCTTGGGTTTGTAACGAAAGTGCAAACGAGATGTGGGAGGCAGTAGCATCTTGTATCCGAAGAATAGTCAAAGATATGCTAGGCGAGTCAAAGGGAGGAGTTCTAGGTCAAAAGGATGCTTGGTGGTGGATTGCAGGGGCGTAATAGAAGGTTTAAATTAAAAGAGCATGCTTTAAATCCATGTCTAAGGATAGAACAAAGAAAACAATCACAAACTATAAAATAACAAAGAAGGAAGCAAAGAAGTCTGTAAGCGAATCTAAGTCAAAAGCTTATGAAATGTTGTACAAAATATTTACTCTAAGGGCCTGTTTGGTTACTAGGATGGTTTGGGTTGGGGGTAGCCTCATGTGAATAGTAGATGTTTGGATGGTTATGAGGGTTGGAGAGGGTTGCAATAAGGAATGTGATGTGATATCACATTGATTTGTTATGGAGTTCCAACCCAGTAATGCAGAAGGGTAAACCAGGTTACCTGAGATAACTCGATAATCAAACGTACCGTAAGGAAGGCCAGAAGGAAATATTCAGAATGACCAAAGCAAGAGAAAGAAAGACTAAAGATATTTCTCAAGTGAGATTCATTAAGGATGAGGAAGGATGCAGGATTGTTACTCATAATGATATATAGACTACATGGAAGCGGTATTTCCATAAGCTTTTCATTAGGTAAGGAAATAGAGAGTTCACTTTGAGAGATATAACCAGTAGTGAAAGTTACTTGAATTGTGCAAGCTATAAATGAATACAAAGGAAGGAAGTAGAGGATGCTTTGGAGGTTATGATATCTGAGAAAGGTGTAGGATCTAATGACATTCCTATAAAAGTATGAGAGCTCTAGATGAGCTTGGTTTGACTTAGCTTACAAATTTATTCAATTTTATTTGGTGGAGCAAGAAAATGTCTAAAGATTGGAGGAGAAGCATCATGGTGCATCTTTATAAGAAGAAAGGAGATGTTCAAAATTGTTCAAATTACAGAGGTATCAAGTTGATAAGTCACACTATGAAAATTTAGAAACGTGTAATCGAAAGAAGATTGAGGCAAGTTTCCAAAGTAAAAGAAAACCAATTCGGCTTCTTGCCAGGATGCTCAACTATTGAAGCCATCCACTTGCTGTGGAGAACAATGGAGATTTATATAGCTAAAAGGAAGAACGCCCATATGATTTTTATTGATTTGGAGAAGGCTTGTGATTATGTCCCATGGAAGATATTGTGGAGAGTTTTGGAGAAGAGACAAGTACATGTCCTATACATTAATGTCATAAAGGATATGTACGATATGGCTTCATCTTGTGCAAGGATCCAGTCTAGAAAGGCTGATTATTTTGATATCAACATTGGTCTGTATCAAGGTTCAACTTTGAGTCAATTCCTTTTTACTTTGATTATGGACAAGTTAACTAGTCACATTCAGGATGAGATACATTGGTGTATGTTATTCGTTGATAATATTATGTTGATTGATGAGACTAGAGATGGAGTAAATGATAAGCTTGAGGTCTAGAGACGCGTATTAGAGACTAAAGGATTTTGTATAAGTAGGGCTAAGGCTGAATATATGGAGTGTACTTTTGATGGAAGCAATGATGAATGAATCGAGGTGTAGATGATGAATCTTTTATTCATCAATTTAAAATATAAAAATAGAGCATTGCATTTATTCATTTATATTGCATATTTATCATTCATGCATATGTAAATAATATCCATATTTTATCATTCATAATTGCATAAATAAGAAGTCAGAAATTGTGTTTAAATTTGCACATGTATATTAACACAACTTCCCCTATTTTTCATTACTATATGCTAAATCAAAATTAAATAAAATCAACTTCAATGTGTACATATTACTAACACTAATAAATGAAAAATATCAGAAAAATACTAAGTTATATAATTGGCAAATGAAATCAAACCCTAGTTTTGAGATAAAAGGTCGCAAAATCAAATATTTCTCACATACAATCTCTTATGAACCCCTACTCACTTTTGAATTAATGTACATTCAATAATCTACAAAAAAACATCAAACTCATAAGAAGCTGAGTTCATATGTGAAACTTGAGTCTTGGGACCTCATTATATATTGTATATATTAACTAACTTTGACCTTATTATTATTTTTGTACAAAATCAACTATTTTTACATTCTCACCTACTGCATCTCCTCCACTCGCTACAACACCCATTCATGTTACCCACTCCTCTTTTCCATGCCATGGTGATAGTTTCCACCTACCACATCTCCTCCACACATAATGACCCTCACATGATTGACCATTTCAACTGTCTATAACAGAACCTCCCCCATCATCTTTTTGCTTTTTGATCCCTCTTCTTGTGTAACTCTAAAGGGCATTCCTGTGATTGAACCCTTGGTGACAATAAGTGGTTCCCAGTCTTGACGGCGAGGATAAGGAGGAGAAGAGTGCGATCCAGCCATCGTCAAAGTTCACCTCCGATGAGGTTCCTTCTGCTCCAACTAATCCTTGCTGAGATGCTAATTTAGGTTCTTTTAATTGCAATTTCGCCCCTTAGCATAGTGTAACCATTAGTTTAGCTTAATTTTCTTTAATTTAAGGTCGATTAATCCATTCATAGTTCGTCGGAGCACTAGGCACCGACCATTGTTCTCATCGTGATTCATTTGTATCCGACACCCTAATCATCTCATCATCTTCCTGATCACTTATCCATCAAAATCCCTCATATAGGCCAATTAAATTCTACACGAATCAGCGAATTCGATATCTAGCTCTGTCGCTCGTCAGAGATCGCCACCGCCACTTCATTTTTTATGCTATCTACTTCAAGTTTGGATCGAGGAGATACCCCTCAAACCCTTGATTCTTTTTGTGAAAGAAGAGAGGCCTGGGGTTGCATCTAGAGCAGGAATCATGGGAAGAACTCAGTCCCCAGGCTGCCTGAGCAAATCGACCTCTAGACCTCGATCAACGAGGTCTGGACCCCATCTGAAGGTCCCTGCAGATGCGGGAGGCTTCTAGGAAGGAAGAGAGATGGTTATCTTGGTCAGAGACTAGCAGATTAAGGAATAGAAGAACGAAGGAGGCAAGGAAGCTTGTTCTTCCTTTTCCCTCTGAATGTCTCCGATGTCCAATCGAGCGGGGGTCTCATATCTAATCTAGCCCCTCCATTTAAAAGGCAAAGCGGTACGCTTTACTGACCATCCATCATAAGGGGAAGCCACATGGAATCCCTTGAACCATCCATCTTCACGCAGGCACCAAACATGCACGCCTCTTGGGTAATTTGTGCCTCCACCCCTTGCATTTTTGTATTTTCATTTGGTACTGTAAGTATTAAATCTAGTGTAAATAAATATGATATTTTGCAACATGTACCTTTCATCTTATTGAAATTACACTTTAGTCCTTTCGTCTCATGTGTAACGACACATGAAGCAGTCCTATACCTACTATAAAATGAAGTTTAAGTTCAAGTAAATTGTAAATAGGTCTCAATATCTGTAGCATTTTTATTTTGTATATATTTATCATTTTAAATATTTTTATGGCTAAAAAATTGTAGGAAAACGAGGATAAGTGCCTGATGCTTTGCTTGTTCATGCTCAAATTTTATTTCGTATTTTAAGAAATTTTCTTATTTTCTAAAAATCCAAAAACACTGATTTTATTCTTGTATAAATACAAAAACCCATAAACATTATAAATTTACAGTATGTTAAAAATTTTAAAAAATATGTTATCTATATTATAGTATATTATAACACATATCCAAAAATCACAAAAAATACAAAAACAAAACTTATAAATCATAAAACACTAAAATTTTTATAAAATTTAGCAAAAATATAAAAATTCAAAAATATATCTTTATGGTTATGAATTTTCTTTATTATATATTAGATATTAAAATAGTTTGAGTTAATTTTGTACTTATATATTTATTAAACTAAAAGCAACATCGAATAATTATTCTGTTCACTAGTTTGTATATTTAAACACTTCAAAATCCATAAAAATTAGAAAAAATCTATAAAAAATTAAAAAATGGGGGGAAAACCCTAAAAATAATAGAAACACTTTATTTTTTTGAATTTAAATATATTTTAGCCTATTTAAAAATATAAGGGATATGTACACTCATAACCCTAAGTAATTTCGCTATCATATACATAACCCTCGATAATCACGAATTACACCAAGAATCATGAATAGTGCTTAAGTATTACACACATAACCATGTATTAATTTCCCATTAAATATAAATGATATCCTTCAAATATTTAGCATTTTATATCCTTTAAGTTTCTATTATTTATAAATGAAGACACCCTCTTCCTCCTCCAACTCCTTGCATACAAGCCCCACCGGTGCTTGCAAGGCCACCCTATGCCTATATGCCTCCGTACCCCACGCCTGCAAGCCCCTGTCGACCTCCCAACCCTCACCGTCACCCTCCAACTCCCATATCCTTGATGTCGCCCTCCACCTTACGTACCCCCGCTGCTGCCCTCCACCTCAACGCCCCACCCCTCCTTCCTTCTCCCCCGTCACACCGCCTGCAATCCCCTGCGAAGCCCCCCACTTCCCCGGTTCCGTTGCCTATAAGCTCCCGTGTTATCCTCTTGCAATCCCCCGTTGATGCCCCCTATCATGCTGCCTGCGCCCCCCATACACACACACATCCGCTGGCAACCCTCGTCGAAGCCCCGCCTCCGTCCTCCATGCCCGCAAGCCCCCGTAGACCTTCCTACCCTCGTCGTCGCACTCCACGTCCCGTACCCCCACTGCTGCCCTCCACCTCAAAGAGCTCCCCCGCTTGCAAGCCCCCACCCTACCGCCTGCAATGCTCCGTTCGTTATTCCTGTGACCCCCATCGAAGCCCCCCTGCATGCAAGACCCCTATCCCCCAAGCCAGCAAGCCCCCATCGAAGACCCCTCCCCCTTCCTGCAAGTCTTCGTCCCCACATCTGCAAGCTTCCAACTCATCTAAAAATATTTTCCTTTTTCTTTCTTTTACTTTTGATTAATCTCATCCATTAGACCACTGATTGGTTAGATTAGCTCAATCATCTGGTTGAGTTAATGAACTAAACTAACGGAAGGTTATGTCTATAAAACAGAGCATTTATTCATGGTCTTGGGTATAATTCGTGATTATCCAGGGTTATGTATATAAGTACGAAATTACCGAGTTATGGGTGTAAGTATCCCAAAATATAAATAACTATATTACTAATATATCCTATATATAATTTTGAATATATATAATATCTTTATTATTATATATCTTATTTTAAAATTAAAATTAATTTAAAATTTTAAAAATTTAAAACAAAATACAAAAATAAAATATAAAATATAATACAATTAAAAATCTATAAAAAATAAATATAATTAAAACCCACATAAAAACAAGAAAAAGCAAAAAAATACGAAAATAATTATTATTAATTAGAAATAATTATTACTAATTAACTACCTATCAGTTTTCTTCCTAGAGTTTGACACTCTACAATATTTGCCATATACACACGTTTTGTAGAGTTATAACAAAGTACCTCACATTCACATTTATTGATTTATCTAAACATCATGGATTAATTGTTGATTGAGAGACACTTGGTAACTACATCGATTGCTAATTATGTTTGATTAGCAAGCCTATGCAAAACCTCTCCATCAAGGAGGTTTATTTTAAATATCGTTGCAATATGTATATTTATGTTTTATACCATATGGGAGCTTTTCAAAGTTTTTTCGAACCTTTTCTTGTGTTACAGTCTGAGAAGTTAGACATTTGATAACTCACCAAATTTTGCTTATTTTGGACATATTTTTATGTAGGGGTGTATCAAATAGGTTTAATTTGTCAATTTTTATAAAATTTATTTTTCACACTATTATTTTCAATATATATTATTATTTGCTAGCTTTTATTCATGAAATCAAGGATTTTTATTTACCTTTAGATTGCTAGAAATTAGAATCCTCTTGCCTCTTACAAGGACTAATATCCTCATTTGGTTTTACAAAACTCTAATTTCAAAATAAAAAAATATTTCTTTTATTTATTAGAGGCTTCCTAAAAATTACAAAACATAATAAGGAAGAAAATCATCCTAATATTCAACAAGTTATCTAGTATCATTAGCAGTTTTGATATATAAAACTATTATTTATTATTATTTTAAATGAAAAATCTTAAAAAGGATAAAATAAACTTAGAAAATTCTATTATTTATATAGCTTAAAATTTATACAAAATTCAAGATAATATCCCTGCTCTAGGAGTACATACCCCCCAAAGATCTACACAAAATTCGTCTCTTAAACTTGAAAACCTTGAAGCACTAAAAACTTAAAAAAAACAATATGAAAATAAGTAGAAGTCCTGAAAAAACACACACGCTATATTATATAACATCAAACAAAATTTCACTATTTATATTGATCACATTTTCTTATTTATCACCTTACTTTGCACATAAATAAATTGGTATGCCTTAAACATTTATATAAATCGAATAAAAATTATAAAAACTAAAAAATGAAAGTACATAAAATGTAGAAAACCCAAAGATATTTTATCACTCTTATACCTATATTTTATAACAATTAATAAGAAAAAATCCTAAAATATATTTATATTAAAAATCATTTATAAAAAAACTAAATTCAAACATCAAAGATAAAATTATATTTACAAATAAATAAAAATAAATTTAAAAATATTATATGTATATATTATAAATGTCAATACCCCTAAAAATCTCAAAATTCCCAAAAAAAAAGCACACCGAAAACACCCTAGACCATGTCATACACATAAAAAAGTACACCAATCACCAAGTAACTCTACCATACATATACCACTTAGTTTACTAACCAAGACCTGGAGGCTTACCCAAATACAATAAATAAAATCTTTATTTAGAAATATATATCCGTTTGATATTTGTATATATATATATCATTTTCATATATAAATATAGTTGCAGATTTATTTTTAACTATATATAACATAATTTTATATATATGTATATTCATTTTCATATATAATATAGTTGTAGATTTATTTTTAAGTATATATAATTATATTTTCTTTCCCATCATATTTGGACTAATTATTATTATATAAGCATATTTAATATATCGTGTGAATTTATTTTGAATCCATATGCATTTTTTACGGATACGGTACTATGATTTTCATATTCGTCAATATTTATATCTATATTCCTATTGTTTTTAAATACAAATAATGATATTGTAACACAAATATTCGTATCTTTATCTAATTGTTTGCATACTTTTATTTGTGTCCACATGGAAAGACATAATTTGGAGTGATAAGGCGAGATAAGTGGTAGTTATGCATTCTCTATCCTCTATTCGCTTTTAAGACAAATGTTGAGGGGTAAGACATAGATGTGTGTGTGCTTGACATTGTTCAAGATTTTCGAGGATGATGGTGTTATGCTTGATAGTCTTTGATATTTTCGAAGATGTCAACAAAGAAGATAACACACAGCAACAAATTTCGTCTATAGTGACGTTTATTTTAAACCTACCACTGAATCGTCTGTTGTTAAATATATAGTGACGAATATTATCTATTGGTAAATAATTTTTTTATAGTAGATTTTAGCGACAAAAGTTAAGTCCATTGTTATATCATTTGCAATGCTCTATATAGCGAAACTTATCTGTTACTATTTTTGAAAATTTGAGCTAATCACCACTAATTTTTTAATTCAATATTTAGCAATGGTTACCTCAATTTTTGACCAATATTAATAGATAAGTGTTGCTATATAGAGCATTACTAATGGTACAACAATTCCTATGACATGCATCACTGATTTTGTAGTATAAAAAAATCATTTTACTAAAGGATAATATTCGTCATTATAACGATGGAGGATTTAGTGGCGGATATAAAATAAACATTACTATAGACTCAATTTGTTGCAGTGGCACAACCTTGGCTCCTCTGCTCGAGTTTGATCGTTTCAAGTGGATTTGAGTTCGATTGATGAAGTCCTGGAGTCAGGTCGACCGGCTCGAGTTTTACGTCGATCTCAGCAGATCCGATGGTCTTCTTGTCCTACTTGATCGATCTTCATGTGTTCCAGCATGCCTTATTGGTTTGCTTCTTGTTAAAGGAAGGATGGGTTCAAGTTAATAATCAACCTTACAGGATTTGACATGAGGTAAAGAACTATCTTCTCTTTCACCAGTGAGGTTTTATTAGGAACAGAAGGATCTAGAATTCTTGTGGTCTACTTCCACTAGTAGTTCTAGTTGAAAAATGTTGATACATAAAATGATAGTTGTAAAAACTAAATGATGACAATTGTGGAAGCAAATATGTACGAACACAACTTATCAAGCAAAATACAAATATATGGATTATAAGGTGTATCCGTAACTGGGCTACATCCTTGAATGGCTGCTATTGATTTCATTAGTTGTGGAGGAGAAGAAGATTTACATAGACCATATGACTTTATATATTATTCTTGTACTAACGGACCCTGGATTCGGACGAATCCGAATACCCAATTTTCAGGGTATGGTAGGGTATCGTGGCACAGACTAGATATCAGATGATTCTTCAACTGGATTCATCAGAACAAATGTTAGGATTCAAGGTATATCAACACAAAATTTGTTTGAAATATGGCATTTATATTATCTAAATCTTGCTAATTGGTTGAGAACCTAATCTAGGAAGTTATACTTAAAGTGGATATGAAATTATATTTTTCATCTATTTTAATACCAGCGTTGTTATAATTTCTAGCACACCTTTGGTTGTACATATATATTACTACAACAAAATGAATTTCTAATGACGATATTTTGAAGTGATACATTTTATTGTTTTGATGTTAGATATATAACAATGAATATTGATTATTATAAAAAATATTATTCATGTTTGAAATTAGTACTAATTTACATATTTGTTGCTAGGTTGCTAGCAATCGATAGTTCATGCACCAATGATTATATGCTATCTTTGTCTTCATTATAGTGAGCATAAATTTCGACGACGACGAAAGGTAACGGCTAATCGCTGTCATTGATATAAGGAAAGATACATCATTTATTAGGAATTTTAAGTAAAAAAATATTTTACAACCGACAATAACCGTCCATATATTAACAACGAAGAATATAATGATGAATTCCAAAATATGCTTCATTATATACACATTTTGTTGTTGTGTACATTTGTTGCACATTTCCTTATGTGATGTTAGATGACTAATCCATGTTAATAAGTATGGATGTGAGAATATTATCTATCTCAAATCTTAATCTTGTTTCGTAAGAAGTGTAAATGATTAGAATTAGTATTAAAACAAGGCCTGCATGCTACATCCACCTGGTCCCATGGTCTAGTGGTGAGGACATTGGACTCTGAATCCAGTAACCCGAGTTCAAATCTCGGTGGGACCTCTTATTTTTATTTTTTTTATTTTGGATTTTAGCTGTGGATTTCCCGGTAATATCTTTGAACTATTCCACACAATTTCAATACAGTATCGAGACTTGAGAAAGTAACACTGTGGCAGTCCATCTTTAAAATTTATTATCATATGGTCTCTTTTTTTACAAGTTCATTCATCATGGAAAAAATAATTTGACAGAGTTTACAGTTACAAACCAGATAGCAGCAGGCCCCAAAGAGCAAGAGCAATCACAGGGCTAAGTTTGAAGCGCCCAACAGTCAGAGTTCAACATCGAGATGGGAGAAAACCCCAAAAAGCCCGACAGTGGTCAGCCATCCCAAAGAGCCAACCTCATAAATTCATAAATTAGATTAGAGGGAGGCGTCTTCTTGGTTGGGCTCTTTGTGTTCTTGGTATCGTCCACCTTAAGATCTGGGAAAGCAAGCACACGGAAGAAAGAAAACAAAGTATAGCAAGCTGGAAGCAAAAAGATGGATTAAAAGTCATTTTGCATCTCCAGCCCGTTGAATTTTGTACCACACGCACCAAAAACTTTTGAAAGGCCTATGTAATTATTTCTTCGATTGGGATCGTGACACGGTCGTGCACATTCCAGCAACGCCTCGTGTGATCGACCACCAGATCGATGCTCTCATTACAATATGTTGCCAAGAATGAGTCGGGTTCATTGCCATAAAGCGGTGCTGAAGAAAGCTTGAAAAAATACCCGATCTTTATCTAAATGCTGCCGAGAAAGAGTCGAGTTCATCACCATAGAAACGGTGCTCAAGAAGGTTGTGCATTTATTATAATATGGTTTGTGCCTACTGGAATTTAGTTGTTTGTTTTGCCTTTCTAGCCTTAAATCACATGAGTTGAAAATATCGAGAGAAATCTTAAAGATTGAGTACCACATTGTTATTTTTCAGAGTTCATGTGTAAAATTTAAATTGGATGTATAATTCAAAAACTTTAACATATACTCTAAAATTTATTATACGTTATTTCCTTTCTTTTTTACATTTGAGGGAAGTAAGAAGATGGGGTGCTTCTTATCCTAACCTAGTCTCCGTCATTGTCATCTATAATAGGTAAAATCTCAGTGGGACTGAAGACTAGAAGTTACGAGCTCTTCAATGCAGAACTTCCATATTCTCGATTGGACTGAAGATTGGAATTGTTGTCGGATTTCAGTGTAGGGCCGCTAATCAAGTTGAACGTGCTCGTTCGTTTAACATTACTTCGATAATAGTTCGAAAAACGATTGTTTATTACTAAATGAACTAAACATGAACTTCAAATATTAGTTCGATAATCTTGACGAACAGAACATGAACTTAACATACGTTTGTTCGATAAAGGTTCAAGTTTTATTAGTACACTTTATATGTCGAGCTTCTGCCACGTGGACGATCAGTCGGACAGGGATGGGAGACCCTTTGGCTTTGAATGGGTGATGGCGGTTAGATCTGAGAGGCCTAGCCGATCTGACAACTCTCAGTTGTGGTGGATGAACGGGGAGGAACACCTCCACGTCGTTCCTTTGATTTTTGATTCCTCCTCGCTCTAACTTCGATTCACCTCGTTGACGGGTCAAAACAAACCTCAGATTGAGGCTCTAGCAAGTTTTCAGAAGGCAAGACCTACGCAAAAATATTCCAAGGATCGAGGAGGAGCCCCTCGACCACTGGGTGAAGTAGGAAGAGGAATGGAACGAAGGGGCGATGAAGGTCCGTGAGGAGGCTAAAGATTGACCTCCGTTTCGCCAGATCTACGATGGATCTAGGTTGCTCTGATGGAGGAAAGGTGCATAGAATGATGGGATAAGAAATGGAAGTGAGTTCGAGTCAGGACACATTCGGGAACAAGATAATTTTTGCATGGAGCTCAAGCTCCAGGTCAAAAGGGGATTCTTGATTACTCCTAAACTAAGGTCTTAAACTCAAAATTGAATGCAAGAAATGAAAATCTATGCTAAGATTACTGGGGAAATACGAGAAAAAGGCCTCGATTCAGCTGGTGGCCGAAGAAGCAAGACCTGTTGGAGGTGTTCCGGCAATGGTGGTGGATCTTCTCCGGCGACTTCCTCCTCACTGCAAGACACCACCAGCGAGTTCATGTCACCAACTGCGGGTTTCGAGGGTATTCTTGAGGGGCTAAGAGATCTTCAGGAAGGATCAAATGCGAAATGATGGAGAAGTAGGTAGTTTTATAGGCTAGTGGAGCAGAGATTTCGAGGGCGGATTACGTGGACCAAGGAGGTGGTAGGTGCGGGAAGGATGGCCGACATGAAGGAAAGACATTGTGTATGTGCATAGGTTGAGAGCTCGAAAGATAGGGAGTTGTGGAGAAGGCGTAGAAAATTTGAGAAAGAGGGAGCCCCGTGAACTTTCTGACACAGTGGCTGGAGTCAGAGCAGTTGACCAGAGTCAGCGATTGGAGGCCTCGATTGATCCACGTGGACCTAGAAGGCAAAAAAATGCCTTAGCAATTGAATATAAAATAATAAACAAATTAATTAATTTTCTAATACAAAATAAAAAATGTTTGGAATTTTATGTAGTATTTTATACAAATTTGTATTTATGTTTTCGAGGTTTTTTATTATAAGTTACTATTTACACGTGTAATTATAGGTATATTAACATATTTGTACTTTATTTTATTTTTAATTTACATTTTATGTTTTATCATTATAAACAAGTATTTTATGTATTTTTAGTTTATTTAATTACATATTTGACTATTTTTATTGTATTTTTATAAGCTTGTTTGTACACTTAAATAATTATGTATAGATTCTTTATAGATATATAGATGTATTTCATCTATGTATTGAACTATATGATTTATTTTTATTTTATTCGCTGATTTTAATTTATTTTAATTATATATATTTTTTAAATAATATTTATAATTTTATAAAATAAAAGAATTTGAAAAGTATAAAGAATAAATATAATGATTAAAATATACAGGTATGTTGAATAATATGGACCCAAAACCTAACTTTTGCATATTAGATCCGAATTAAATGAAACAACCTTCATTAAGTAGTTTATTAAAAGTTATATACAATTAAAGGTGATTTTGGTCCATTTTGATACAATATAGAGAATATGCATGTATGTGAAGTTTTTATTCTTTTTTTCTTTGTATTTTTATCTACAACATTCATGTGAGGGTTTTATTATTTGAAATGTAATAATAATAATATAAAATAGGTGAAAAAAATTAATTACGGATGAATTAAAATTAGAGTTTATGTATGGTTTTCTGTGTTTCTTTGTACAGTTCTTATGTCTTATCTTCCTCCTACTTTATTCCTTGGTGACCAAGTTATCATGAAGACTGGGTCTTGGGGTGTAGGGTCACTCAACACCTATGGTATTTCATTTCTTTTTCTTTTCTTCCTTTGTTCTTTAATTTTGAAACTAAATGCAAAAAAAGTACATTAGTTTATGTAGTATTTTGTGCACATTATCATGTATTTATTTTGATAAATTAATGATATATACATGTATTTAACTAGGGATTTAAGACCAAAATGAAAGAATATAAGTGATGAAATGCATATTCGTAACCCATGTACTTGCCTTTGCTAGTCCCCAGCAAACACTTATGCCAATAAGTGCAGAAACAGAAATAAATAAAAGAAAAGAAAGAACTTTGATTGATTTTAACTTTTGAACTTATCCTCGTAATATCAAAATTTGGAGCTCGGTTAGAGCCTTAGATTTTTGGTTTGGTCGGAACCTTGTTCGGGAATCAGACTTGCAACAAAATGGCCTTTAAGAATCACAAAACCCTATCCAAATCTTCTCAAAAGTCGGTTTAGAATAGCTCTATGTCCTACACAATCCCTTATGATTTTGAGTGCATTTTGTACGGTGAGTGTGATATATAGCTCCTCTTAGCTGAAGCAGTAGAAGTCTGTCTTCTCCAACATGGTGATCCTAGTTCCCCAATCCAGCAACTCTTTCCTCTATAAGCGAGGTATTCCCTTCTAAGTTCAAGTACAATCGGCTCAAGAAGAGGAGGTGGAGAAGAGAATGGATCGTAGCCAGTGGCTACCTATCCTAGGATGCTTGACCAATGTAGCCAAGTGTCGCGTACTCATATATGTCTTTGACATTGAAGCTCAAGCTTGCTTATTGAATACAAACTCTGGCGGAAATTGATTTTTCTTGGAATTTTACCCCCTATTCTTTTTGGAGTTTTTGACTATGTATTTTTTGAATATTGTGTACAACAACATTTACATAAGGACTTTTTCCTCTAGAGTCAATAGACTATCCTTCTTTTGAAGCATTATCACAACCCATAACTTCTGTCATTAGACCTCATGGCTACTGGATCGGGTTGTGGTACAATGGCCATAGGTTGTGGCTTTAGATGTTTCCATTAGCTTTTGTCTCATGTCCACAAATCCAGCCCTCTACCACTTCAAATGAGTTGAGCAAGGTGCAAGGTGCAGGTGTGCAAGTTAGGTCACTGTCAACAAGAGTCATGCTTGTGTTCCGAAATATTCTATTTATGCAGTCCATACAACATTGAACTATGTCTTGTGATCTCAAAGAATTAATTCTAGCATATATAAAGTACCTCAATTCCAATTCCCTTAAGGTTCTTATGATTAAGCGGATTAAGGTCCAACCAAGCTCCAATCTTTAGATTTTGTTTAGACGTGTTCAATTGTTATTATCGATAGAAAATTACAAATGTTGTGCACAATGAAGAAATATTTTCGAGATACATTTTTTGGTTTTGAACTTTCTATGGGTTTTTTAAAAGTTTTGCAAATTTTTATAGATGTTTAGTTTTGCAAATTTTTAGTGATTTTTCAGAATAAAAAGTTAGAAAATTAAATATGTGTAGATATTTACATGGGAGTGTATTATTATTTACAAGAATTGGGATTCAAGAATTCACATAAGTTAATTATTATTTATGGTTGTTTGTAATGACTCTTTATTTGCTTGAATGATGTATGTGGTTCTCAAAATAATTTGAAAAGATGTTCATAATTTGAATTCTTTTTGCAAACTAGTTTGACAAATAATTTTCACAAACATTTACAAAATTTGGAAATCATTTTTCAAACAATATGTATAGATTTTTCAAAATAATTTTATAACCATTTTAAAATCATTTGCAAATAGATTTTCAAAAAACTTTATTCAAACAAAAGAAAGAAGTTTTTACAAAAAAAAATTAGAAGGGTTTTAAAATAATTTATAAAATATTTTCTAAACTATTTTATAAAGATTTTTCAAAGAGATTTTTCAAACATTTTAACTGGTTTATTAATCAGTACACAAAAATAATTAGAGGTGTGTATGTTTTAATTAGTTTTAATTTAATAATAATTATATATATATTTATTTATGCTTTTTATCAATTATACATATTATTTAAAAGTACAGAAGTAAGAGTTATGGTTAAAATATATACAACATATATGACCCCCTAAACTTAGCTTGAGCTATGTCCCCATAGATCAAAGAGTAAATGAAGACATAACTCATACTAAGTATAGGAAAGTCTACACTACAATGATTGAATAAAGAATAAGAAGTCGACTGCCCCCTATACTTAGGATCAATTAATCCTAAGTATAGCAGATTGTATTCAACAAGCATGGAGGGTCGAGCATGAGAACGAATAAATTATTGGCTCGACCTGTCCCCATTATACTTAGGGTAAAATATCCTTAAGTATAGATAGAAAACCAAAAATTGAGGAGATAGACAAGGGATCAAAAAATGAATAACCTGAGGGCACTCACCTCCTTACACATAGGATGGAGCATATCCTATGTATAACATAGATGGATAGGGTGAGGGCAACACATAAGAAAGAAATTAGAGAATGAAAATGAAAAGAAGAAAAAGATTAATTAGTCAAAAATATTTTTTTGTGCATTTTCTGATTACATTGATGTTGCTTCGCTGAGCTCTTCGTGGTAGACCACCAGTATTGAATCAACCATGGATAAAACCATATCATGTTCAAGATAAGGCTTAAGTAACTGTCCAATGATCACAAATTATTGTACGTCAGTTGACAAATCAGATATAACAATGATTCCATTATCAGGCACATGCTTGACTATGAAGCTCGGCCCACTTGATCTTCAACTTCCCTAAGAATAATTTGAGCTTTGCATCAAAGAACTAGACCTTCTGACCAGGTTCAAAATTTTTGCGGCAGATATGATTGTCATGCCACTTCTTGACCTTCTCCTTGTACATCAGGCTATTGTCGTATGCGTACTCACGAAATTCAAGAAGTCGATTTAGATCCGGCTTTTTATTCTTCGTGGCCTTCTTGGAATCCAAATTACAGACATTAATTACCCACAAAGATTTATGAATGAGTTCCACGAACAAATGGCATGGCTTATCGTACACTAGTCGGTAGGGAGATATTCCTAATGGTAAATTGTAGGCGGTCCGATAGGACTGAAGATTATCAAGGAGTTGAGACATGTTCTTTCTATCAGTGCGCACAAGATTATGAAGAATTATCTTGATCTCCCTATTTGAACATTTGGTCAGGCCATTAGATTGTGGGTGATATGGAGAGGAGACATGATGTTCAATGCAAAATTCGTATGTCAGCTTCTTCATCTCTATGTTGATGAAATGATACCCCCATCGGATAACAAAATTTTGAGGATTCCAAACCTTGCAATGTTGTTTTCCTTCAGGAATTGGCAGACGGTGCGACTGTCAATGGCTCCGGTTGGAATAGCCTTCACCCATCGATTGATGTAATCGACAGCTAGCAGAATATATTCGTATCCTTGACTGTTAGGAAATGAGCCCATGGAGTCATTGCCACACGCTTCAAATACATTTGAGATCTAAATGTACTTCAAGGGAATTGCATCTCTCATTCCTATTGTTCTACTCATCTTCTGAAGTCGGTACAACATTTGACAAAGTCTTCTGCATCTTTGAAGAGAGTTGGCCATCAGAGGTCGCATTGGAGTACTTTACCTGTCGTACGTATTCTAGAGTGATGTCATCCTGATTCTCTGGCATGGCAATGCTCAAGGACACTTTGAACTTCCTGCTGAGAATGCTCCTCCTCCGTATGCAATTTGCCCCCTCGTGAAACAGATATGTATCCTCACACTAATAGAAATGAATATCCGATAGAAATTTGTTGACTTTTAGCTTCAACCAATCTTGTTGTGTTCTCTTGGACACAAGATAATTCACAATATCGACAAACCATGGGAGCGAATTGACTGATAGAATAGCTTCATCTAGAAAGGTCGTAATTATCGGCAATAAGCCCTGCACAGGAGTGTCGGACTCTAGCAATCTTGATAATGATCTGCCACCAAATTTTGAACTCTAGGTTTGTCACAAATTTTGATGATTACCCATTTAATCAACTTTATTCTATCATTTTGTCCTTAAAGACCCTAGCTAATGCATGTATTTAGCATTATTTTGTACAAATTATTTATGATCCTAAACCCCGAGATCAAGTCAAGAATTGATTTGGTCGACAAGGAATAAAGTAGGGGGAGAAGAGAGCGAATAAATTTAATAAAAATCCCTTTTATTTATTCATCACTAATTCATTTTTGGCACCTATTTTATTCTTTATTATTTATATCTTAAATAATGAAACTTCATGCATGGAAGTTATAGATAAAAATACAAATAAAAATACAAAATTGATTTCATACAAATATAATATAAAATGTACATTTTATAAATAAAAAGTTAAAATAGTCATTTTATTTATTCTTTATAATTTTTATAATGTATATTTTATAATTTTTAAATATTATTTATAATATATGTACATATTTAAAATATAATTAAACCATATATAAAACACATAAATAAAATATATACAAAATGCATAGATGAAATACTTATATTTATACATATACAATATACACCTCTATTTATTTAAGTGTACATAATACATCAAAAAATATAATAAAATTATATTTATGTAATAGTAAAATCAAAAATAAAAAATAAAAATAAAATACCCAAAACATAGATGAATATACCTATAAATAAACCCTTAAAAATTAACTTGTAATAAATAAATAAAAAATAAATAAAAATAATATCAAAATACTATATAAAATAATAAACATTTTTTATTTTCTAATTTTAATTTAATAAAATAATTTATTATTTATTATTCATTTTAAATAAATTTTATCTAGTTTTTCCTGGTTGCTCGATGCGGACCAACCAGGTGGCTCCGCTAGTAGACCTTGGTCAACTAGCTGAACCGCCTTGGCATTCTGACACACCTAGCCTTTGACCCATTATTTTTCGATTTTTGTAGTTCGATACAAGCACTGTTTTGGGTTGATTACTTCTTAGTTTTTTCTCCTCGATCTACACTCTTTCACACGCCATGAGCACCTCGAGGATTGGATCACTGTATCACACATGCCACCTCGTTCTTCCTAGCCCCTTTTTCTCCTGTACAAAAGAACACCTTTCTCCTTCCTCCATTTTTCGAAACCCTTTAGTCCTCATTTTGGCTCCCTTTTGTGTGCTCTGGATTGAAGCTAGTGACGGGAGCTTCTCCAGCCGTTGGAATCGAGGCAAGGCAAGGTCTGAAGGCCGATTCCGCCATCTCCATCACTCACTGGAATGAGGTCCATTATAGGTGGCCATTAGTCATAGGGTTTAATTGTAGCCCTTAGATTAGGTTTTGATTGATCGCATTAGTGTTAATCAAGATTCATAGTTTGTCGGAGGGTAGCTCCAGCAAACCATTCCACCGTCCTCCATCCATTTGTCAACCCGCTAACTGCATCCATCTTCTTCCCATGACGATTCCCCACACCCACGACCATTTCATCCAACTTGTTCCCTCCTGGAGTAGGATCTCGGTGCACCTCCTCCTTACTTCACCGGAGCAACCGTCGCCTTGATCCCTTTGCTTCCATTCCCCCTAATTGGGTCGAGGCAGTTTGCCCTCGACCCTTGTCTGCTTTCTGTGTAGGACTGAAGACCAAAGAACCAACTGGAGCAATATCGAGGCTTGTTTGAGATTCATGGAGCTTCCAAGCTCTACTGACCTCTTGGGAGCACTTCGGCCATCACCAGAGACTTTTGCACCATCCAACCGACAGAGAATCCTTCATAAGGTGTCTGGGCCATTTTGGAGAAGCAGTGCACATTGAAGGAGGGAGATCTCGCAGGAGGAAGCTCTCCTCATCAGAGCTTCCTTCATGTTTGTCCTCATCCTCTCTCTATCACCAGATCAAGGTCAATGCCCAGATTGATCGTGCATCGTTGGATGCAGAACCCCAAAGCCCTTGATCATTCGTAGGAGATCTAATCCTCTTCGTCCAAGGTGAATCGTCATCGCAGCATCAGCGTGCACTGTGTGTCTTAGTAGATCGATAGCCCATGTTGGATCACACACTATGATGGGTATTTTGCCCTCTTATCCCAGCATGTTCTTTGTATTTTATTTTTAATACATAAACATCCATCTGCCTTTATAATATTTTTGTAATATTTGCATATTTACAGTTTAGTTCAGTCCACGTCACCTCACGTGTCGTCCCACGTGAGGTGGCATTTTTGCAGGTATACTCTCATGGGTATTGAAATTTGTATTTAGTCCAAATATTGTCAATCCTAGTTAAATATTTTTGGAAAATTTGTAGAAAGGCCATTGCATTTAAATTTATTTATGTTAATGCCCCTACAAGTTCTATAAATTTTTTGTGTTTATTCCATTTATTAAATATAGCATCTGTGTTCCAAAGAATCCTCAAAAACAAGATTAGGTGCATGTTGGGTAATATATTCAATTCATATTTTTGGTTTTCATTTTATTAATTATTTTCTAAAAATAAAAAAGAGCATAAATATTACCCATTTGACTTAATAACCCCATAAAAAATATAAAATAATTTTGAGCAATTCCCAAAAAAATATATTTTATTTATTTAAATATTTTAATCCTTTAGATGAAAAATAACTAAAAATAGAGAAAGAAAGTACATAAAAAATAAAATACCCCAAATACTTTATAAAAATACAAAAATTTCTAAAAACTCCAAAAACATCATTTTCTATTTTACAATTTTCTTTATATTATTACTTACATATTAAAACTGATTTGAAGAATTTTGGATACTTCTTGATATTTTTAATCTTCATTTCAATTCAGCCTATTTATTTAATCCTTGATTTGGGATATTTTTTACTTTAAAAAACCATAAAAATTAGAAAAAATACTTAAAAATATTAAAAGCGAGTAAAAAAATAATTTAAAAACCAAATCAATTTATTTTTCACCTTTTGCTTATTTTTTTAATTATATTTATAATTGTATTATCCTATAATGTATATATATCCTTATATATTATATATTATATATTTAAAAAGGAAAAGAAATTAAAAGAAAACAATATAAAAATAAAATAAAAATGTAAAATTTAAAACAATTAAAAAATATAAAAACAAAAATTAGAAAAAAATACAAAATAAAAACCCACAAAAAACACAGATAAGAAGAATACACATTTTTGTGCATTCATTTTTAACTTTCTCCTATTTGCTCCCTATGTTCGACACTCGACACATACTTGCACCTATACACATTGTAGTGTTATAATAAATTTTAACTCCACATATTTTGCATTTCACTATTTTATACATATTGTGTGTTAATTGGTGTTTTAATCGGGTTTCTTGACAATCGCTTCGACGACTGTGTTCCTGCCTTGTGTGGAACATAAGATTACGAGATTTTCGATTAAACAAATGATGCCCTTGTGGGGGAGCAACACCATGTAGATTGAATTTTTACCCGTGTCTTCTTACTTGTTTATATTTTCCTTTATTTGTTTTTCTTGTATTTGATATTATCTTATTGAATTGTCTAATCACCTCTTCTTTGTTGACTTTTCTGCGAGGTACCATATATCGAGGGAGGCTCTTCTAAGAGTGCTTGTGCACCCACGTGAAGTCATGCTACTCTTCTGACTTAGCATCCAGGAGGGATCACCAAAGGAGGCTTAGAGGAATTTTTGAAGAAAATATCACTTTGCATATTTATTTATTTGTTTCTATAATTCAAGTGAGATAGAGACTATTTAACTGTAATATTCAGGACTCTCTAGGACACTTTGCCACACTTCACGAGGTTCGCTGGCCGAGGGATTGTTCCATTGGGGGCCTCGTCATTTTTTGTCATATTTTTCTTGCTTTTTCTTTTTATTTGTTTCATGATTTTATTTCATTTATTTTGTGTGATTGAGCCCTTGTTGTAGGATCTACTTAACGATATATTAAGGTCAAACACCTAATTACCATTGCACGCACATATAGTTCCCATTTGGACTTAGTCAAATTTTGAATTGCTATTTATTTGGCCTTGAGACCGCGCATCAAGAGAGGTCACATATAGCACGTGTCAGACCCATTATGGTGGGCATTGAGTGGCATCAAAGACTAGACCTTAGCCGCATTTCTAGATAATTAGCATATTGTTCTTCACGCTAATAGTATATTCTCATCTAGTGTGATTTCATCGGCTTATATTCCATATAGATAGGTTTCAATTCCGCTTAGCATCCTTGCATGAAGAGAGCTGGATGTAAGGTGAGCATTTTTACTAAGCATTCATCATCATTTTCACCTTGCATTGCTTTTCCTCTCTCTCACTTTGATTTTGATCACCTAGGAGCTAAAGGAATTGATACCTCGTTAGGCTCATGCATTTCCATTAAAAATCTAAAAAAGTGATAATCAATAAAATTAGGACTGTTCAGCTTACTCAACCCTAAAAATAAATCCACAAAAAAATATTTATCTTGGGGAGAGTAACCCCCTCATTGTGTTCGTTTTAATTTGCGTACATACCCAATCCTAGGCCTCTTAAGTGCCTGTACAATTATGTGTTCTCACCTAACTCTAAAACCAACAAGATAAAGAGATCGAGCTTTCATAGTTTTCACTGTGTTGAGTGTGTGAATTGAAGGGTATTATTTTGTGTATATTTGGTTGTGATTGTTTTTGTGCATATTCGATCTCTCTATGCATTTATACCTTTTTCTCACATTTCTTGATTTGACCTTCTTGTCCTCCCGAGGATTTTCCTTTTGTTTTGGAGATGGTCGACTGGAGTGATTTTTATCCGGACTTTGCAAATCCCCTGTAGCCTCCAGCGGGTCCACCTCTATTTTTCCAGGAGGACTTTGCTCTTGACTTTTGTACATATCCGACTAATCCTCTATTTCAGGAAGAAGATTTTGATTTCGATCCACCTCCCTGTCATCAGGAGGAACTTGCTCATGATTCTTCTTTTCGTACATATCCACCTAACCCACTATTCCAGGTTTTGGACTTTGACCCACTATCACCATCATATTTTCCACCACCTCACCCACCTGAGACTGAGCTTTTGGAGTCACCTCTTATGTTGTCTACACTTGAGACCTTGACTCAGATAATGGAGCACATGAACTCGAGGAGTGATGACTTAGTTAGCATAAATAAGAGCTAGAACTTCGCTTCAATATCTGATGATTTGGATTCATTTGAGGATCTGCATGAGAGCTTGCAATCGCCCAAAATACAAAAAATAAGAAAATTTAACAAATATAAAAGACTTCGGGAGACACATAATCGAGCCATTTTGTGAGGAGAGGGCACTTTTGTCAGACCATTTTCTCACACATTCACTCACTCCTTATCCTACCTTTGACCCCAAGGATGACACTGTACAGACTGATCTTAGGCATCCTTGTGTAGATGTTGATTTCGATCTCATCCCTTGTATGGAGAGGATCCAAAAATTCAAAAAAAATAATGACTAAACCTAAAGTGGTGGTTGCTCTTCATGAGATCATTGATGCCCCACTTTGCCTAGCCATGACCCGTTTATCTACTCCTCTACCCAAGAAGAGAAAGCATATGAGCAGATCCGAGCATCATATCTTGATAATGGTCACTGCCCATGCCATCACCTACTGCCCTTCTTCTAGGAAGGGAACACTGCTACACCATTCATTAGATGTGCCATCTCTGACTATTTATGTGATCACACTCTCCTTGACGGTGGTACTTCAATTATCATAATACCCTTCTCGTTGGTGCAGTCTCTTCACTTAGGGACTCTTAAGAAAATTAGGATGGACGTTCAATTTGCTAATGGATCAATAAAGAGGTCGAAGGGTATTCTAGAGAATGTCGTCATTTAAATTCAGGGCATGAACTACACTGTTGATTTTGTTGTATTTACCATGGAGACCTCCACCACTGGGGAGCACTCTCCAATCATCCTGGGACAACCCTTTCTCGCCTCTGCGAGAGTCATTATTGATTATGGATCAGGAGAGATTTGCTTCTACCATGATGACGTGAGCGTTGTGGTCGTCACTGCACCTAATGCCGACCAGAGACCTACACTGAATGTGATTACACCTGCCTTAGCCAACCCCAAGGCCTATGATCTATATGTTGATATCAGAAAGGTTTGCTTTATGGATGATGATGATGAGACCCGAGAATTCCTCCGCGGGGAGGAAGACTCGGAAAGCATAGACCTCGGAGTTCCCTCTTCCTGTGATTGGCACTAAGTTGATGACACATGTGGGATTTACACGATTGATACCTTTGAGCAGAAGAAAGACTTAGTAGAGACTTCAGAGGCTGAATTTTATCTTATTGCTTTCATCAATGAATTCAAGCCTTTCGATGACGACTTAGAGACTCGCTAGGCTAGACTTGACCTGACTACTTCCATTGATGAGTTTGAGCCTTTTCACTTTGATATCTATGAGACACCCCAGGCTGAACCTAGCCACAATTCTTTCACTGATCCGCATGTGCCTTCTCACCTTAGGATTGATGAGTATCATTAACAGGTCGATCATGATCGAATTGTGTCGTTTGAGACCCCGATATCGATCTTTACCTTGTCAAATCCATTCCTCAACGGTCCTGCAAAAAGTTCCGCTTTCTACCTTCTCGATCTCTGTACATCCTTCATATGTATATCCACTTTCGTATATTTGCTTTTGTTTTACTGCAATCCATCCACCATTTTGCTCATCCACCCCATTTCTATGTGTTGCCTTGCTTAGGACGTACTTTGTCCTAAGTACAGGGGGTGGACGAGCCGAGCATTCTTTCTTCGTTCAGTTTCATCACTCTTGTAGTTACCTATACTTAGGTCTCTTTTACCCTAAGTATGGGGGAGTGATGCATACATTCTCTTCATGATTTTCTCTTTTTATGTGATCCTTTCTTCTATTTGTGTCTATCTTTTCTTCTTTTCTTCGTTGCTTCTTTTTGTTTTCTTTTTCCTTTTTTCTACCAAAAAGGTGTCGCCCCTTTTTAGAAGTCTGCTATACTTAGGACGTACTTTATCCTAAGTATAGGGGGTGTACACCTTGAATATTCCTTCTTTGGTCCCCTCCATTATCTCCTCTTCTTGTCTATACTTAGGGATATCTTACCCTAAGTATAGGGGGAGACAGTCTGAGTGTAATTTGTTCATTCCCATTCTTGACCCTCCTTGTCTTGTGTATAGTCTATCCTAAGTATAGGGTGGACAGTCAACTTCTCATTTATTCATTTCTTCTTTCATTCATTCCTTATTCATTTATTCTTTAGGCCTTTCTATACTCAGTACGAGTTATGTCTTTTCTTTTTCTCTCTGATCTATGAGGACATAGCTCAAGCTAAGTATAGGTGGGTCGTATATATTGTGTATATACTTTAGACATAACTCGTACTTTCGTATTTCAAATAATTATGGCTAAAATATTGTATAAAATACTATATATATACATATACAGATCATTAAAAAAATCAATAAAAACATGTTTATTATTCCTCAAATTCTTTTTTATACATTCTGATTAATAAATCACATAAAATGTTTTTTACAAAATATTTGAAAAATAGTTTGAAAATATTTTAGAGAAATATTTTTAAAACTATTTGGAAAATATTTTATTAAATATTTTAAACCTTTATAAAATATTTTGTTTGTAGAAATTTCTTTTCTTTATGTGAAATAAAAATGTTTGAAAATCTATTTGGAAATGTGTAGAAAATGGTTGTCAAAATATTTTGAAAAATCTATATATATTGTTTCAAAAATCTTTGTAAAATGGTTTTCGAATGTTTGTAAATGTTTGTAAAGCTTATTTAAAAAAATGATTTTAGACTAGAGTTTTCAAAAGTATTTAAAAAAATCATTTTCAAATAAGTTTGAGGAATATAGACATCACACAAAAATTCTTTACTAACTATAAAAAAATAACATATCACGTGTGTAAATCCTTAAAAACCCTAATTCTTGTAAATAATAAAATGCATTCGTTTGTAAATATTGAACTTGGTTTTCTTTTCCAAAATCTTTTGTTTTGAAAAATCCCAAAAACATTTGCAAAATCTTTCAAAAATCAATAAAAAGTTCAACATTTTGATAATTGCATCACAAAAAGATTTTCGGATTGAGTTTAATTGAACTTGTCTGAGTAAAGTTGAATATTGGAGCTTGGTTGGACCTTAATGCACCTAACTTCACTGGAAACTTATAGGAATTAGATTTGAGGTACATTAAGTCTATTCATATTTAAGTATTTGAGACTTAGGCATGTTTCAAGAAACCTCAACTGCCTAACTAGAACTTTTCAAGATGCACACATGACTCTTGTAGGTCGTGACCTAACTTGGACATTTGCACTTTTCACTTGACTCAATTCAGTTGGAGTGGTGAGGTGATTGGATTTGTCAGTATGAGACTCAGAAGAGTGGAAACATTCATCCTTATCTAGAGAGGGAAGTGCACCCCAACCCGTCCACTGGTGTCAACGTCTAAAGATAGGGGAGAGTGGATTGCAGTAATGCTTCAAATGAGGGATGGTATTTTGGCTCAAGAGGAAAAACTCCTTATGTAAATGCTATTGTATATAGTATTAAAAAAACTCCAAAAAAGTGGGCATGCCTGATTGAAAATAAAATACCTTTCGGAATGTATATATTTGTATAGTCAATAAGAAAGCTTGAGCTTCAAAAGTTAGAAATTATGTGAGCCTGCAGCTGGATGACTTAACTACACTGGTCATGCATCCCCTGATAGGTAGATACACTGGCCACCTGTTGATGAGGATTTTTCACGGGTCTAAAATATGTCTCACACAAGACGGAGACACGAACAATGTGGCGACCCGCAAGAAACCCGATCTTCAAACAACAATTAACCCACAATGATAATTAAGCAATAAAAAGCAAAGTGGAGTTAAAATTTGTTATAGCTCTACAACAAGGATGTGTATAAGTGCAAGTATGTAGAGGTCTAACACAAGGAACGAGCAGGATAGATTGGGCAAACAAATGCATGAAATTGTGATTGTGATGTATGCGTCTATATGTTCTCTTTTCATGGGATTTTATTTTTTATTTTTAAATTTAATTTTTTATTTTTATATTTTTGTATTTTTATTTTTAATTTTCTTAGGTTGTATTTTCTTTTTATATTGTATATTTTTATATTTTCTTTTTCTTTTAAACAATATATAAAGCTATATATATAGTATATATACAATATAGGCTATAATAGATATAATAGTTAATAAAAAAATAAAATAAAATATTTTTGGGTTTTCAAACATTTTTTACTATTTTTTATTTTTTAAGAATTTTTGCTAATTTTTATACATTTTTAAAGTAAAAAATACCCTAAAACAAGGATAAAATAGATAGCTGAAATTAAACTAGAGGGGAAAAATACCAAACAGTATCAAAATTACTCCAAATTAAATTTTACATATTAATAATAATATAAATAGAAACATAAATTAGAAAGCATATTTTTTGGAGATTTTGAGAATTTTTTATTTTTATAAAGGTTTTTATGTTTTTATATTTTTGGGATTTTATTTTTAATGATTTTTTGTTTGAAGGTTAAGAACACGTAAACAGAAAAAATATATTTTTGGGGAATTTTTCAAAATGTTTTTATATTTTTATGGGTTTTCTATTCCAAAGGGGGATAAAAAGACCTATTTTTTATTTTTAATAAATAATAAAAAGCTTCAAATTGCAAAACAAAAATAAGGTGTAAATCTAGGTGCAACCAACAGCTTAAATCTATTTTTTTGAGAATTTTTTAGAGCTATGAATCTATATGAAATAAATACAAAAAATAAAGAGAAACTACAATTCTAGTAAGGGTATTTTTGTAATAAAAATAAAATCCAAGGGCCACGCTGTAATTTTTCCAATATTTTATAACATATACAAAATTTTCCTGGACCAAACTAAAATAAATAAAACCGTGAGGGCTTGCCCGCAAAATGGCCAAGCTCACGTGCCGGGATAAGTAAGCCTCGTTGACAAGGACCAGAATACAAATATCTTAAAGTTCAAGGGCATGGATTTAAATATTACAAAATAATTTAAACAATAAATGAAAGTTTATATGCTAAATATTAAAGACACAAAATGGCTTGGGTAGAAGCACACAATACCCAAAACCTGCTCTAATCGAACAGTTGCTCTCCCTTCACTTGGACATGTGGCATGACAAGGACGGTCGATGATGCTTCGGCTTCGAATGGCGGAGATTACATCTCTGTGAAAATATCTTGGGTTGAGATGTGGCCGATCGGACGGTGGATGTATGGTCTGGCATGAATCCTTCATCCAATGGTGGAGACATGGTAAGGAAGAATAGGGAAGCTCCTCGGTGAGGCGGGATTCCCTGGACTCAATCCAACTCCTTGCTGCTGCTTGAAGCTCCAAAACCAACTAGATCAATCCTTAGGAGGTCCTCCGTATGTTGGTGACTCCAAAACTCCCCAACGATGGCCAGAGAGTGAGTAAGAGGCAAGCAGAGCGAAGAGGCTCTAGAAACCTCAAACTGGACCAAAACGAGCTCCAGCAAGCCTTGTAGTTCCAGAATCTGCAAAAAAGTGTGAAAGGGTTGAGGGAAATCTGCCTCGACCCCGCAGTAGAGTGAATGGATGCGTAGGGTGATGGGCGGACGGTGGTGGCCGGAGCGGAGCTCCGGCGAAGGTTCTTAAGATGGATCTAAGGGCCAAACACTATGATACATACTGGAAATGAGCCTAAGACTATTGCTAGGGTAGAAATGCACAAAAGAACAGACCTCAATGGCTGAGAAGCCATGAAGTACAGACCTCACGACTGGTGGCCGGAGATAGGGGTGGAGCCGCCTCTAGACCACACACGATGCCACCTTCATGGCTGGAGGAGATCCTGTCACAATCTCCAGTCCAAAGCGCAAGAGAGGAGAGGCCTATCTAGGTCAAAGAGGATTCAAAAGAGAGAGGAAAGTTGGGGGTGGTTGTTGAAGAGGATTTTGCAGAGGTTGTGTTCATCCACAAGGCGGATCAACAGTCATTGAGATGACCTTACACGAAACCCAGCTTTAAACTATAATTAACCCACAAATAATTCAAGCAATGAAAATACAAGTGCGGAGTTAAATTTTATTATAAGTCTACATAAAGGATGTGTATAGGTGCAAGTATGTAGAGATCGAACACAGGGAACAAGCGGGATAAATCGGGCAAAGAATGCAAAAAAAGCGATTGTGATATATGTGTTTGTATGTTCTTTTTTTGTGGGTTTTAATTTTTATTTTACTTTTGTTTTTATATTTTATATTTTGATTTTTTAATTTTTCTAATTTTGTTTGTCTTTTTATATTTTTATATTTCCTTTCCTTTTAATATAGATATAATATATAAGGCTATATGAAAGATATATATATATACAATATAGGCTATAATAGATATAAATACTAATAAAAATGATAAAAATATAGGAAATCAAATATTTTTACGTTCGTAAATATTTTTTTACTATTTTTGTGATTTTTTAAGGAATTTTATTAAATTTTATATATTTTAAAGTGAAAAATACCCTAAAACAGGGATAAAATTAATAGTTAAAATTAAAATGGAGGGGAAAAGAGTAAACAGTAACAAAATTGCTCCAAATTAATTTTTATATAAATATAGAAATATAAAGAAAAACATAAAATAGAAATTACAATTTTTAGATTTTTTAAAGTTTTTAATATTTTTATAAATGTTTTAGGGTTTTTATATTTTTGAGTTTTCTTTTATAATTTCTTGTGATTTTTAGTTTGAAGATTAAAAATACATAAATAAATAAAATATATTTTTGGTGGATTTTTAAAAATGTTTTTATATTGTTTATGGTTTTTCTATTCTAAACAGGGACAAAATATACACTTTTTATTTTTAATAAATCATAAAAACTTTAAATTGCAAAATAAAAATATGTGCGTGAATATGTCTACAATCATGAGCTTGAATATATTTTTTTGATTTTTTGGAGTAGTGTAGCTATATGAAATAAATACAAGAAACAAAGAGAAACTACACTACTTGCAGGGTCATTAACGCAATTAAAATAAAACTTGAGGACCTAAATGCAAATTTCACAAAAATTTTACAATTGTATTCCAAAATTTCCAACTAAGCAACAAATAACTAAATTCACAAGGTTTTAGTTACAAAATAAGTATAGGATGTCGGCTGAGTCGGCAAGGGACTAAAGTGCGAATAAAATAAGGAGCGGGAGTTTTATAAAAATATTACAAAATTTAAACACAGCAGATGAAAGTTTTTTATGCTAATAATTAAATACCAAAAATGGTTGGGCTAAGTTGCAAAATGCCCAAACCTAAGGCACGATTGAACGGTGGACGATGATCCACTTGACACGTGTCGAACCTAGATCGCCCAATACCCCATTGATGCAGACGGCCCCGATTAGAATGCAGATGACGATCCGACGGCACGGGTACGCTTGATTGGACATCTCATGTGCTTCATGAAGAACATAGCCTAGATGGACGGCACAAAGGGTATTTGAAGGAACATGGAAGAAGGCCGATCGAGGCAAGCTTCCTCCTACCAAATCCACCCCCCTCGCATTCCTTGTTGTTCCCAAATGGCTCAAACGACTCATGCGGGCCCTCTCTAGATGTTGGTGGCGTCAAAAGTCGTCGTCGTTCACCAGATCTCTCTTACAGCATCGAAGTCGAGGAGGAGCTCCAGGAAGCTCCGGCGAGGTACAAAATCGCCTCCAGGTGATTCTCACACTCTAGGTACCTGAAGAAAAGGTTAGAGGGTCAAGGGAAAAGTGCCTCAACCATGAAATGGGGTGGATGGGAAGGGGGTACGGTGTACGAAGGAAATGAAGGTTCGCTGGATCTCATCTCCGGCAAACTTTGAATAGGGGTGATGAGCGGCTAAAATGCGAAAGTAAGATGCTGGGGATGACGTACGCTTAATCTATGCAAGGAAAAAGAAAGAATAAGTGGGAAAATATTGTTACCTCACCGAAAGAATAGGAAGCAAACCTCGACAGTCGAGATTGGTCGGAGATGATGGAACACCCCCTCGACCACGCCTAGCGACACCGCAACGGAGTTGGAGAACAACCTTGTCACCACCTTCGTCCAGAGCTTCAGGAGGGGATACCAATAAGGGTCAAAAGAGGTTCAAAGGAGAGAGGAAAGTCAGGGTGGGTATATGTACAAGAAGGTCGATGGGCTCCAAAGATCGAAGATTCTGGAGTGGATCGGTGATCCAAAGCTCGAGGCAATCAGTGGGCGTAAATCCTCGAGTAATGGGGAAGAAAAGTCGAGAAGGGCTCGAGGCGAAATGGTGAAAAGATCGAGCCCTAAAAATCCTTGAATCGAGGAAAAAAATGTTGTTGTCAGAGGAAGCTGGGCGGGTTAGATTAGTTGACCGAGGTCAACCCACCTCGCCACCTTGTTGGTCCACGTGGACCAACAAAGAAAAAACAACATGAAAAGATTTAAAAAATCAAAAATAATTAATAAATGATTTTACTGATTTTAGATTATAAAATAAAAATTTTCCTACTTTATGTAGAATTTTTTCATGATTTGTATTTATTTTTTAGAGCTTTATAATTACTAGTTGCTTTTTAGGGCTTATATTATAGGTATATTCATCTATGTATTTATGTCTTTTTATTTTTATTCTGTATTTTTTATTTTATTATTTTTTATTATTTTATAAAACTATAACATATTTGTATATACTTAAATATATTTTTACTATATTTTTCTGATGTGTTATACACACTAAATTAATTAGATCTATTTATTATATAGGTTTGACATAGGTAATTCATCTATGTATTTCCTTTGCATATTTTAAATTAATATTTTGTTTATGTTTTTATTCTTATTTTAATATGTACATATGATATAAATAATATTTACAAAATTATAAATTTATAAAATTATAAAAATAAAGAATAATAATTAAAATGAATATTTTAATCGAGTAAACTATACACTAGGGGTCCAAAACCTAACTTTCACACTGTAATTACAAAAAAATATGAAACCCCCTTCATTAAATATATTATTAAAAGTTACATACAATTAAAGGTGATTTTGATATATTTTGAGTTTTTATTTGAGAGATATGGGTCTGGAAAGTTCGGATTTTGGAAACTTATTTGGACTGTATCGTACACTGTATGTTATTTTGTATGAAATCAATTTTGTATTTTCTATATTTTATCATATACAACTTTTATATAAAAAATTTCTTTATTTGAAGTATAAAGTGTGTAGCTAAAAATAGGTCCCAAAATGAATAAAAAATGAATAAATAAAAAGAGATTTTAATTGTATTTTGGCTCTTATCTCCTCCTACTTTATTCCTTGTCGACCTAGTCATCGAGATGCCTAGGTATCAGAGTTAGGGACTTAAAATATCTAAGATATTTTATTATTTTTCTTTTCTTTACTTTATTCTATAATTTTAGCATTAAAACAATATTTTATACACACTTTATACATTAATGCATGAATGCTAAAATGCACAAATTAAGGCTATTTACATCCATTTAGTAGGGGTTTTAAGGCCAAAATGATATAATAAAGATGAAGAAATATAAATTCATCAGTGTTTTTTGTACAAGAGGTCGGGGCGACCAGAATATCGAAGTGTTGCGAAAGTTGCAACGATCCAATCCCCAAGGAAAACACACGAGGACAAAAAAATCGTGAAGAGATCGTCACGATTTGGTGAAAGATGTGGCCTCCAAAATCCGCAAAACAAGGTCAAAATGCAGGTGTCAGAGGTTACAAAGCAGGTTAGAGTGTTTACCCACGATCAACTTTCCCCGCCACCTAGGTGGTCCACGTGGACCAACCACGAGAAAGCAACCTCAAAAATCTTTATAAATTAAATAAAAATAGTAAACGATTTTATTAAGTTGAATTTATAAAATAAAAAATATTTATTATTTTATAAATTATTGCATTATGATTTTTATTTATTTTTCTGGACTTTATAATTACAATTTATTTTTTAGGGGCTATATAGGTATATTCATCTATGTATTTTGGTCTTTTGTTTTATATTTTTGATTTTATTAATTGAGCTTATTATTTTATATAATTATAACTTATTTTTGTAGACTTAAATATATTTTTATTATATTTTTATGATATAATATATACAAATAAATAATTAGGTATATTTATTTCATAGGTATAGTTATTGTATATTCATTTATATGATTTCTTTACATATTTTATTTTAGTAGTTTTCTTGATGATTTTATTCCAGTTTTAATATGTACATATATTATAAATAATATTTACAAATAAAAATATAATAATTATATGAATAATGAATAATAAATAAACTGAATATTTTAATAGGTATAACTATACAAAAGGAGTCCAAAACCTAACTTTCACACCTTAACTTCAAAAAAATATGAAAAAACCACCTCCATTCAATATCTTATTAAAAGTTATATACAATTAAAGGTAATTTTGATATGTTTTGATCTTTTATTTGAGAGATATGGGTCTGGGGAGTTGAGATTTTGGAAAATTATTTAGACTATATTTTGTACGTTGTATATTATTTTTGTGTAAACTAAATTTTATTTTTTTCTATATTTAATTATCTACAACTTTCATGTTCAAAACTTTTTGATTTGAGGTATAAAAAGTGGAACTAAAAAAAGGTCCCAAAAATGAATAAATAATATATAAATGAAAGGTAATTTCATTGTATTTTGGCCCTTATCTCCCCCTACTTTATTCTTTGTTGACCTAGTCATCGAGATGCCTAAGTCTCGGATTTAGGGTCATAAAATATTTTCAATATTTTATTATTTTTCTTTTCTTTTATTTATTCTATAGGTTTGGCATTAAAAATAGTATTTTATATACTATTTACACAATAATGTATTAATGCTAAAGGGATTTTTACCCGGCAGACCCTATAATCTTTGCCAATTACCTCTATGACCTTCGAAACATCGTAATTCCTCCCTCGACCCCGTAAACTTGTTAACCTTTACCCTACAAACCTTGTGGTTAACCCCCATCCATTTGACCGTTAAAAGTAACCAGATTCTGTTATCTTCCTTTACATTATATCCATTTTATTTACAGAAATTACTGTAAGTGCAACTCCCTCATCCACGTCAGCCCCTCCACCTCCCCCGCCCATCGCACCCCCTGCTCGAAACACCCTCCCCGTCCCACCGCCTCTCCCTGCCGAAGCCCCCCTCCCCCTTGGCCGTGCGACGCCTCCCTCGGAGCCCTCCCCTGCCTGCTTCCTCCCCCAGCTCGAAGCCCCCGTCCCCTCCGATCGTACGAGGCCCGGCCCACCGCCCCAACTTGAAGCCCCCCTCCCTGCGGGTCACGCGAGTTCCCCCACCCCCCGCTCCGCCCCTGCGCTTCCCTCTCCTCCTCACCCGCAAGCGCCCCCCAGCCGCCCTTCTTCCTCCTACCCCCGCCCGACCTGCAGGAGACCCATGAACGCAGCCCCCCCCCCCTCGATCGCCCCCCAAACCCCCCACAGCCTCAACCTGAAAGTCCCGCCCACAGCCCCACCACCCACCCGCGTGCCCTAGACCTGCAGGGCGCCCTGACCTGGGAGCCCCCCACCTCGGCCCAGTTTGAAGCGGCGGGAAAGGCTCCCTTCCTTCTTCCTCCCCCCCCCCCCCACCCACCCGACCTGCAAGGCGCCCTGACCTGGGAGCCCCCTACCTCGGCCCAACGTCGCGCGAGACCCCCACCTTGGCCTAGCTCAGAGCAGGAGGGAAAGGCCCCCTCCCTGTCGGTCGTGCAAGACCCCCTCTCAGCCCAGCTGGAAGCGCATGAGCACTCCACCACCTCCGTGGAAGCTTGATCGATCACGTTCACCTCCTCCATCCTCGGCCAGTGCCCTCATGAGGGCGAAGAGATGGAAGAGACGATGCGGGGAAGCTGTTAGAGGAGAGAGGAATTCTCTTGATTTTAGCCGTCCGATCGTTAGTTGGTTAGATTAACTCATTTTAACCCAAGGAAGTTAACTTTGGATGTGTCAATTTAATGGTAGGGTTCGTGGGGTATGACGGAGCAAGTTTACAGGGTCAGGGAAGGAATTACGATGTTTCAAAGTTCATAGAGATAATTTGAAAAGATTATAGGATCTGCCGGGTAAAAATCCAAATGTTAAAATGCATGAATTAGAGGTATGTACACACATTTACTAGGGTTTTTAAGGCCAAATTGATATAATAAAGATGAAGAAATGGAGATTCATTACTACCATCCATTCTTCTCTTCACTCCCTCCTCTTGAGTCGGATGCACTTGCACTTAGAGGGGAATATCCCACTCCTCCAGGAAAGAGTTGTTGGATTGGGGAATCATTGGATTGTCATGCTGGAGAAGTCAGTTTGTCATTTCAGTTGGAGAGAGTCACTTATCACTTATACCGTACATGTCAGTTGTTGGACATGCGAGCCCATGACAAGCCATTATGCAATAAATGTTACTGCAAATATCATTCCTTGATTAGAGATGAAGAATAACTATATTGCATAATAGGTCCCTTAGTACAATTAGGGTTATATACCATGGCCATCTTAATGAATATATAGTTGTTGATTCAATTATTGAATCATAGAGGCTGGTGCTTAGATGAATATCTAAAGAGTTAGATTGAGGACTCATCAAGCACTGTTAAATGATTGCTAAGAGATGATCTTCAGCCTGAGTAGGAGATGGCAATCCTTTGTCATAAAGGTTGATATCTAATCGACCTATTGATGCAGGTCCTCTATATAGGAATAGAGATTCATAGGTGTTAGATTAGTTTGGTCAAAGAGTTGACTTAACGAGATCGAGATAAACAAAGTCCTATGTTGTATGTTGTTATGATATAGGCACACATCCTCTCACCGTAGACATATGTGTTACTATATGTCCGAGTATGTACATTTGGCAGACCAATAGGTTGATGACCTAATCAAGGTCTACACATCGGCGTGTTGGTATGCATGCAAGGGCATATGAGTAATACGATCTCTCAAAGGGATCATACAGGTTCATCACTGAACCGGAAGACATGAGCTCACTCATGAGATATTGGAAAGAATCAAATTCTGTGCACGGTCGTCTCGCTTTGGAAAATTGACTGAATTTGTAGGTTTGATATATACGTTTGGAAAGTATATGATCAAGACATAGGTATGATATATGCTTTTGGAAAGTATATGATTGATACCAACTCCCAATGATCGAATGAGAAACTTAATGATAAAACCCTGAAGGAGACAGACTAAAAGAGATCTAATACTTCAGGTTTAATCTGAATCTTCCATTATGCAGGATGTACAGGTATTAGGAATACCTGAGGGTGATGTGATCATAAACGATTGTATAACCATGATGCTTCCATTCCGAGGAAGTGATGAAACAACTCTGGCTTTTAGTGACTCCTCTCATAGAGAAGTGATCTAATCTTAGTCCAAATGTTGGGCATTGATATGAATGTATTTAGATCCAATGAGAAGATTAGATCTACAGCTTTGATTTAATCAGACATCTATGGGAGGTCCGCAAGATATAGATTTGAGATTTGATCTCAATATCCAAGTCACTATACGTGGAACAATACAATCGCATGGTCCTTATATCCAAGTATCCGTAGAGAAAGCACATTATCCTTGAAAGAGTTCAGGATAATTTCATTGTTGATATGTGTATCCAAGCATTGAGAAAATTAATAATTAAATGTGATTTAATTATTATGAATAATATGAATTTGATTCATATTATAAGGAGAGTTATCAGATATAATTAAATTTAGTTCAATTATCAAAGGTCTAAATAATGTGAATGTGATTCATATTATTTGGGCACATGAGAATAGAGATCCAAGATGATTAAATGTGATTTAATTATCAAGGATATGAATAATGCGAATAACACTATCCATATTAATAATATATATTATAAATGTGATTTATAATATATTAGAGAGAGTGTATTGTGATTTATATTTGTCGATGAATTATTAATGTGAACTGGATTCATATTAGATAATTAATTGAAAATATAATTTACATTTTATTTTCGGATGTGAATGTGATTAATACTTTTACAATGGCATGATTGCAATATTTCATAAATAATTATGAATTATTTTTTGTGAAATAATTTACAATGATTGCTGTTGTAAATATTGGAAATACCATGAGATATTGAGATCTCATGAGATAATAAGATCTCATGAGATAGTGAGATCTCATGAGAAGAGTGGCCGTCCCCTAATTTTAGGGGATGTGATTAGTCTCCTCATTATCTCCAAGAATAGCCAATTGATTCGAAATAATTGTGTAGATTTATCAATATAAATTAATTTAAATTAAATCATTTGTTGTTGTGCTTTTTTTACAACAACATCATGATCATTGAAAGAAACACAAATCAACCTCACCCATTGATTGTGCGATGTCCATGGATTGGATCCATAGACTCCCAAAATCCTATATAAGAAGAGGCACCCCTTGATCTTCGGATTACACAACACGAATACTAAAAATGCCCTCTCTCCCTTTCTCTTTCTCCGCACACCAAGCCTCTCTCTCTCTCATAGTGGTCATCCACCATGGAGCCCTTGTGAGAGTCGTCATCGCCGCAGCATCGCCGTCATGCTGCTGGATCATCTACTCATGGATCTCCATCTCCTTCAGTGTGTTTCGCTCGTGAAGAAGATGTTGGATCTCGTATGACGAGATTAGGAGATCCGCCGCTTAGAACATCAACATGGATTGCGATGAGCACGCGTTTCATCAACGTGCTCGCAAGCGTCTCCCCCATTGGATCGGACCTGAGACACGAGGTCTCTTGGTTTAGAGTCGCTCGCAACCACGCTTAACGATCCAAGAAGTGTTCTCGGATCATGTGATTTCGTTGATTTTAGAATTTTAAATTTTCGTGACTCAAGCAACTAGTGCGACTAGTCGCTCCCGATCACATTCGATGTGATCCTCACGCTTCCGTGATGCACTTGAGGATTTCCCCATATCCTTCATCAGCTTCATAGACATAAGGGTTTGCATATGATGTAGATTGGTTCATACATGGCTATTGAGGTGGTTTGAATCGAGTTCTATGACTCTCGAAGGTTGTAGTGCTTTAAATTCGATTCCCGATGAGGTTCCACACACTCACCAAGGACTGACCTAAGTTCCAAACTTTGATTCTGTGACAAATTTGAAAATTAAATTCAATCCACTTTCTTTATTTTTATTTTTGTTGTTTTATTTTTTTGTACTTATTGCTTAAGTGTTTGTTATGGACTAGCAAAGACAAGTATAAGGGGATGAGAATCTCCATTTTATCACCTTTATTCTATCATTTTGGCCGTAAATACCCTAGCTAATGCATGTATTTAGAATTATTTTATATAAACTAACCTTAATTATTTATTCCATTTATTGTGTAAATAATAATATTTTAATGCCAAAATTATAAAATAAATAAAAGAAAAGAATAAGAATAAAATACCAAAGGTATTTTATGATCCTAAGCCCCGAGACCAAGTCAAGAATTGATTTGGTTGACAAGGAATAAAGTAGGAGGAGATAGGAAAAATACATCCAATAAAAATCCTATTTATTTATTCATCATTAATTCATTTTTGGCACCTATTTTATTATTATTTATTTATACCTCAAAGAAACTTTATAGATAAAAATACAAATAAAAATACAAATTGATTTCGTACAAAAATAATATACATTGTACACTTTATACGTGAAATAAAAAGCCAAAATCCCAACTTCCCAGACACATACCTCCTAAATAAAACTCAAAATGTATCAAAATCACCTTAATTGTATATAACTTTTAATAGTATATTTAATAAGGGTGGTTTCATATTTTTTGGAATTAAGGTGCGAAAGATAGGTTTTGGACCCCTACTCTATAGTTTACCTACATAAAATATTCATTTTATTTATTCGTTAATGTTTTATAATTTTATATTGTTTTAATTTTAAAATATTATTTATAGTATATTTACACATTTAAAATACAATAAAATTATATATAAACATAAAAATAAAATAATGTATACAAAATGCATAGATGAAATACCTATACTTATACTTATACAATATACACCTATATTTATTTAAGTATACATAATATATCAGAAAAATATAATAAAAAATATATTTATGTATATAAAACAAATTATAATTTTAGAAAATAAGAGAATAAAATAATAAAATCAAAAATATCAAAAACTTAGATGAATATGCCTATAAATATACTCTTAAAATTAGCTTTTAACAAATAAATCCAAAAAATAAATAAAAATACTACTAAAATACCACATAAAATAATAAATGGTTTTTTATTTTATAACTTTAATTTAATAAAATCATTTATTATTCATTTTTAAATAATTTTAGCTTGTTCTTCCAGGTTGGTCCACGTAGCATTCTGGCACACCTAGCCTTTGACCCCTTGTGCTTTGATTTTTGCAGCATGATACAAGTGTTGTTTTAGATTGATTCCTTCTCAAAATTTTACTCCTCTACCTACACTCTTTCACGCGTCATGATCGCCTTGAGGATTGGATCATTGTATCGCACCTACCACCTCGTTCTTCCCAATCCCTTCACCACCAGTACAAAAGACCACCTTCCTCCTCCTTCCATTTTTTGAATCCCTTTGGCCACCATTTTGGCTCCCTTTCATGTGCTTCATATTGAAGTTGGTTACATGAGCTTCTCCAGTCGCTAGAAGTGAGGCAAGGTGAGGTCTGAAGGTTGATTCTACCATCTCCACCACTCGTCAGCATGAGGTCCATAACTCTTGGCTTAGCTCCGCTCAAGGTACGTTTCCTTTGCATTTTTAAGTGGCCATTAGTCGTAGGATTTTATTGCAACCTTTAGACTAGGTTTGATTTATTGCAATAGTGTTAATCAGTAGATTGGTAGTTCACCGAAGGCTAGCTTCTGTGAACCATTCCGCTATCCTCCACCCGTTTGTTGACCTGCCAACCGCATCCATCTTCTTCCCTTGATGATTCCCCATGCCCATGACCATTTCATTCAACTTGCTCCCTCTTGGAGTAGGACCTAGTGCTCCTCCTCCCCACTTCACCATAGCAACCACCGCATTGACCCCCTTCACTTCCATTCCCCCTAATCGAATCAAGGAAGTTTTCCCTCAACCCTCGTTTGATTCATGTGCAGGATTGAAGATCAAAGAACCGGCTGAAGCAATTTTGAGGCTCACCTGAGGTTCCTTGAGCTTCCAAGCTCTACCGACCTCTTAGGAGACCTCTCACCATCGTCGGAGCCTTTTGCACCTTCCATTCGATGGAGAATCCTTGCAGGAAGTATCTGGACCATTTTAGAGTAGCAAAGCATGTGGAGGTGGGAGTTATTGCCGAAGGAAGCTCGCCTCGCTTGAGCTTCCTCTCTATTCTTCCCCATCCTCTCTCCAATGTGAGATCAAGGCCAGCGCCCAGATTGATCGTGTGCCATTGGATGCAGATCCCCAAAGCTGCCGATGTCCCACAAAAGATCTAATCATGTTCGTCTAAGGCAAACCATCATTACAACACCAACTTACCACGTGTCTTAGTAGATCGATAGCCACTGCTGGATCGCGCCTTACTTTGGATATTTTGTACTCTTAATCAAGTGTATTTTTTGTATTTAATATTTAATACATAAAAGTTTTATACTTTTATAACACTTTTTGTAATATTTACAAAAAGAACCTCATAGTTTTCATATATGTAGTTTAGTCCAACCCATGTTACCTCATGTGCCATCCCAAGTGAGGTGGTATTTTTGCTGGTATACCCTTGCATGTATTGCAATTTGTATTTAGTCCAAATATTTTCAAATTAAGATTAATATTTTTTGGAAAAATTTTAGAAAGGACCTTGCATTTACATTTATTTACACTTATGCACATGTCAGTTCCACAATTTCTGTTTGTTCCATTCATTAAATATAGTGTTTGTGCTCCAAAAAATCCCAAAAAAATGGATTAGGCACATGTTGGACCAGAAATTCAAGCCATATTTTTTCATTTTAGGCATTTTAATTAGTTTCTAAAAATAAAAAAGAACGCAAATATTCCATGTTTGATTTTAAAAAATATAAAAAAATTGTAAATTTCTTAAAAATATATTTTGTTCATTTAAGTATTTTGAGCCTTCAGATCAAAAATCACTAATAATAGAAAAAGAAAATACATAAAAACGAAAAAAACTCTAAAATACTTTATAAAAACCAAAAAAAATCCTAAAAACTTCAAAAACAAGATTTCTATTGTATAATTTCCTTTATATAATTATTTACATATTAAAATTGATTTAAGGAATTTTGGATATTATTTGATATTTTTAATCTTCAGTTCAATTCGGTCTATTTATTTAATTCATGATTTGGGATACTTTTACTTTAAAAATCTATAAAATTAGCAAAAAATACTTAAAATTCACAAAATAAATAAAAAATTTATTTAAAAATAAAAAACAATCTATTCTTTACCTTTTCTTTTTATTTGTATTTATAATTGCATTATCCTATATTGTATATATAACCTTATATATTTTATATTATATATTTAAAAAGAAAAGGAAATTAAAAGAAAATAATATAAAAAGAAAATATAAAATATAAAATATAAAAGAATTAAAAAATATAAAAATAAAAATTAAAAAAATACAAAATAAAAAACCCACAAAAACGCATAGACAAGAAGAACACATTTTTGTGCATTCATATACCCTATTCTCTCATTTGTTCCTTGTGTTCGATACTTTATACATACTTGCACCTATACACATATATTGTAGAGTTAAAATAAATCTTAACTCCATATATTTTTCTTTTCACTACTTTATACATATTCTCGGTTAATTTTTATTTTAATCGGGTTTCTTGACGTTTATTTTGACGACTGTGTTCCCCCCCTTGTCTGGAATACAAGACCGTGAGATTTTTGATTAAACAGATTTCAACACCAAATTCCTGAAGTAAAAGGATCCATCTAATGAGTCATGGTTTGGAATCCTTCTTGGCTTGCAAATATTTAATGGCAGAGTGGTCTATATACAAGATCACTTTAGATTAAAAGAAATGGGATCTTAATTTTCCAGAGCAAAGACGACTGCTAGTAGCTCTTTTTACGTGACAGTGTAGTTTTTATGAGCTTCATCTAGAGTCCTGCTAGCATAGTGAATTGCATATGGTAGATTGTCTCTTCGTTGTCCCAAAACCTATATGGCATAGTCAAAAGCATCTGTCATGGTCTGAAATAGGAGAGACTGATCTGGCAGTTGAAGGACAGGGGGCCTAGGTGATTAGTTCTTTCTGCTGATTGAATGCTTGGAGGACTCTCTCACCAACAATAAAATCAACCTCCTTGCGTAGAATCTAAGTCAGAGCTCGGGTAATTTTGTTGAAATCTTTGATGAGTTGTTGATTGAAATCGACTTGCCCAAGGAATGATCGAACTTACTTCAGATTTGTAGGTGGTTCAAGTTTTGAAATGACGTCTACCTCTGCAGGATCTATCTCCATGCCATGTTTGGATATGACATGGCCTAGCACAATTCCCTTGGTCACCATGAAATGGCTCTTCTCCCATGAGAGCACCAAGTTCACTTCGCAACATCTCTTTAAGACTCATTCTAAATAAGATAGGAACTGATCAAAATTATCTCCGTAAGCTGAGAAATTGTCTATGAAAACCTCAAGAAAACTTCCAACCATATCTGCAAATATGACCAACATGCATCGTTGGAATGTTGTTGGAGCATTACGCAAATCGAATGGCATTCAAGGCATAGGTCCCAGATGGACATGTGAAGGGTGTTTTCTCTTGATCTTCAATGGCAATTGCAACCTGATTATAACCAGAGTAATAGTCCAAGAAGAAGAAGAAGTAATCATTCACAGCCAGTCTTTCGACTATCTGATCGATGAATGGGAGTGGAAAATAGTCCTTCTTAGTCTCTAAATTCAGTTATCTGTAGTCCGTACGGACTTGCCAAGATGTTGGTACTCTGGTTGTTCTCCCCTCTCCTTTGTTATTCTTCCATGGTGATCCCTGATTTCTTTGGCACAACATGCAGTGGACTCACTCATTTTGAGTCAGAGATGGGATATATGAATCTTGCATCACACCATTTCATGATTTCATTCATCACAGCCTCTTGAAGATTTGGATTTAATCTATGATAGAATTCTTGGAAAGGCTTGTTGTCCTCTTTAAGGTATATGTTATGCAAGCACAATGAGAAGTTGATCCCATGGAAATCTAAAATTTTCCAGCATATGACCTTGCGATTTCTCTCTAAATCCTCGAGTAGACTAGATTCTTATTCTTGTGTCAACTGATAATTGATGATCACGAGAAACATGTTCTGTGCACTCGCAAGAAAGGCATATTTTATGTTTCTGGGAAGTGTCTTGAGCTCAGGAGGTATCTAATTCAGCTTAAAGGTGACTTCAGCTACTGTATAGGATGATGGTGTCGGATCTTTCAACTGTATTGTGTCAAACATTGGCACAGTAAGCTCTACATTTAATGCAATACAAAATCCTTCAATCACGTAATCTTGTTCACGAAAATTCTGATTGATTTCTTCCTACGCTGCCAAGGACATATGTCCAAAGATGTGTCCGTCAGGAAACTCAGCAAAAATCCTATCATCAAGGACATCTAGGAACTCGACTGCGTTGTCTAATCCTTCCACCATGAAGAAGAATTCATGGGTTTTGATTTCATCCATAAAAGGATTTGTATCACGAATTTCAGCCAGAAAATCGTAGTCTATGTTTGTTATTCTGTTGGCTCACTCTCGTCTGATGAAGACTCGGCTGGTTTTGGCACTTGGATCATCTCGATAGTCACCTTGTCGTTATTAGAACGAAAGGTGATCTGGCTAATGCCTTGCTGATGCCATAATCCATCACTGCTTTGTCTATTTGAAGGAACGAACGTCCAAGAATTATTGAGGTATGCATAAGAGGAACTGAGGTGTCCATGTCGAGCATTTTGAAATCTACAGGGAACTGCATTCCCTGAATTTTGACGATGACATCTCCAAAATTTCTCGGGGCCACTTGATCGAGGTGTTTGCAAATTGCAGAATCATTCTTGTGGATTTGAGTAGTCCCAACCAAAACTCTTTGAGTAATGAAGTAGGTGTTAGGTTTATTGACGATCCGCTGTTAAGGAGTGTCAGATCGAACTCCTGGTCGAACATATGACATCTTACTAGAGGAGATCCCATGTCCTTCTTTTTGGTTGGGAGATTGTTGATTGTGTTTATAGTCATCACGGTCAGAATATGTTTTACATTTCTTTCACGAGCTCTTCGCAGTTGTCTCTTCGAAGTATATGCTTCTTTTAGTCCTTTCTTGATGTTCGACATATACTTGATGGCTTTGAGCAAGGGTATCTCAAGAACAAGATTCTGAATAATATAGACCACATCATGGTCGAACAAGGAAGTTTTTAATTTTCTATTTTTTGGATTTTCTCAAAGTGTTTGGAAATGGAACATAACCAAAAGCAGAAATAGAAATCATGTTCTTATTTACATCAAAATATGTGCCCATATAATTCTATACAAATGAATGACTGAAATGAGCATGATCATTCAAGAAAGGTGGGCATCCAAACTCTTAAGGTGGGGCTCCATTGGTTGGCATCGGGGTGGATGCAGGTGTGGCCTCTTCGGTGATTGTCGTAGTAGTGATTCAGTTGCTGCTAGTGGTGTTGTCTTTTTGATGTTTTTGATTTTGCACATTTTTTTGTGTGCTTCTTCTATGTCTTCTTCTTCCTCACCCGGTCCGAATGCTGGATCTGCTGATGCAGAAGAGGAGGATTTGCCTGGAGAAGCTTTATTCTTCCCCTTCATAGTGGTAGTCAGCTACAAGGTCCTACCGCTCCTGAGAGTGACAACATTAGATAAAAACAAATCATGCACATCTGGCTCTGTTAGACTAGAGAGGATATCACAAACTACCTACTCTTTCTTCCAGCATATGCCTTCCCTATACTAAGAAGGTATAATTTTATTTTTTTAATATTAGATTAAATGATATTAATTAACGTCGTATTAATCAAAGAGTATTTTTATAATTTGAAAATTTTGTAAGGATCTTTCGTTGATATACTGTTTGTAGAGATATTATGAGAAATTATGAGTTTACAAGGGTATATTTGTAAAAATACATTGTAAAAATATTAATTATTAGAATCATAAATAATAAGAAAGATAAATTAGCTATACAATGTCTCAATACTTTGGCTCCATCAAGTAGAAATATCTGGCTTCGTTCCTGATCTATAACCTCTATTCGAGTTGTTTATGTACTTCATACAATTTAACTGACCCCGCTCCTGCCATGACAATTGACATTTAGATGCTACTAACGTACTGTCAAAAGGATTAGCATCCAAAAGGATTTATCTAGCGACGAACTCTTTGGATTCAATGTCAATTATGCTCCAACTTGAGATCGTTGGCGAGGAACATTAAACTTGTGTACTAAGTGTATTTTAATTTATGCACTTTTTTATATGGATCGTATAAAAATACAACATGATTTGCAATATGACTTCAGAGGATCATAGTTTTCTTTGAACTTAATTTCTTTAGTTCATCTAGATTAGCATTCTCTACTATATCTGACCAAGATATCATTTAACGTGTCGCCGTGGCATAGATATTATTTTTGCATCATTGTAAATTTTTGCATCAGTATATTGTTTAGAGTCCGTTCATGCAAGATGGTGATGATATCCATATATTTATTATTAAAATCACGAAAGAGCTCAAAAACTTACAAATCACCTATACATATTTTTAGCGAATCCTGATTAAAGTAAAGTGAGGATATGATGGATATTGTTGAAGGTTTGTCCTCAAGTAAGCCTTAAATCCAAAATGAGTATAAAATGAACACTATTGATGATTTCTTTCGAAGCTAAATTTTTAATAAACTGAAATCGAACCTTACCAATAAAAAACGAGAGATGGGACATGCTATTATAAATGTATATGTTCAAGAGCGAAGATGGAAGTTTTCAAGTGTTTTAGTTAATATTAAAGATCTGATGTACAGAAATTGATCCATATAGGATTAGGAGTGTGCACGGTTTATGGGTTGGACGGTATCCGATGCGATCCGTATGGCTTGACCCTAAACCCATGCATATTCTACAAACCATTTTGGATCGGGTACCTGACCTTATTTGATCAATGATATACGGAGCTCCAGCCCTATGATCCATGGATATCCACGGGTCGATCCATTTCGTCGCCCCTCCAACCCGGACAATAACCATGGAATGGCGGATCTCATTGCTCTTCCAATACAGTCATTGTTCATGAATTTGACAATCTCCTTGTCCATCCCGACTTCGAAATTTCTTGTGATTGAGATCCTAACTTGGAATCAAGATAACGAAAATGTATGAATCGAGATTGCGATAGTTGGATGACTTCAAGAGAAGAGGCCTCTAGATGTTTGTAATTTTAACCAAAACAAAAGATTTAGTACTTATAATGTGAAAATTAATTAAAAAGGAAGTTAAAAAAACGACATTTAATGCCATATGTAAGTCATCAATGAGGTGAATTAATAAAAATATCTCCAACATAATTTGAATAAACGTCAAGTTCACAAAGTTTAACAATTGAACTACAATCTCTAATTTCATCGAAATTCGATGAAATTTCGACCGAAATGATCGATATATTAACTAGATGGATGGTCGATAAAAGAAATGCTAATCGAAATGATCATAGTTTTAGCCAAAAAGACGAGGAGGTCACGAGCTACGTGGATAGGTGACGTGCAACATCCTTCTTACGTGTCATCAGAGACCCACAGATGAAAACCCATTATTAAAATGTTGGCATCCTTCACATGCATGTCCATTCTACTATGTAAAATTAACGAGACGTCTATGTTCTTTACCATGACGCGAGGAATGTGATCTCAAAAAATATGAAAAATGCAAATCTCGACCATGGTATATCCAAATCTAGCATATGCAACTTCATCGACCTTCACAGTATAATATAATAAAGATTTTAAGAAGAAACAAATTTAAATCAATTTGGTGATTTCTTAGTATCTCGCTACTATCCCTAATGTATTTAAGGAAAAACATCTACATAATTAAACAGGTTTCTTTTACATGTACTTCCTCAATTTTCGCAAGCAACAAAAACCCGATCAAATTTTTGATTTCGATAAGTACCGAACTCGATCGAAATGATCAATATGTTAACTAGGTTGGTTGATAAAAAATGCTAATCAAAATGTTCAAAATTTTGGTCAAAATCCGACCAAAATTTCATTTGGGTCGGACTCTGATATTGTGCTTGAAATCGATAATTGGACCATGTGATATTCCAATTAGAGCGTGATTTAATTCGACCAGCAGTAGTACAGCGTATCAAGTATTGATCATTTAAGATTTGAAGATAAACGTATTATTTACTTTGAAAAAGTATAATCATAGATCGAAGTCGATTTTCTTTTTTCTTTAAATTTTGTGTTCATCATGATTTTTTTAACCAAAAGTTAGTGCGAATATATAAGCAATGTCTATGCATGTGTCACAGATTTATGAGCGTTGGTTTGGGCTTAAAAATTCCAAAGTTAGAAACTTTCGCATCTCAAGCATATCATGGATTAATGTGTTTTGGTGATTCGTGGGTACCCGCAGGTAACTGAGATCCAATCATATAATTTGGGTGTCCGTTAGTACGGTTATCCATTGGAATGGGTTGGATCGACCCATCAACCTAGTAATGACAGGTCGGGATGGGTCATGATTGAACGGATCGGGTACCCACCCAGTGCACACCCCTATATAGGATAGTATTAGAGTTTAACAATATTATATGAGTCCGGATGTAATCTCGATGACTTCAGGGATTGTCACGTAATTGCCAAAAGTTTTAGGAATCACGGTGAAAAAGTTCCCTTTTAAATATTTATGCATTTTTATTGGAAAAATGCTGAACTTCCATATAGCTGTTGTTCTCTCCTTTCAAATATAAAGAATTTCTGGATTTTATTACGGATATGGAAAAAAAAGTCTACTTATTAAGTACTATATATATAAAAGTCATTGGAAGTTCGATTGTAGAAAAAAACTGAAGGATCTATCTTTGCATATAGCAATAAATATTTTAAGAACCATTGTTATAGCAACAAATAATTATATAATAACACATATTAGTTGTTATGTAATTAGATATTATTTATATAAGAACGGATTTAGTCGTTAAAACTTATATTTAACTTCTAACAAAGAGTTTTTATTATCTTCCTTATTTGCGCGGGATCAAATGTATGATAAAGTTACGTAATATTGCAATATTTATTGATCAGCGAAAAGAAATCTGTGCGAACTCAAAATTTTATCATTGATTTTGGCAACGAAATTATTCTTACGAAACTATTAAACGGAGCATCAGAGATCTAGCATTCAAAGTTATTTCTTTCTAAGTTATCACGTGTTCTTATAATTCACAACGAATATTATATTCGTTACTAAATTAGTATATTCGTTACTAAATTAGCTTAAATTTAACTTTTTATCAAGAATATACCACTCAATGATTAGAAAAAAGTCAACGAATAGTTATTTTTATATGATTGGTTGCTAGTACGTGGTATAATGACGAATATGGAGCTCGTTGCGAATTCAGCTAAGTACACAAAGAATAATATTCGTTATATACATTTAACTACTGAAGATACACTATAATAGCAAAAGTGTTGGAGTAGCGGAAGATTGGTGGTGTATAAGAAGTAAATTAGAGGGAGAGGATATGGATCAATGCACAAGGTAGATAAGAACTCAAGAACTTCTTTTCATTAAAAACTTGAACTTGCATACAAGTCTTAGACTTTACAAGAAGAGGACTTACAATGCTTACAATAAAAGAAGAGAGACTTACAACACTTGGAAGGAGGAGGACACTTGAGAGACTCTTGTGTTGGTAGAGAACTTCTTCTTCTTCTTGTGTATGAAATGAGGACCTCTCGGGTGGTATTTATAGGCCCCCAAGAGGGATCTAGAATCATCTTCCATGCTTATCTTTTAAGAGGAAATATCTAGATATTTTGGTGGGAGGTGGTGAAATATCTAGATATTTTCTTTACCTCTCTCTTTTCTAGAAACTTCTTCCAAGTACACATCTTCACGAAACTTCTTCTTATGTGAGTAGAGGATATAGGCCCACATCTTCTTATATGGTGGAGTATTGTAGGCCCATGTGTATAATAGCCCATTAATACTTCATGGGCAAATTATAAATTATATTTTCAACACCCCCTCTTAATTTGTAATTTGCATTATTCGTCTGAAGTGTTGGAATTTTTCTGTTGGAAGTGGCTTTGTAAAAATATCTGCAAGTTGGTCCTCTATGCTGATGAACTCCAGCTTGATGTCGCCATTCTCCACTAGCTCTCGTACATAGTGATGACGAAGTTCAATATGCTTTATTCTTCCATGAAAGACTGGATTCTTTGTCATAGCAATAGCTGACATGTTATCGCATAGTATAGTTGTTGGAAGAGTATTCTCTTCTTGAATATCATGAAGAAGTTTTCTCAGCCATACAGCTTCACATGATGCGCTTGTAACAGAAATATATTCCGCTTCAGCAGAGGAAATGGCTATTGTCTTTTGCTTCTTAGAACTCCAAGATATGACTTTAGATCCAATGCAGAATAAATAACCCGATGTACTTTTTCTATCGTCTATAGATCCAGCCCAATCACTATCTGAATAACCTTTGAGAGAATTATCTTCTTCTGAAGTATATTTAATCACAAAATTCTGGGTACCTTTAACATATCGAAGAATCCTTTTTGCGGCTGCATAATGAAGCTTGCTTGGCTTGCTCATAAATCTTGATACAACACTGACTGCATATACTATATATGGTCTTGTATTAGTTAAATATAACAAGGAGCCTACATGACTCCTATAAAGAGAACCATCAACTTCTTGAGCTTCATCATTTGCAGAAAGTTTTGTATTAACAGCCATAGGAGTTGCTTCTGGTTTGCAATTTAACATATGAAATTTCTTGAGAATATCATGAACATATTTTTCTTGAGAGATAAATATTTCACCTTCCTTCTGTTGAACTTGAATACCAAAAAAATATCTCATAAGACCGAGATCTGTCATTTCATATTCTTTCATCATTGCTTCCTTGAATTTTTCAATCATCTTGAAGGAATTGCTTGTATATATAAGATCATCAACATAAAGACATACGATAAGGAAATTCTGCGTACCTTCTTTCTTCACATAAAGAGATGGCTCATTTGGACTTCTTAGAAATCCATTATCACAAAAATATCCATCAATTTTATTATTCCAAGCTCTTGGTGCTTGCTTTAAGCCATACAAAGCTTTGCGGAGACGATGGACCTTTTCTTCATTATCTTTGGAGATGTATCCTTGAGGTTGTTCAATATAAACCTCTTCTTCAAGATCTCCATTAAGAAATGCAGATTTAACATCAAATTGATAAACTGATAACTTCTTTTGAGCAGCAAGTGCAAGCAAAGTTCTAATTGTCTCCATACGAGCAACATGTGCAAAAGTTTCATTATAATCAATACATGGCTGTTGCGAATACCATTTAGCAACCAATCGAGCTTTATCCTTGTGAATGGAGCCATCTTCATTATATTTGACTTTATAAATCCATTTAAGACCAATGACATCTTTATCTTTAGGACGGTCCACGAGCTCCCAAGTGTGATTTTTATTAATGATTGCAGTCTCTTCATTCATTGCTTGAATCCATACTTCTTCTTTTGTTGCTTCTTCAAATTTTTGAGGCTCACAAGCAAATAAAGCAATAGCAGAAGATGATGCATAAATTTCTTGAAGAGACCGTACCTTTTGTTGTGGATGTTCTGAGTCAGAGACATTTGGTCCAATTGATCTTTGAATTGAAGAAAAAATATCTTCATCATTTGGATTATCTTCTTCAGCTGCAGCTTGCTTTTGTGGCACTGAAGAATTATCCCAATTCTATGAAGATGTTTCATCAAAGATAACATCTCTTGATATAATTAATCTCCCTTCTTTAGGCTCATATAATCTGTAAGCTTTAGATTCATCACAATATCCAATGAAGATAAATTTTTCTCCTTTTTTATCAAACTTTTCTTGTCTAACTTGAGATGGAATATGAACATATTCAATAGAGCCAAAGATTTTGAAATGACTAACCTTGGCCTTTTTTTCATACCAGGCTTCGTAAGGTGTCTTATCCAACACTGCTTTGGTAGGAGATCTATTCAATATATAAATTGCGGTATTTACTGCCTCTGCCCAAAGTTTGTTAGGAAGACCCTTACCTTTCAGCATGCTTCTTGCCATCTCAATGATTGTTCGATTTCTTCTTTCAGTTACTCCATTTTGTTGAGGAGTGTATCTTTCTATTAGCTCCTTGATTCCTTTAGTTATGCAGAAGTCTTGAAATTCTTTGGATGTAAATTCTCCTCCACGGTCTGATCTCAAGACTTTTATTTTTCTTCCACTTTGTTTTTCAACAAAAGCTTTAAACTTGATAAAGGTAGAAAAGACTTCTGACTTTTCTTTCAAAAAGTAAACCCACATCATTCTACTATAATCATCTACAAATAATAAGAAGTACCTGGCTCCATTGATTGACGAAGTTTGAGTTGGTCCACATACGTCTGAGTGTATCAACTCAAGTGGAGCTTTTGCTCTCCATGATGTCTTTGTAAATGGTAATCTGTGCATCTTTTCATATATGCATCCTTCACATATGCTTTCATCTTTCTTGATGAATGGAAGCCCGACAACTAAGTTTTTCAGCTTTAGTAATATGAGGCTTCTAAAATTTAAGTGTCCAAATCTTAAATGCCATAACAAGGAATCATCCTCATTTATAGCTTTTAAAGCATAACCTTCTTTTAAAGGCATTGATAATGGAAAGACTTTATTTGGAGCCATTTTAATATCTGCAATCAGTAGCTTTCTTCTTTTATCAAAGATTTTGCATACTCCATTATCAAATCTTAGAGAATGACCATTATTCATAAGTTGGCCAACACTTAGAAGATTCTCAGTTAAGCCTGGAACATAGAGAACATCATGAATGAGTTTAGAAGTACCTTTTTTTGTTTGTACTGCAATAACTCCTTTGCCTTCCACATTTTGCAGCTTTCCATCTCCAAGCTTAACTTGAGAACTATGCTTTTTCTCAAGGCTCACAAATGCATCTTTATTCCCTGTCATGTGGTTATTATAACCACTATCGACATACCAAATATCTTTAGATACTTCTTTAGTATTCATGGTAGAATAAAGTAATGGATTGGAATCCTCATCTTGTACAATATAATTAGACTCATTCTTTTGGAACCAACAGTCCCTTTGAGAATGATTTGTAATTTTGCACCTTGTGCAGCGGAATCTACAATCTTTGGATTCATGATTATCTTTCTTACAAATAATGCAATGAGAAGAAGATTTTCTTATACCCGGAGCTCTTTGATTATATCCTCCTTTAGATCTTCCATTGTCTTGACCTCTGTAAGATACATGTCTTTCATTATTCTCTTGTATTGTCCCCTTCTTTGCTTGGCGTGATCTCCATTCTTATCTTTGGAGATGCTCATTTTGTTTGAAATGCTTGCTCCAAGGGTTGAGTAGTAAACCTGCTAATTCTTTGCTCATGTGCTTCAAGTGAGCCCATTAATTCATATATAGAAATATAAGATAAATCTTTTCTTCAATAGCAGCAACAACATGATTAAATTTAGCAGGTCAACTTCTTAAAATCTTTTCAACAACCTTCTTATCAGTAATGATATCACCATAACTTCGAATTTGATTTATAATAATAGAAGATCTTGAAAAGAACCCTTGGATATTTTCACCATCCTTCATTAAGAGATTATCAAAATCCCTCCATAAAGATTGAAGCTCGATAGAAATTACCTTGGTAGATCCTTGAAATTCTTTCTTTAAAATCTCCCATGCTTCTTTAGAAGTAGTTGATACAGAAATACGAGGAAAGATAGATTTACTTACTCCTTGCTGGATGAAGAGAAGGGTCTTTGCATCTTTCTTCTTGTTCTCCTTGAACTCTTTCTTCTTTCCTTTACTTAGTGAAGCAACTACATCTGCATCTTTAACCTCATCATAACCTTCTATGACAAGATCCCCCAAGTCTTGTGAGATGAAGAGGGTCTTCATTTGAAGACTCCAATAATCATAACTTTCTCCATCAAATATTGGAATGGAGTTTTGGGTGTAGTTGAATAAAGGTATGTTGTAGGTGGATGCCATGTTGTTGAGAAATAAGGAAAAGGCTTCAATAAGGATGTAAGGATGGTTATGGCTCTGATACCAAACTTGTTGGAGCAGCGGAAGATTGGTGGTGTATAAGAAGTAAATTAGAGGGAGAGGATATGGATCAATGCACAAGGTAGATAAGAACTCAAGAACTTCTTTTCATTAAAAACTTGAACTTGCATACAAGTCTTAGACTTTACAAGAAGAGGACTTACAATGCTTACAATAAAAGAAGAAAGACTTACAATACTTGAAAGGAGGAGGACACTTGAGAGACTCTTGTGTTGGTAGAGAACTTCTTCTTGTTGTTGTGTATGAAATGAGGACCTCTTGGGTGGTATTTATAGGCCCCCAAGAGGGATCTAGAATCCTCTTCCATGCTTATCTTTTAAGAGGAAATATTTAGATATTTTGGTGGGAGGTGGAGAAATATCTAGATATTTTCTCTACCTCTCTCTTTTCTAGAAACTTCTTCTAAGTACACATCTTCATGAAATTTCTTCTTATGTGAGTAGAGGATATAGGCCCACATCTTCTTATATGGTGGAGTATTGTAGACCCATGTGTATAATAGCCCATTAATACTTCATGGGAAAATTATAAATTATATTTTCAACAAAAAGGACCTACAGTAGCCATAAGCATGTGTCGAGCTTGAATCGGACCTTATATGGCACATGTCCAAACCCATTTATTTTTTCGGGCTTTGAGTCAGGTTTAGGTCCATTATTTTTTATTTTTGACGTCCTACACTCTAGCCTGGTTCAATTATTATGGGTCAAACATGGATCAAGCTGGTCCATTAAATGTTGGATATCAGTTGGGCTTGGACATGGGCCATATAAGGTCCGGTCTAGGCTCGACCCATGCTTATAGGCCATATAAGATGGCTTTCACATGAAAAAACAATGTCATAGATTCAAGATGACTAAATAGCACTAGGGTTAATAAACAACCTACTATAAATCAAATATAATTTATAAATTATAATCATAGCATCAAACATTTCCAATACTATTATTATGGGTCGGATTTTCATGCTCCAATTATGGGTTGAGCTTTCGGGCCTGACATGCTGGGCCGAGATAAGCTCGAGGTCAACCCATTTAATAAATGGACCCAAATTGTTGGCCCGAACCTGGCCCAAAACGATTTCGGGAATGGACTGGGCAGGGCTATGTGAGACGGGTCAGCCTAAACCAATGCTCATCCCTAGTCTGTAGTGATGATTTTTCTAAAATCTGTCAGTATATGGACGGTTGTTAAATATATGATAACGATATTATTCATTGCTAAATTATTTTTATCTTGAAAGTAGCGACAAATGTCATATTCATTGATATATCATTAGCGATAGTCCTTCTAACAATACTTTTCCATTGCCTCATTTTCAAAATTTTAACTTGTTGAACTAAAAAAGTAACGATCGTTAGCTAAAATGTAAAAAATAGTAACGGATAAGCGGGGTCGTTAAGGTCAAATATAAAAAATAATTTTAACAACAAATACTATCATCATTATATATTTATCGACCAATAATCAATAGATTTTAGAAAAATCGTCACTATCAACCTATTTTATTGCAGTGATAAGACAACGTATATTAGTTATTTGTTGTATAATATCCCTTTTGTTGTAGCGTTAGAAGGTGCATCCATGCAGATAATCAAAGCCCGAACTAAACAATACGTAACATGCAATGCAATAGTGACGTGAAATCCAATATTACAACTGGTAGTAAATCCCCGACGTCCTACTGCCAGATTATATTAATAGTAGGACTTCCCAGTCGCGCAGTCCTCGTTCAGTTGGGACTTCTGTATACGCGTTCCTCTAAATATATGTGTGTATCAATTAATTTCCTGGTATATATTCTTTCTCCGCATCCTCCTCGCAAGTTATGGCAGAATTAGACGGGAAGTTCGTCTTAGAGTCGCCGGCAGTTCAAGAACCGCCGCCATCGGACTACATCGGCAGCTCGGTAGTTGACGGCGGCGATGAAGACCGTCAAGAAGCCCAGTTGAGTAAGAGGGAGAAAGCCAAGAGCATCATCAGGATAATGATCAAGAAGCCACAAGCAAGGCTTAACATCGAGCCTACTGCTGCTGCTGCTACTACTACACATCATCGCGTCGTTGCCGGTGCTCATACGACATCGTCGGCGTCCTACGAGTCTCGGCTGGAGAAAGCGAAGAAGAGGCTGCATGAAGGTTACGACAGGGCGGAGAGGGCCAAGAAGCAGAGGACAGTCAAGCTGCTCGACCTCCACGAGCTCCCCACGCCCCTGCTATCTCGTCCAGGGCGACCCATGAGACGCAACCTCTGAATTCCCCGGTTGGTTCATCAGATCTGCATGTGCCGGTCATTATTTGTTGGTGCCATCCATCCTTTGTCATCTTTAGATCCATCAATTTATTGTTTCATGTGTATTAAGTCGCAGTTCATCTTGCGGGGTGCACCACAGTAATCTTTGCTGAAGTAACGAACAGTGTAGATTTTACCAAAAGGTTTCACATTCAAGATGATCACGACAGGAGCGGCTCTGATCGCCTGTAACAACAACGCATCCAGGAGTAACTTTTCCATCGAAGTTGGAGATTATTTTGAATGGAAGATCATAGTGTAATTATAAGTATTACAGTGGCCAAAGGATGAATTTGAAGTTTGCAGGAAGATGTGGATAAATTTTCTTCAATTCTTGGATGGATGAATTCTTTACAATAATTATCAATACTGTTTTTTGATGAAATTCGTTAAAGTTGCCGTTAAAATGGGTGGGAGTTTTAACACAAATGTTACGTTTAATGTATTTTCTTCATATATAAATAAATGTAACTAATATATGTATATCTAAGCTCTCTCTTCGATTATGTCACCAGACCTACTGGTGGGCTGAGGCCCACTGCCCAGCCCACTCGTGGGCGAGTTTGGGACAATAAATTTGAGGTATGGGTCACATCCGGTCAAGCCCGCTATTTCGCTCACCCATCGGGTGGGCAGGGCGTGGAAATGTACCAATAAGCCCGACCCAATCTAGGTCGCAAAAAAAGTTATTAAAAAACAGAATTTACATATATTTAATGTAATATATTTCATTTTGTTTCTTTCATAATTAATGTTACATTGTGTTTAGTGTAGTTTACATTTCAAATAACAAATATAATAGCTACTTATGTTTTAGAAAGTTTATATGATGCTAAAAAGATTTATTATCTATATAAACAATATGCAAAATGAGAAAAAAAATTTAAACTCCCATGGGCCTGTCCAACAAGACCCAAACCTAGGCCGTGTTTGAGCCTTGAAGTATGGCTTCTCGGACTCTAAGCATGAGCTTTTAGAACCTCGACCCTTGAGGTCTGACCCATGGCCTAACATGCAATTTGCCTTGGTCTACTCGCCATATATGTGCCCACACTCTCACAACCATCGCTAACTGAAGATGGATCTTGGTTCCTTGTATTCTTTAACAATTTTGCATGACACTCCTCGATCCATTCACGCTCTGGGCTCTCAACCAGCGATTTTGATGTGGTGGTGTCCCCCAAGTGCGGATGAAGGGCTTCCTATGGGAAGGAGTTTTTGAACTCCTACATTGTTGTGAAACAAGGCAGTATGTTTCACTTCCTCCTTAGAGAACGAAGATCCAACAATTTTCAATCTTGATCTTTGCAGACCGGATGATTCATATAAGATTAAAAAAGAGAGAGAAGAAACTCCATGCACATGTAATCTTTTCTTTGAATGAGATGTTCCGTTCCAAATAATATATCAATATGTGTTACATTAAGAAAATCTTTCTTTTTAACAAAAATAAAGAGATGAGTATGTGTCTAAATAAAACCTTTTATCGAGGATTGATCGATCTCCAAATCATTATTTCTTTTTTTAACGCTACATTTTAACTAACTAATTAGTTTTTATGGAATATATGACAAAAGTGGAATTTCGGAGTAATTATATCGATCGTTGCCTTGTAGACTGAAGTCAACCATTAAAATGCAACTGAAATTATCCAATAGGTGCCTCTCCAGGAAGTTAATTTGGTATCCCTAAAAAAATAACAATAGATAATTTAAGGATAAAATGATCAATCAAGAAAGGAGATCACACATGAAAATGAAGAATCATAAGATTGAATTATCTGAGATGCATATAGTCGGAAGAAATATCGAATCCACCCATGTAGAAAGAGATAGGCTAAAAACAACTCTCATGTCAATGGTTTCCAAAAGGATACTAAATGAATGTGATTAAATAGAGCCACTTTGAGATTCACTATGAAATGAGACACAGAATGGTGCTACTACATAGAAATTTCAAGATCATGATGTACAAAGAAAGCTTTAGACTCCTTATTCATGGGTGAAGAACAAAGGTTCCTTGAGGACGCTTTCAAGCATATGTGAATAGATACTGAATTTATATATGGACCTCTATATCGATCGTGGCATTCTATATCAGATTGGGGATAAACATAAATAAAACTTGCTTCAGATATATCCAACTAGGTATCAATCTACTTAAATCTTCCCTTCTTGCCCTTCAAGTGTATGTCTAAACTTTAAGTCGTGCCTAGAACAATCAAGTAGTTTGCAGAAAATAACATGACTACTACTATGTTGACGTAGACAGCTTGAGGGGCACGGACCTCTGCCATTATTCAAGACAACTGGCGGAAAGGGATCGCATGCCGTAAGTGAGTTGCAGCAGACTCTGTTGTAAACTCGCAGATGCACGCCACATGGCAACAATCGATCCAACGGTTTGGAATACACTCCCACCCACCCCCTTCTCCCTCGACGCCATCCTCCCCCAAACCCTCTACGTCCCCAATCCATCGACGCCTACCCCCTTGTTATGCATCCTCCTCGCCATGCCTCCCTCCTCCATCATGCATCCACTTCCCCGTGCCTCACCCATCTGCTGCACATCTTCCTCATCGTACCTCATCGCTCTGCCACGCATACTCCTCATCACGCCTACCGCCTCCGTCGCTCATCAACCTGGTCATGCCTTCCCCCTCAACGGTGCATCCTCCTCGACGCAAATCTCCTTCGTCATGTCTCCTCTTCTCTGTCGTGTATCCCCTTGCCACACATCATCCTCTTTCTCATCTTCAATGTGCTGGTGTTGGTGCCCAACGAGAGAGGACTTACATCAGAGAAGAAGAGGCCTTCAGCGTCGAAACATCTCCAGGTCACTATCGGTTAGGAGAGCAACGCGTACATCGACACCAACAGCGACAATGAGGTTGATGCCATGGCAGATCTTGCAGAGGTGTAAGAGGTCCTTTTGGAGCTCCCATACTTTGGGGATATGTGTGTGGACCCGACGAGGAGGATGGCATTGTCGATGATAACTTTTTCAATGTGTTAACACATCGATTGACGAGGGACATTCACTTTGTGAAGAGGCCTCTAATGAGATCCTTGAACTTGTCTGAGCTGACGGTGCACTAGAAGTCCTCGCCAATGTAGAGGTACTCCACGTTGACGTTCGTCTCCACGGTGAAAGAGAAGGTCGCTTTCTATGCTCGCTCTATGCTTTTCTCCAGAGTCATTTGGCATAATAGTCAAAGAGGTGGTTGTCAGAGTCCACTCCATCAAGGAGGGTGACGTCGCTCGAGGCAATAACATCGATCTTGTCTTCATCGACGGAATAGAGTGTGATCGTTCAGTGGCAACACTGCATCTATAATAGTCGATACACATGGTGGAATAGTTGCAAGTGGACATTCATTCTATGGAGAATGACCTTATTGTATGAAAGTGTTTGCTTTTTTATTTTAGAGTTCTTTCTTGTATAGAGTACTTAACTTTTACAGATAGGAGCAGCAAATCTGAGTGAAAATGAGTTGGGTCTTTTTTCTTTTTATGTAATATAGAGAAGTAGCATTTTGTATGGAAATAAAGGTTTTGTATATTGAAGTGAGTTTTTGTAAGCATTTCTTCTCTAATACATATCTGAGTGAAAGTATGTATGAATCTTTCTTGTTATATATATATAGTGGATAAGGATATTTTCGTATGGAAGTGAATATTTTTTTATTTTGGAGCGATTTCTATTATGATTTCTTCCTCTATTGCATATTTGAGATAACTTTTGTACGTATTGTGATTCCTTCGTATTTTTGCGCAAGTGAGTGCATCACTACGAGTAACGGTTAATCAGATCGAAGAGTTTAACAATCTATTAGAACAATCATATGTTAAGAATGGCTAACCTACAACCCATCCATAATAACAACGAAGAAATAAACGTTACATCAAGTTTGCCCTTAATTATCAATAGATTTTTATCTGGTAATATCAAGTCAAATGGGAACTCAATATCTATTTGATATTAATATTAGGGTTACCTAGTAAGAACACATGATACATATTCTAGTTACTTATTCGAATGTGCCAGAAGTAAGAATATAAGATTGTAATAATTATTTTCCAATCAACATAGTGTTTAGTCGATTGCATATTAGAGAGAACTTTTATATATTCCTTCTTATGCTTGCACACAAGTAGTTTTTTTTAGAAAAGATGAAATGTTTGTATAATAGAGTTAGTTATGTTGTGATTTCACTCTCTATTGCATATTTGAGAGAAGTTTTGTATGTTACATCTTATTTATGTGTATGAGGAGTCTTTTAGTAGGAATACGATGAGTTTCGTATAATAGAGAGAATTCTAGTATGATTTCATTCTCACATGTATATCTGAGAGACGATTTGTATGTCCCATATAATATATGCTCATGAGTAGCTTTTTTGTAGGAATACAAAGGTTTTATTTAATAGAGTGTGTTTTTGTAGGATTCTGTTCTCTTTTACATATTGGAGAGAACTTTGGTATGTTCCATCCTATGCATGCGCACGAGTAGCTTTGTAAGAATATGAAAATTTTTGTATAATAGAATGTATTTTTGTAGGATTTCATTCTCTTTGCATATTCGAGAGAACTTTTGTATGCTTGATCTTATGTATGCGCATGCGTATTGTGTTGTAGGAATATGGTGATTTTGTATAATAGAGTAAGTTTTTATATGATTTTCTTCTCTGTTTTGTATTTGAGAGAACTCTTATATGTTCCATCTTATGTATGCGCACGAGTAGTTTTCTATAGGAATGCAAGGATTTTTTGTATCATAGAGTGTATTTTTGTAGGATTTTGTTCTCTGTCATATATTTGAAAGAACTTTTATATGACCCAGCTTACGTATGACCACAAGCAGCTTTGTAAGTATACAAAGATTTTTGTATGATAGAATGCATTTTTTTAGGATTCCATTCTCTATTGCATATTGAGAGAACTTTTATATGTTCCACCTTATGTATGTGCATGAGGACTTTTTATAGGAATATGAGGTTTTTTGTATAATAAAGTGAGTTCTTGTATGATTTCATTTTTTGTTGCATATCTAGGGGAAGTTTTGTATTTCCTTCATATGTGTGCTATGTATCTAGTGTGCCGCTTCGGTTGAAGATGAGGGAAGAGCTTGTTCAACCTATCGCTGCTAATTTTTCCCACAATGAATAGTGAGGGCATCATGAGAGGGAACATACATAACCTCTCTCAAATATGAAACAGAGAAGATATTCATAGTAGAACTCACTCCATTGTACAAAAAACTTCATTTTACTACATAAATGTCATTTCCATATAAGCATCCCCTTCTCTACCATGTATACACAAGAAGTTATCTCAAGTATGCAACAAAGGATGAATCTGTACAAGGACGTACTTCAATATACAAAAAGGTTATTCTCTATACAAACATGCCCTTCCCTACTAGGTATACACAAGAAGAAAGATTCGTACCGACTTACACTCAGATATACAAAAGGTGCATCAATACAAAATTTAACCTTATAGCATAAAATCATTCACTTGTAAACAATAATACATCCAATGCAAAGTAATATTAATTTGATACAAAACTTATCTCAAATCTGTACAAGAATTTACTACAATATCGACATTCTTGAGCAATACGTACACGACGATCCTCTTCCGCATAAAGCATCCTCACAATAACCACGAGATCCTTGGAAACCAATAGAGCACACCAATAGGACTCCCCACTTCCTCACTTTCTCAATCATCCTCATCTCTTTTATTCTATTGTGATTTATCCTCTTCAAGAGGAAGGGCAACAATCCATCCAGGTTGATAGCGAGCAAATCCTTTGGTGCTCGAATCTTTGTTTCCATCTCCTATTTGCTAGAGGATACTTTCATAAAATCAACTCGATCCTTCGTTGCCTCCGAGATCGATACGGTCGGTGATAACCTTAGACGCCAACTCCGCGCCCATTACATGGATCATTAATTGCCACATTGCCCATAAAGCCCTTATTGAAGAAGGTGGCGTCTTCTCCGGTCGGATCGTAGTAAATGAGGGTACTATTTTTAATGGTATAGAAAATCATGTCTAGCATGAGGTGCAATAGCAAGTTATGGGGTCTTCTTCATCGCAATCTCTTACCGAAGGATCTCCACAAATCGAACTTGAGGGCATTTGCTGAAAGAAAAAGGCATGTTGTTGAGCAATTGCTCGTGTAGCTTAAAGCTCAGCACCAAGGGTTTGTATTTGCCAGCATCTTCCAACACACCTTATACCAGTTGATGGTCGCCATGTGCTTCGGTGAGGATCTTGACCTGATGGCTGTGCGCTTGATGAATCCCTGATTCGCACTCTTTATTCTTTTATTTTAGCTATTTATCTTGGCAAATCAACATGTAAATACCTGTAAATACAATAACATAGCATTATGCATATATGTGTTAATACTGCTTAATTATCATGTATTTGTGCAAAAATAAAAGAATAAAGGAAAAGAAAAAGGAAGGAGGTATTTAGAATAAATACAGAGTAACCCAAATCCCAAGAAAAGATCAAGAATTGAGCTGATCGCCAAATAAAATAAGTAGAGAGAGATAGAGCCTACTTTGTATTGTACATATTGCCTATATTTGTAAATATATATTTTGATAAAATAAAATCAATTCATTGTTTGACCTCCTTGTATATATTCCTAGAAATAATATAAAAACAAAATAAAAATTAAAAATTAAATAAAAACAAGAATCAAATTCTCCTTTTATTGTACAAAACACATGTATATATTTAATATGCACTATTTATTATATACTTGTAAATAAAGCATAAAATAAAAAATATATATTTTGTACTCCTAAAATTATGTTGAAAATAAATAAAATATAAAATTAAGAGTTTTTGTGTAAAAATAACAAAATAAAAATATTTGTACATAATGCATAGGCATATTGTACCTATATATAATACCATATATTGCATATACATGAATTTATTTTTTATGAAAATAATTAAAAATCATAGAGAATAGTTTGAAAAATAATAAATATTTTTTATTTTATATAATTTTTATTTTTAATTCATTTGCTATTTTTTATTGAATTTATAAATATTTTGTAAATTCTAATTTCTTGATTGGTCCAACCAGATGTTGACCTCCGGTCAACGCCTTCTTCCAAGGCTGACCCGACCTGATTTCTTCCACGAAGCTTTTCTCCCGTTTTTCTCAGTCGGGTCAAGCCTCCTCTCGATCTAATTTTTCGCCCAAACCTTCTCCTAGGATCCATCACTTCACAGATCCCTAGGAAGACGCAGATCTTTCTAGGGTTATGCACTCTCGCCTGATCTTTCCAGCCTCCTAGGAAGCCTATAAAATATCTCCTATGTCTCCACAATCACTCAGCTCGTGTCTCGCCCCTTCTTCCACTACTACCGACCTCCAGTTGAGTGACAGCGACCGGAGAGCACCTTTGGATTGGAGTTTGGTGGCGTGATTCACGCAGCTCATCTACGTGGCCGGACCTCCACCGCGTTCAGCCTCCCTGTCCAGCCATAGCCTGGTTGAGGCCATCACCTCGATGCTCCTCTTCACCTGAAGTCCAGGAACGTGTTCCAACCTTCAGGTATCTATTCTATCCCCCTCATTTTGTTGTTCGATTCAATCCATCCCATTTAGCTCCGCTGCACATCTACTTGTTCTGACCGGCTGGTCAGAACCCTGTTACCCACTTCCATCCATTAAGATCGACCCCTCGTTCCATCGTTCACTTTTGTGCGCAGCCTAATCCCCCTTAGCTTTGACCCCCATGTCGAGATTAAGGTTGCGACTCCTTCCCTTCATATCCTCCGGGAGTTAAGCTCCATTTCCCGTCGCTTCTCATGTCTTTAGTTGCAATAAACCCTTTTCGGAGTTACTCCTCCGAGCGTTCTTCCCATTGCAGGAATTGGTTCGCACAGAAGAGCCCCATTTGGCCCCTGACTGCTCAGGCGGAGCAGCTCCAGGCGCACCTCCACCGCGACGACCATTCGGTCGTTCCCCTTCACATCAGAGCCACCCTCTTGACGCACGAAGCATCGTCGTGCACAACGAGACCTTCAGATTCTTCATCGGTCTGACAGATTCATCTCCTCACTTGATCGAAGTCACCTAGAGGCTGTTCTTCCAGCATCCCCGTTTACCATCAGATTGGCCCCATCTCTGCCAGATCGCATCATAGCCTCCTGACAAGAAGGCTGTTGCGGCTGTTAGATCAGAGCAGCACCATCAGATCCAGTCGCACGTTCACGATAGCCTCTGCACCATCAGATCAGCATGCATTAATGATCAGAGTCATATGACCATGACGTCTCCAGCGTGCACCACGTGCCCTTGCAGGGGTATATTGCTCTTTTACCCTTGCACTTTTATGCATAGCTATTTAGTCCAATAAATTAAAGTTGTAGTTTGAATATTTTGTAGTTATGACCTCATATTTTTAGTATTTGCATTTTAGTCGTTCTGAACCTAAGATGCGTACGCGTTTACGTGAGTTCGTGGGATATTTGCATGCTTTCTCCTGAACTTTATGAATGTTATCCTTTGAGTAAAACTTTTCTGATAATTGCATTTATACTCTTGTGCATGAATTTTTTAGCATGTGTGTGAATATCTTGGGCTTTTTGCATTACTCGCCCTGAGCTTTTATGTATATATTATCAATTGGTCTAGAACTTTAGTATATTTGCAAATAGGTCCCTCCAAGCTGTATGTGTTGTTTTTAATCAAATAATTATAAAATAAACTCCAAAAATGCATAATATATCATGGAAACCCCCAACAACCTCAGACACACTTCCAATCTCATCGGCTACTAGTTGTTGAGAAGCTAGAGGCACCTTCGGTGAACCCAACACTTGACTATTTGGCTCGATTAGTGAAGAACGTGAATGAAATCAATCAGAGGCTAGATGACCTGACTGCAACATAGACGATCATTCCAACTCAAGTTGAAGCCAATCCCAACAACTTCCGCCACAATAAGGAGCAAGCAACCTTCCATGATCCTTCTGCAACTGATACATGTGTGTGTGTGTGTGTGATTTTTCGTGCTTATATAATATCATTACTCTCAAGAATGTTAAGAGCTTGCATACGCCAACACCACAGGGATTAGGGAATAAAGTCAATGTTTGAATTTTAGCTTCACCCTCTTCATCCAATGAGCCTAGATCGAGTGTGCAGCCGATTGAGGAGCATCATCATCATCAAAAGATCTAAAAATGAAGAAAATCAAAAGGCCTAAATAGACAATAATGTGAGAAGATGCGGAATCGAGTCGACAGTTGATGATAACACACTTGTTGTGGATCCATCTTCTTCAACAACATATAGAGCATCCCACACTTTTTCTTTTCCTTTTGTAGTGGATAACATTGTACAGATTGATTCCCATTTGAATAAAGAAAGTTGTTCCAATGTTGTTCCTTTTCGTGATGCATTGAATAAAGGCAAAGCTATTAGAAAATTTAAAACAGTTTTATCTGATCCTAGAGTGGTAGAGATCCTACAGAACATATTCCTAAAGATAACGCTCTTGAAGGCCATGAAGTACATGCCAGCTATGAATAAAAAATATAATAAGCACTTACATCAAAGCATCAATCAAGCATAACAAATGCAAGAAGATTAAGAAGCGCATTCTGACTACGACTACTATGAATGCCATCATTAACCCCCCGAGCAAAAGAGAAAGACAAGGGATTGTAACTTAAAACACAAGAGGAATACCCAAGAACAAGTACAATATGGTCATATGGTTCCATACTAGAAACATCGTTATGACTAAGAACAAATCTTCAACTTAGTGTACCCCTACCACTATAGTCAAGAAATCGATCTCACCATAGTCCTACATACTGGAATAAGTAGTTGCATGTTTTCCTAGACATGTAGCCACATGGAAATCATTGTTCATCTATGATTCACCACAACACATGAGAATTGTGCCATGCTCTTGAGTACGCTAACTTCTTCAATCATAATGCAAACAACAAGCATTTTCTTCAATCATTGTTGTTGTCATAGATTATTGCTAGGCCTCATATTTATTTATCCATTGTGATACGATTTCCTCCCTAACTCGAGAATTTAGTCATGTTGACAATGCAATTCATAATCTCTCCCCAATCACCATTTTTTACATAACAGGGTTAAAATACTCATAGGAAGACACAAAAAATAGTAAAATAAATTATTCAAGTTGAATTCAGGTCTCTAGGATCCACCCTAGGTTGATACTTATATGCCTTTTCTTTCCCTAATCCCAATGCTTGCACAAGGGCTTCATAAAGCAACTTGATCCAAGAGCTTCCGCTTGCATGTATCATAAGGAAAGCACCTTCTATCAATACTTAAAACAATATTGAACCAAAGTTGATTTTTTAGGGGGATGTTGTCGGTGGGGCCTATAGCTCAGGAAATTAGAGCATGCAACTACGAACCACGATGTCAGTGGTTCTATTCCCTCCTCGCCCCCAACTGAATGGGGGTAGAAAAAAGATCAATCATTGGTCTATGGTTTTCAAAAGAAACTTTATAAAGCTAAGAAAGTTTTAATCCTCGTTCTAGTTCAAAAAAACCTATTTCTTGTGCCTTTTTTCCCAAGGGCGGTAGGCTTGTTTGGTGTCCCTTTCAGCTCAGAGCCTTGTTCGGTTGTTTCATTCTATCTATGCTACGAAGGGAAAGTGATTGTCTTTACCATAAGGCATCTCTTGTTATACTGTTATTTTATATTTACATTCATACATATCTGTTGCATGTCATCACACGGTGAATTATTGAGCATGCTAACTCATTTTCTATAAAACATGAACTTGTCTTTTAAGTCCAAACTTATTTTATTCAGAAGTTGCATGTGGACTTATTAATTGTCCCCTTAGAAAATGAAACTCTACTCTCACATTGTGTCCAATTCAATTCTTTATATTTATTTCCATTAATTTTAATCCACGATCACTAAGTTACTCTGAAGTGATAAGTATCTGGGAATGAATTTCCTTTAGAGGCATGCACTAAAGTACATGCATCCTATTTAAGTTTTAAATACTTCATTTTTAATTAGCAGACTATTTATGTCCAAGCATAGTTTGGCTCATAATGTCTCGAACATGTAACCTCACATCTTTAATTTAACTCCTAGATCGGTTTAAGGTAAGCTAACTGTAAAGCCTTGAACTTGGCATATCTCGGATCTTATACAATAAGATCCGGCTCGTAAAGAGGAAACCGGCAGAATTTGTTTCGTGTGAATCGGACTTCGTTTCGATTTGTTATGAATTTCGGAAGAAAGAGAAGTAAGGAAGGCTAAGATGTCATTAATCCATAATGACTGTCATTAAGACTAATTAAACATGATTAAAGACATTAATGACGATTGAAAGCCGCTAATGATCATTAGTAAACACTAATCGATAGCTAACAAAAGATATGCGTAAGCCGCGAAAGTTAAATCGCGATTAGTGAAAGTTAATCACGATTAGTGTTAATTAAGCGTCATTAGCGAATCTAGAATCCTCTAGAATGTTCTAACTTAAGCTCCAAGTTTGGGATAAGTTTTGGCTAAAACCATGGGCCAAAACCATGGGACGCTAAACCATGGTTAAGGTCTAAGCCATGGTTTTCTACCATGGTTAGTGGTTTTCTGGGGCCTATAAATAGACCCCCCTACCCATTCATTCTCTACAACTTACACTACCACCACCCCAAGGGCTAGGGTCGAGAGGTTGGGAGGAGGAGTGGGAGGCGAGGGAGGAGCGCTAGCGAAGCGCTGCCGGGAGAACGAGGAGAAGAAAGGTATGATCCTCTCTTAGTTGCTTCGTAAGCTAGGCTTTCAATTCATACTCTTGTTCTTCCAAGTTTTGTTTTTTGATTCATATTTCTTTCCGATTCGTTTTCCTGTTGTGGTTCGAGGAGAAATCTGTGTAACACCCTACTTAGGTGCGGGCGGCTATGCACGTCAGTGACCCTGTGATTCGTCACACGTTCACTCATCTAAGACGCGTGGTGTCTACCGATTCTCCATCGATTATGTTTCTATTCTTCGTATTATGCTTTTATAGTTATTTCGATGGAGAAATCTGTGTAATACCCTACTTAGGTGCGGGCGGCTGTGCACGTCAGTGACCCTGTGATTCGTCACACGTTCACTCACCTAAGATGTGTGGTGTCTACCGGTTCTTCATCTCTTGTTGTTGAGTATATTCTTTCAGTTTCATGGTTATTTTCCTCTCGATTGATTTTATAGAGGAAACTCTTTTCATTTTATTTTGAAATATGTCCCGATATAAGGGGAAACTCTGCCGAAATTTTCCGAGAAATATGTCCCGATATAAGGGGAAACTCTGCTGAAATTTTCCGAGAAATATATCCCGATATAAGGGGAAACTCTGCCGAAATTTTCCGAGAAATATATCCCGATATAAGGGGAAACTCTGCTGAATTTCTAAGAGAAAATATGTTCTTGACGTTCTTCGTGTTCTTCGCGTTCTTCGCGTTCTTCGTTCGTTCTTCGTGTTCTTAACATGTTCTTAGCGTTTTGATACGAAAAATGAAATTCGATCTTTTCAGGAGCCTTAAATTAGCCTTTCTAATAACGAAACTCGATAAAGCCTTGCATACACGAGAGAGAGCTCGATTAGGTAACGAAATCCTTCTTTTTGCTGTTGGGTTTTCATACGAAATTATTGAATTTCTTGATTTAGTGTTCTTTGCTACGAAGAACCCTAATTTTGGCTATTTTTGAAAAAGTCTGAAGAATTGCTTTGTAATTCCCACTAAAATAAGATTTACACATCAAATTGATGCGTTGGCTTAGGGTTTGGGAGTTAAAATAGGCATAAATAGGAGTATACATATGGTTATGAATAATATATATGTGAGTCGATACCAAGTATTGCGGTTTATGCAAATCAAAGACTTAACGAAAGAATTACATCATGTGAATTGGTGTGATTTGAGTTGGATCCTGAAAAGGATCATGTGTCACGATAAGGATGACTGGGAGTAGTACTACAGGTCGGGCATGCAACCTGTAGGTTGTCGGAAGGAACCCGTATTGGCATTTCCCTACCTAGGTGGTACACGGTTGCCCTGTTATGATAAGTGCGCACAAATTGAATGTTTTGCAACGCGTGGTACCGGGAGCCAATATATTCGGGTTGGAACGACGGAAGATGTGGTCGTGTCATGTGGAGGCACGGGTGGTTCAATAGCGGCTGGGTCACGATAACATGTATTTAAAGCCGCTAGGTTATATGATTAAATGTTAGCCTGAGGTTTTAAGCAACCGAGTCCTCGAGGACGGTGTGCTCTTTTGTTTTTCCAGACTGAGGGTTGAGACCCTGTTTAATAAAAGAAAAGGAAATTGTCAGGGTAGTATTGGAGTATTGGTTGAGGCGACGTGCGACAGCATAAGCTTACCAAGATCAACACAATCTCCAATCCCGAAGCGTCCACAGCTTCGGAGTCCAAGAATGGTGGGGTTCCCCTGGACTAATCCCTGATGTGGAATAGAAAGGAATAGGACTTAAGTTAATAAAAAGGAATGAAATTTTTGTGATATCAAGTTTTGAAAAAGTACACAATTTATTTACTTTTCTCTTCTTCGTTACTTAGCATTCGCTAATCTTTATCCTATGATTTATGGAAAACCCAACAGGTATCGGTGAGCCATAGCAAGGACTTTAAAAAAATTCATCCGGCTTACATACTAGACATCCAACCGGCCACAGTAGCTTTACTCTTTAAGGTAGTTAGTAATATTTTGTATATTTTCCTTTCAAGCTGATGTACATGTAAATGGTTATAGTGGGACAGTGTATCATCTGAACTTTATTTTGTGAACGGAAAAGTGTTGAAATACTTTCTTCTGAGTATTTTTATTTGCAGTCTATTTCTGAATGTTAGTTGTGATTGCTGAATAAATTATTGCTGAGTAACCAGATCCGGATATGGGAGGATTCGACGGCCCGGGAAATGGGGTCGTGACAGATTGGTATCAGAGCTCGGTTACTCCAGTAATTTATTTAGTAATTAATAACTATGAGCGGTATTAAGAAACTAAGGTTGTATTAAGATCCTTTGATCTTAATAAATGACTGCAGTACCATTCACAAGTCATTGTCCCTTACGTACATCATGCTATGACATATAGGATCTGACCTTTGACCTTGACTCATCCCAGGATCATGGTAGATCAAGACATGTCTAGACAATTAGCGGCTATGATAGTGATGACCCATGAGATGGATCAAAGGTAATAGGCATTAAAGCGAAGACTCTGCCACTATGAGAGATCAAAGTCCTCCAGACCCACAGATAATAGAATTGAGGGTTCTATTCATCCTCGTAAGAAAGAGTCTAGATACCATCGGTCCATAGAATTTGGTTGCTCATACTCTAGTTAGAGGAGCGATGGAGGAGGCACTTCGTAGAAACACCAAAACAAAGAAGAATATTTGATTCCTATTGTAAGGATAAGATTCCGATATAAGAACAAAACCATTATCTCAGTTGGAACCAGAAGGTCAATTATAATTCAAGAAGATCTTAGAAAAAGGTGTGGGACATATTGCAGGACATCACTCACCTGCTTATCTGCTATTTATCGAAATGAATTACTTTGATCTTATACTAGGAATGGATTGGTTAGAAAGGCATCATGCATGTCTTGACTGTTTCCAGAAGACAGTAACATTCCACCTTCCTAACTCGATAGAGTTCCAGTTCATTGGAAAGACATCCAATAATAATATCAAATATATCTCTACATTGAAGGCACAACAGTTGTTAGAGCAAGGGTGCCAAGGTTATTTAGCTTATGTATCCACTACATCAGGGTCAGAAAGAATGATAGAAGATGTGCCTATAGTGTGCGAGTTTACTGATGTATTTCCAGAGGAACTACCTGGATTACCACCTGAGCGAGAGATTGAATTTGAAATATCTCTCATACCTGATACTCAGCCTATCTCTATCCCTCCATATAGGATGGCACCAGCTGAGTTACGAGAGTTAAAGGTACAATTGCAAGAACTGTTAGATAAAGGATTCATTCATCCTAGTACTTCACCATGGGGTGCACCTGTCTTATTTGTTAGGAAAAAGGATGGCTCGATGCGGTTGTGCATTGACTATAGACAACTAAACAAGAGGACAATAAAGAACAAGTATCCTCTGCCAAGAATAGATGATCTCTTTGATCAGTTACAAGGTTCAACTGTGTATTCCAAGATTGATTTAAGATCTGGATACCATCAGTTGAAAATTAAAGATACAGATATTCCCAAGACAGCTTTTCGGACTAGATACGGGCATTATGAATTCTTAGTTATGCCTTTTGGACTAACAAATGCCCCAGCAGCCTTCATGGATCTCATGAATAGAGTATTCAAGGAGTTCTTAGATTACTTTGTAGTAGTCTTTATTGATGATGTGCTTATTTACTCAAAGGATAAGTATCTGCATGAACATCATCTCAGGAAGGCACTTGAAACTCTAAGGAAGAACAAACTGTATGCTAAATATAGCAAATGTGACTTCTGGCTATCTGAAGTATCTTTCTTAGGCCATGTTATTTCTGGGGAAGGTATATCAGTTGATCCTACAAAGGTTAGTGCGGTGATGAGTTGGGAACGCCCGAAGACTGTCACAGAAATACGATCTTTTCTGGATTTAGCTGGATATTATAGAAGATTCGTGAAGGACTTTTCACGGATAGCATTGCCAATGACTAGACTAACTCAAAAGGAGGTCCCATTCTTATGGTCTGATACATGTGAAGCTAGTTTTCAGACACTGAAAGAATGCCTAACATCTGCACCAATCCTTACTCTACCCTCCGGGAGTGAAGGGTTTACAGTGTACACTGACGCGTCAAAAGAAGGACTTGGGGCGGTTCTTATGCAACATGGTAAGGTAGTTGCGTATGCATCACGACAGCTCAGGACACATGAGAAGAACTACCCAACACATAACCTTGAATTAGTTGTCGTAGTGTTCGCTTTAAAGATTTGGAGACACTACCTGTATGGTATTACTTTTGAAATCTTCACCGATCATAAAAGCTTGAAATATCTATTTGATCAGAAGGAACTCAATATGAGACAGAGACGGTGGCTAGAGTTGCTGAAAGACTATGATTGCACTATCTCCTACCACCCTGGTAAGGGGAACGTCGTAGCAGATGCCCTTAGCAGAAGAACTTATTCACTCGGGTTAGTGAGTGCTATCCACTTCTGGGGTTTACTATCAACGTTAAGTGAATGGAAACCATTTGATAGTAGTGCTGATACTATAACTATTCCTCATCGATACAAACCAGAAATATGGGATAAAATAAAGAAAGGACAGGAGGATGATCCAGTCCTCAAAGACTTAAAACAACAACTTGAGAAGAATGAGATAGAGGGATTCCAGATACAAGATGGTTTACTGTATAATCATCACAGAGTTTGTGTACCAAACACACTTGAACTAAGGAAAGACATCTTACGATAAGCTCATTGTTCTAGATTATCTATTCATCCAGGAATTACGAAGATGTATAAGGATCTTCATTCATACTTTTGGTGGCCAGGAATGAAGAAAGATGTTGCTGAGTTTGTGAATTTATGTTTCACTTGCCAGCAGGTAAAAGCTTCACACCAAAAGCCACCGGGATTATTGCAACCCCTCCCTATACCTGAATGGAAATGGGAAAGCATTTCCATGGATTTCGTTACTGGCTTACCTCAGACGACTGGTAGTAAAGATAGTATCTGGGTTATAATAGATCGTCTGACAAAGGTAGCACACTTCATTCCGATAAGCTTATCTTTCACTCCAGACCAGCTGGCTGAGTTATATATTACACATGTGATTCGCCTCCATGGTATCCCGAAGGAAGTAGTTTCTGATCGAGATTCACGATTCACCTCACACTATTGGGAGAACTTCATGAAAGCTTTAGGTACACAACTATGCTTGAGTACAGCATATCATCCACAAACAGATGGGCAGTCAGAACGTACGATTCAAACACTAGAGGATATGCTACGAGCATGTGCCTTAGAATGGAAGGGATCGTGGATTAAACATTTGCCTCTTGTAGAATTCACCTACAATAATAGTTACCATACAAGTATTGGCATGGCACCATTTGAAGCACTATATGGACGAAAGTGTACAACTCCTTTGTGTTGGCAAGAGGTCGGAATAAAGAACCTTTATGATTCAGATAGACTTCAGGAGACACGGGAAGCTGTAGAACTTGCTAGAAAAAGACTACTAACTGCCCAGAGTCGTCAGAAAAGTTATAGTGATACCAGGAGAAGAAACCTTGAATTTGAGGTAGGTGAATTTGTATTTCTCAAAGTATCACCTATGAAGGGTGTTCAGAGGTTTGGCTTGCGTGGGAAGTTAGCACCCAGGTTCGTAGTTCCCTTTGAAATTATTCAACGGATTGGAAAAGTTGCCTATAGACTTGTACTTCCTCCACATCTTTCGGCAATACATGATGTATTTCACGTATCAAATCTGAGAAAGTACATTAGGGATCCAGAGCATAAGATAAGTTATGATGATTTACATGTTGAGCCAGATTTGACATACCAAGAGATACCTGTGCAAATACTTGAAAGGGATATCAAGAAGTTGAGAAACAAAGAGGTGCCTCTAGTTAAAATATTATGGCGGAACCAAGAGTTTGAAGAAGCCACATGGGAACCTGAGGCAGAAATGAGAGAGAAATACCCGTACTTGTTTGAATGATAAAATTATGTATTATGTATATGTTTATTTTAAATGACATGACGTTCATTCTCTTTAAGGTTGTTATGGCTTCAATCCTCTTTAAGGATGTTATGCCTGCATTTCTAGTCTCGAGGACGAGACTTCCTTTAAGGTTGTTATAATTGTAAAGCCATGAACTTGGCATATCTCGGATCTTATATAATAAGATCCGGCTCGTAAAGAGGAAACCGGCAGAATTTGTTTCGTGTGAATCGGACTTCGTTTCGATTTGTTATGAATTTCGGAAGAAAGATAGTAAGGAAGGCTAAGATGTCATTAATCCATAATGACTGTCATTAAGACTAATTAAACATGATTAAAGACATTAATGACGATTGAAAGCCGCTAATGATCATTAGTAAACACTAATCGATAGTTAACAAAAGATATGCGTAAGCCGCGAAAGTTAAATCGCGATTAGTGAAAGTTAATCACGATTAGTGTTAATTAAGCGTCATTAGCGAATCTAGAATCCTCTAGAATGTTCTAACTTAAGCTCCAAGTTTGGGATAAGTTTTGGCTAAAACCATGGGCCAAAACCATGGGACGCTAAACCATGGTTAAGGTCTAAGCCATGGTTTTCTACCATGGTTAGTGGTTTTCTGGGGCCTATAAATAGACCCCCCTACCCATTCATTCTCTACAACTTACACTACCACCACCCCAAGGGCTAGGGTCGAGAGGTTGGGAGGAGGAGTGGGAGGCGAGGGAGGAGCGCTAGCGAAGCGCTGCCGGGAGAACGAGGAGAAGAAAGGTATGATCCTCTCTTAGTTGCTTCGTAAGCTAGGCTTTCAATTCATACTCTTGTTCTTCCAAGTTTTGTTTTTTGATTCATATTTCTTTCCGATTCGTTTTCCTGTTGTGGTTCGAGGAGAAATCTGTGTAACACCCTACTTAGGTGCGGGCGGCTATGCACGTCAGTGACCCTGTGATTCGTCACACGTTCACTCATCTAAGACGCGTGGTGTCTACCGATTCTCCATCGATTATGTTTCTATTCTTCGTATTATGCTTTTATAGTTATTTCGATGGAGAAATCTGTGTAATACCCTACTTAGGTGCGGGCGGTTGTGCACGTCAGTGACCCTGTGATTCGTCACACGTTCACTCACCTAAGATGTGTGGTGTCTACCGGTTCTTCATCTCTTGTTGTTGAGTATATTCTTTCAGTTTCATGGTTATTTTCCTCTCGATTGATTCTATAGAGGAAACTCTTTTCGTTTTATTTTGAAATATGTCCCGATATAAGGGGAAACTCTGCCGAAATTTTCCGAGAAATATGTCCCGATATAAGGGGAAACTCTGCTGAAATTTTCCGAGAAATATATCCCGATATAAGGGGAAACTCTGCCGAAATTTTCCGAGAAATATATCCCGATATAAGGGGAAACTCTGCTGAATTTCTAAGAGAAAATATGTTCTTGACGTTCTTCGTGTTCTTCGCGTTCTTCGCGTTCTTCGTTCGTTCTTCGCGTTCTTAACATGTTCTTAGCGTTTTGATACGAAAAATGAAATTCGATCTTTTCAGGAGCCTTAAATTAGCCTTTCTAATAACGAAACTCGATAAAGCCTTGCATACACGAGAGAGAGCTCGATTAGGTAACGAAATCCTTCTTTTTGCTGTTGGGTTTTCATACGAAATTATTGAATTTCTTGATTTAGTGTTCTTTGCTACGAAGAACCCTAATTTTGGCTATTTTTGAAAAAGTCTGAAGAATTGCTTTGTAATTCCCACTAAAATAAGATTTACACATCAAATTGATGCGTTGGCTCTGAAAGTTAGGGTTTGGGAGTTAAAATAGGCATAAATAGGAGTATACATATGGTTATGAATAATATATATGTGAGTCGATACCAAGTATTGCGGTTTATGCAAATCAAAGACTTAACGAAAGAATTACATCATGTGAATTGGTGTGATTTGAGTTGGATCCTGAAAAGGATCATGTGTCATGATAAGGATGACTGGGAGTAGTACTACAGGTCGGGCATGCAACCTGTAGGTTGTCGGAAGGAACCCGTATTGGCATTTCCCTACCTAGGTGGTACACGGTTGCCCTGTTATGATAAGTGCGCACAAATTGAATGTTTTGCAATGCGTGGTATCGGGAGCCAATATATTCGGGTTGGAACGACGGAAGATGTGGTCGTGTCATGTGGAGGCACGGGTGGTTCAATAGCGGCTGGGTCACGATAACATGTATTTAAAGCCGCTAGGTTATATGATTAAATGTTAGCCTGAGGTTTTAAGCAACCGAGTCCTCGAGGACGGTGTGCTCTTTTGTTTTTCCAGACTGAGGGTTGAGACCCTGTTTAATAAAAGAAAAGGAAATTGTCAGGGTAGTATTGGAGTATTGGTTGAGGCGACGTGCGGCAGCATAAGCTTACCAAGATCAACACAATCTCCAATCCTGAAGCGTCCACAGCTTCGGAGTCCAAGAATGGTGGGGTTCCCCTGGACTAATCCCTGATGTGGAATAGAAAGGAATAGGACTTAAGTTAATAAAAAGGAATGAAATTTTTGTGATATCAAGTTTTGAAAAATTACACAATTTATTTACTTTTCTCTTCTTCGTTACTTAGCATTCGCTAATCTTTATCCTATGATTTATGGAAAACCCAACAGGTATCGGTGAGCCATAGCAAGGACTTTAAAAAAATTCATCCGGCTTACATACTAGACATCCAACCGGCCACAGTAGCTTTACTCTTTAAGGTAGTTAGTAATATTTTGTATATTTTCCTTTCAAGCTGATGTACATGTAAATGGTTATAGTGGGACAGTGTATCATCTGAACTTTATTTTGTGAACGGAAAAGTGTTGAAATACTTTCTTCTGAGTATTTTTATTTGCAGTCTATTTCTGAATGTTAGTTGTGATTGTTGAATAAATTATTGCTGAGTAACCAGATCCGGATATGGGAGGATCCGACGGCCCGGGAAATGGGGTCGTGACACTAACTAACATACAAGCAATGGAAAACTCTCTAAATGCGCACCCAACCTATGGTCGAATACACTCCATCTTTTTAATCCATTAGATAATTCGTTTACCTCTACAACTACCAATGTGGAATTAGAACATATGGTAACCTGTCCAACATGGGAGACACATCCACAAGAAATCTTAATATTCATTAATATCTTCTTTATGGGATTTGTATCATCTAGCACTTGTGCACCTTCACAAGAAAGCTACCTGAGAACTTCATCGTCGTTATTTATTAGGATATTTACACACATAACTTTGATTGGTTTCGTATTTACATACATATCCCTCATGGTTATGGATGTCAGACGAAGTGATTATTCAAGGTTTCTCATATAATTATGAGGGTTATGGGTGTGAAACTAAATGACTATTCAAGGTTTCTCGTGTAATTCGTGATTATCGACGGTTAAATGTAAGTATAAAAATACTCAGAATTATGGATGTAAATATCCCCTACTTATTTATTAAAAAATTAAACACACTTCTAGCTTATTATTTATAAAATACAAGAATGAGTTTCATTCCCATACTTTTTTCATTTCTTGTTGTCCATATCATTAGATCATATATCCTAACATTCCTTTTTTATCTATCTCACTCTCCCTGATACCATGGGTAATCCCATGTATATTAATTACAAGAACTATGCTACAAACATTGTGCGAACCGGTATCTTGTCATGTATTGATACACCAAGGATGTATAGATGTTGGATGAACAAGTTGTACTAGTTTATAATATAGTTTACCGATATAACACTATCTTTTTCGACAGAAAGACATATTGAGAGACAAATCCCGCTTAAGAAGTCACAACATATGATGACAAAGAAGATGTTCGAAGAAAATACCATGTCGTAAACATCAAATCATTGATTCATGGATTTTTGTTATCATTTGAAAATTTTCCCATTCAGAAATGTGATTTTGTCGATGTATTAGTATAGATTGTAATATATTCATGCATTGGGGAATTTTATCAAGTTTAGATTATACCGATTTACCAGTATACCACAAGTGCACCAATGCACCAAACCCTGATGTTGCACATGTTTGGGCTCCGAGACATTTCCTTACATTTATCTATATTTTTAAACATCTCAAATGGTTTCCTTAATTTTCCAAATATCGATTTTATTTATCGTAAGCATGCATCCAATCAATTTTTTTAGGCTAAATAAACGATCAATTTATTATATCTTTTTTATCCATTTTATTAGGAACAAAACAATGAAAAGTACTCTTCACCAAGTAGGGAACCCATCCAACAAATAGAACACACAAATCTATGGAAAATCATGATAAAACCAACCTCGTCAAGCAGGGATGGAGTCGGGACGGTAATTAAAAGGGGACACAAATTATATATAACATTGCATTTACCAATGTAATGAAATTAACTAACAACTAATGTAATGAAATTAACTAACATATATAAAATCTACAATGCAAATAAAAAATTATTGTACTCTTTTTGAAATTATAAAAATACTTGTTCACTTTCTGAAATTACCTTATTAGATTGTCCTCGGCGAGATTTCATGTTTTAAAATCATTGAATAATTTATTCATTCCTGACATTTGTGAACATATCTTTTCCAATATAAGTAACCAAGCTATCATTCAACCATTGAACCCCCATCTTATTCCAAAGGCAATTTTTGATGTGTTTCATTGCAGAAAATGCTTTTTCCCCTGTAGCGTTACGTCTGGTAGAACAAGTGCCAATTTAATAAGCTTATAAACCAAAGGATATATTATGTCCTTTTTCTTCTCAACTAATAGTTGTGTAACATCTACGATTCCTTTCAGCTTGAAAAATTCTTCAACACAAGTCAAATCCAAAAAATATGTTTTAAGTTGGTTATCTAATACCATGTCAACATCTGAAAAATCATCTTTATAATGTAATTTCTCTTTATTGAAGGAGGAAAATAATTGTGATGGATTAAGACATGTTACACGCAAAAGCAAATCAATTGTCCTTTATGTAAAATGACAATTCAGTTCTTGAAGCTTTGAGTCGATGACCATATAGAATATTTCTACCTGATAATAGTGCAAATTAGTCATACTATGAGTTTTGCATCGAGGCCTTCCAAGAGCCATCCAAGGTTTGTCCGTCTTAGAAACATCAATATTTTGCTTTCTGCAAAAGTAACTTACATTCGCGAGTAACGAGTCATATCCACTATCTATTAAAAGTTGCAATGTCTGTGTAGAAATCTTGACCAAAGTCGTGACATTTTATAATTTCCTGGACTTTTTCATTGTAGTGATTGTGATAATTCAGACGTAATACTCAAAACAAGATTAATAAGATACCAACTGAATATGAAATCGAATGATTGTACGAAATCTAACAATAAAGATACTTTAGCTCTTTGTTCACAATTTGAATCATCTTGTACAAAAAAATCAAGAACATTTACTATTGATGCAAACATCAAAGTAATGCTAATTAAAGAATTGTAATATGATCACATCGAGTATCACCAGGATGTGACATACTTGTTTGTTGATTTAAACCTTTACCAGTTAAAAGTTCACCGACTTCAATAGCTTTAACAATCCGAAGAGCATGATTTTCTCTTAGTTGATCATGAAGTTTACATGAAGCTACAACAGTATTCAACCGATGCATGTAGTATTAAATAACAATGCAACTTGAATCTTGTTTTTAGCAACTGCTACTAAATAACAATGCACACAATATGCTGGGCTTTTTTCTTTTTGAATCAATGCTCAGTTCATGAAATTCTCCCCTCATATTGCTCGCACCATCATAACCTTGCCCATACAATTTTGCAAAACTTAATCCATGTGATGAAAATAAAGCTTCAAGTGAGCCTTTTAATGAATGAGTTGTAGTATCAAGAACATGGGTTATAGATGGGAATTTCTCGACAACACATCTTTCTTATTCACGTATCGTAGAACAACAATCATTTTTTCTTTAACGATATATCTCCAGTTTTATCAACTAAAATTAGAAAAAGTTTATTCCCAAGTTCCATAATGATATTTTTAGTTGTTAATATTACAAACGCATTAATAACATCCTTTTGGATTTCTGGTGCAATGGATTTTAAATTCTCTAGAGCATTTCAGGTAAAACATCTTCAATCTCCTTATTATGATCCGCAAGGAATTTCAATAATTCAAGGAAATTACCTTGATCGATTGAGATATTTGATTCATTATTTCCTCTAAAAAGCCAAACCTTGTATTGAAAGAAATCTAACACAGTCTATTGTTGCATTCATATGAATTCGATAATCATTTTTCATTTGTGTAGTCTGTTTGTCTAATAAATTATGTATACTTTGAATCTGATTCATCAAAGCAAATGGAATTTTGTTTCAAATTATTATGAGCACTGTTTGGACCACTGATGAAATCCGATTTCATCATCATAATTTGCCAATATTAACCCCCTAGCTTAAATTAATGCTAATAAAAACCAAATAAATCGTTGTATATATCTGAGTCATTCATGGAATCGGTTAAAATACAAAAAAATAACAAAACTAAACATTGCAGTGTTTTAAGCATTTAAAAACGCTCATAAAAATACTTCTCCCCATATTTAACCTTGTTTCCATTTTCGGTCAACACGAAACTTGTAGATCTCATCGAGATCTACGACTTTCATGTTTTGAGTTTTTCCAAATTCGGGTTTTTCTCCTCTTATTTCATATATCTTTGTCAGAATAATCTGATTAGGCCACGTGGCTCCTTCTGGTTGAGCCACATGGCCTGCTCACCGTGCACCACTTGCACCCCTTTTCCACCATCCGATCACCTCTTTCCCCTTCCATCCCAGTCACCCACTCCCGCATCTTTTTCTGGCCCTCCGATCCTTCTCCTTGATCTCATCGGGTCCGTCCGTGAGTGCCTCTCTCCCAGCTCGCCACAATTCATCTCTGTAGCCGCCCGATCTCATCCAGAATGCTTGATCTCAGCCATCGCTTTTCTGATGCATTTCTAGCCATTTAATCCTATGCCATGACTTCATCTCATTCGTTCGCTTCCGCCTGCATCTCATCACGACATGTGTTGTGCTCCACAACCTTCGATCCGCCTTCCATTGATCTAATCGGGTCCGTCCCTTAATGCCCTCCTCTCAGCCGCCGAGGAATTCCTTCAACGTCCTTCTCTCCCACGTCACCCATCTTACGCAACCGCTTCCCCCTTCATTTTTCCTCCGTCTCCTCGTCCACCATCTCCACTCCCCGAAGACCCCACGATGTAGCCCGGTCATCTACCTTCCTCGTGGGCAACCACTCGCCTCACGACTCCCTCCAACCAGTTCCCCATTCCCCACGCAAATCACGAAGACCCTCATCAGAACCGCCAGCTCTCTTCTTCAAATACTCCCTCGTCGCCACCTTTCCAACGGGTCCGCCTTTATGTGGGGCTCCGCCCAGCACCACACTTCCTCCCCATGATAGGGGGAGGACCGATTGATGGCACCACGACAACGGCACATCCCTAGTGCGACCCCTGGCCATGGAGGTTAGGTTTGCAGTGCTCCTCCACCGTCGAGCTGCTCCCTGTAGACGGGGGAGTCCAGCGATGACTCGAGGTCCTCCTAGGACCTCAAGCTCAGGCTTCTTCGTCCGTCATATCCTCAAGTAAGTTCTTGATCTCCATTTGCATTTTTCTTCTAATTTCTCGGATTTTAGTAGGATTCTCCATGCAAGCTCGCCCTCCATTGATCGTCGCTTTCGCTTCATCATGCATCCGCCACCTTTGCTTTGAACTCCACTCATCTTCTCGTTCTACCATCACCTACCAACACTTCGATCAATCTCTTCTTCGAGCTCGTCGGAGAAGATAACCATGCCTCCATCTTCTTCGTCGCGCACGACCTCCACATCACTTCACTCCGCACACACTTTGCACGAGCATGCGCTTCGGCTATTTACACTGACATTGCAGGAACTTCATCATTGGGCGGAGCCTTCATCTGAGCTCATTCATGCAGTTTCGTCTCCGGTGTCCAAATGTATACTAAGTCCTCTAGGTATCCCATCTGCTCTGCCAAGCTTCCATGATGCCATCTAGCTATTCAGCATCTGTCGAGGATCTTTACTGAGCTTGTGTAACACCCCAACCCCAAACATAGTGTCATACCTAAAACTTACGAAGTGTGGGTGTGGTTTATAAGTGGTGGGGATTACTACTTGAAAACTTGGGCTTAAACATTTTGGATGGTTGTCAACAGGTTCAATTGGGCCCGAACCCAACAAGTTGTAAGGGCCAGTTTTCCTCGATAACGGATCGGAGACCTAAGCCCGGGATGTTACAAATGGTATCAGAGCGGGTTCCCTCTGATAGTGGAAAGGGCTACCCGAGAGGTAGAGCCGCCCCTACAAAGAGATAGGAGGAAATGACTACCCGGAGCGTGCAGCCGCCACTGTCACTGGGAATAAGTGATGGGCCATGTCGCAATGAGGACGCTGCGAATATAAGTGGGGGAGGTTGTAACACCCCAACCCCAAACATAGTGTCATACCTAAAACTCACGAAGTGTGGGTGTGGTTTATAAGTGGTGGGGATTACTACTTGAAAACTTGGGCTTAAGCATTTTGGATGGTTGTCAACGAGTTCAATTGGGCACGAACCCAACAAGTTGTCAGGGCCAGTTTTCCTCGATAACGGACCGGGGACCTAACCCCGGGACGTTACAGCTTGATAGAAGGTGGCGGAGCAATGGAGGCCTCGCTAGAGCCCAGATAATGCTGCCACCCTCACACGACGGAGGAAACACCAAAGCGTATAGCAACCGTCCAATTCTCAGATCGGACGGTATCCCTTTGAGCCACGTCGACATCGCCGGATCCATGAGCATCAGTCATCCGATTGGTAAGATCTGACAGCCCTCCGTTAGCTACGTTACCTCCCCGCCTTCGTTCAGCAACCATTCGATCTCGATGATCAGGTGGTCCATACTTAGCCACGTGTCAGCGATTGGAGGCAGCACTGGATATCTAGGATCGGAACCTCTGAGCCAGCTCCGAACCTCATCCGAGCCAGAGTCGATGCTTGAGCCTCCTCTGAGCCAAGTCCGAGCCTCCATTGACCATCAAGCCTATCTCCCACGTACCGGTCACGTACGGAATGGGAATTTTACAGGGAGGCCTCGGAAGCTTTTCATAATTGCAATCAGGGTCCTGATAGCATGTGGAAACCACATGCGCTTGGGGTAAATTGCACCTCTCCCTCAGGGGATTGTAATAATTGTAATTTTACCTCTACACGTGTGGGTAATTTACAGGGAAGGTCTCGCTATTATGTTTAATTACATTTTAGTCCCTTTCAGCGACCTGTTTGCCATATTTTCCCTATTATTTTTTATGTTTTATTTGCGTGTATGACCTTGGATGTTTTGATTCATATCTTGAGCATCTGAGCTCCGTTTGAGTTGATTTTGGTCTTTTTTGAAGCTAATTTAATTCTCTTTCTAATGGCATGACTACATCTATATTTTGACATTTTAAGAATTGATGTTTTATTTTAACAATTGTCACTTTTGTAATACTTTTTATGCCTTGTCTTAATTAATCAATGAGCTTGCTTCATGATCCGAGTCTGAATTCTACTAATGTTTAATTGCTCAAATATTTTGTATACTTCGGGCATATTCACATCATTGTAACCTTGCATTTCCTTGCACATTAAAAAAACAAATAAAAAGGTTCCTTCTGCATTGTTCTTGTCTTGTGCATTTATTGACCTATGGATTTCTAATCTAACACTTAACTAGGTATTAAGAATCTAGATAATAGCTTGAGAGGCTCGTGTTCCTGAGTTCGACCTTGGGCTTGCCCAAGTAAAAATAAAATTCGACCATTTGATTTCATGATAGATTAATTGAATGGTTTTTGACGAAATCCGAATTCATCCGACTGCAACGAACGTATTCTATTTATTCACTTAAAATGGTTAAATTAAGAGGGTGAATTTGTGGATTGTAAAATGGCATTGTTGTCGGGGACACGACTCGTCTTTTATTTTATTTGGATTTTCAATATTTAAATTGAGTGTAGTTTGTAATTCATATGTCTTGTTGTTTGCATTATTAATCTTTCTTCGATTGATATCTAATGTATGTTTTGTGGCCGGGACCTTGGTGTTCAAGGAGGCGAGGAGCAGGAGTTCCCGTTGTGAGGAGCCTCAGAAGCAAACCTTGGAGAACAATTAAAGAGGAAAAGAATCTGTTGTCTTGCATTTTATTTTTCCATGTAATAATCGTCTTTACAGTGGTCTTCGTTCGAAGACTTGCGTGTGTAAATGAACGAAGCTCTCTGTGGTTGTGTGGGGATCGCCCCACTTGAGTCTCAACCAAGGATCAGGCACGCGGCTCTCGGAGCTATTTTCACATTTTGTTTTATGTGTTTGATCATAGGTTGGACACACACATTGAACCAAGACGCACGTAGACATCGCTTCACTTAGCCAAAAAATTAATCTATTCTTCCCTGCTAATAAAAGCATGTTAAGTACGATTTTTCATCGACTTGCATACATTTAGGTTTAGATTTTAATTCGATCTTGTTTTCATGAAATTTTGCTCAAGGCACTGTGAGTTTCCTCTCTTAGCCTAGATCATGATTTTTATCGATTGCATGGATTTTTGTCGACCTCCCTCCTGACTTGATCACCTAGGTTAATGGAAATTGAATGAGCGGTAGACGATTGATTGATTGATTTGTGCTCTCATTTATACGGTGATAAACATAATCTTAAAATTGGGACTCATAAATGCAAGTTGACCTAAAATGGAGTAAAATGATATTTTGGGAGAGCAACACCCTTGTTTTACGTAGGATGTTTTTATTCGACATGTTTTTAATCCTTACATAAATTAGAATGTTTTAATCACCAATAAAAATGATAAGATGATTAACTAACACTTGTTGGTTTCACGTGTGAATTAGTGAATCCAAAGGGTATTGCATGCTTGATTGAGCCTTGATTGCTCGGATAACCTCCTTTGGACCTAAGTACTCCATTCATCTCCGAAGATTCAATCGCTCACTTGTACATCCACCCCAACTTTTTCGTTCAACTCAGGTCTCCCCAACATCAATTATCCATCTTTGTACTTTGGCTACTCTCAACCTAAGTATAGGGGGGACCTGAGTCCCTGTGATTTTTCTTATTAATCTTTCCTTTCCTTAATACTTGGTTATTTCTAACCTAAGTATAGGGGGTGTCCGCCTCGGTTCGCATATTTTTCTATACTTAATTGGATATATGGCTTTGTATCATCTAGTGTTATGAGGACATAGCAAAGTTTAAGTATATGGGGGTATACCGTATATATAGTATATGTACTCTAGCTATGTTTTGAAAATTTTTGAAAAATTTTAAACTTTTTTAAAGCTAAAGTATATTCTTTTAAACTAAGTGGAAAATATATTTTCAAAGCTTTGAAAATTTTTTCTATACTATGTTACACTATTTTCAATAAAAATATTTTTTGAAAATGATTTGAAAAATGAGTTTTACTTATTTTGAAAAATCATTTGAAAATATTTGTAAATTATATATATATATGTGACATGGTTTGAAAAATGTTTTCTTACTTTTAAGGGAAATGAGTCTAACATGTGTTCTAATTTTAATAAAAAATCCATAAAAATGAGAAAAATAAAAAATCATTTAAAAGTCAAATTGACTACTAAACCTAAATAAGTAGCCGCTTTTCAGTGAGGGATTTTCCCTTAGCAGAGTAGATGGTTTAGAGGACATCGTGTAACGCTCCGTCCTCAAGCAATGGGTTCCGTTTTATGACATGTACTTACATCTATACTGGCCGAAAGCAGTTGCAACTACTCTTTTGAGTTAGGTAGTCATTAGGTCTTTTAAAGTCTTCATAAAAATTTAAAAAAGGATTAAATCACCTACATTTTCCACTTCCACACAGGATCAGAGATGTTTGAGAACACCTGGTTTATGATGTTTTGAGATTTTAGGTTAACCAGTCTTAGCCATCAGGGTCTTCGACTTAAATTTCCACATTTCCCTAGTTTGGAAGATTTGTGTTATATTGCATGATTAGTCTCCTACCTTAAGAATATGATCAACACTTCACATACACGACTGCGATCATGATGAGATGAGTTGAAATTTCATTTGAGGGGTTGGGATGCAGGATTCAAGTCTGGACTTGATCTAATGATGCTCGAGGATGGGATAAAATCATTGAAGGCTTCATGAAACCTGAGTGTCAACATTTTTAGCCAGTATGAGAACTTGGTTCTTATACTAATCTCTTGACATCTATCTAAGTGCCAGGGTGTGAATGAAACAAAAATGTTGGTCAGTATGCACCAACTCTTGGTAAAAGCAGAGGAGCTAACCAAAAATAATGCAATGAAACATCAGTGTTGAAAGAAAAGCTCTCATACCACAAGGTTAAATATCAACATATCTTCCACCAAAGGAGAGTGTTCCGACCATTTCAAAGTGTCCACTTGGACCACCGCTATTAGGGCCAGGAGTTGGGCATGCACCAAAAAAGGACCCTGCATCGTAAATGCTGCAAATATGAGCGTAGAAGGTATAGTAGATACTAAAAAAAGGCACACCCCTGTGTATTCCCAGAAAAACAAGTGCAGACGATTCCAACTTCTCTTGACGGATGCACTGATCAACGCTAAAGATATGCGTTGAGTAATATGGCAACTTGTTCCAATGAGAGGGAGAGAAGAAATGACACAATCCTAGACCCTCCATCAACTGGCCTGCCACCCACACTTCTAAGTCTAACAACTAAAGAGGTGGTGGATTAGACGTAATAATATTAGATCTATTCCCTAGAGTTGAGGATTGGGTCCTTAGAAAAATTTCTTGGATCAGGACTTTGGGTGACGTTGTGACTCTACTCTCGTGATCGTGGTAAAATACTTAAATTCATATCCTTAGTTTATATGTATCAAAGAGAGAGTCTGGAAAAACTAGAGAAACTGGATACCTCTTGATTAAGGCTATGTTGAACTCTAAGATTTTAGATCTCTAAAATTTGGAGTTCTTGAATGGATCAGATCCTGTACGCACATGCACATGGAGGTTAATCTAGCTCATTTCATTTTTGAGATGCTTGAGGACGAGCATAGTTTAAGTATACGGGGGGTGATGAAACCCGATTTCATCATCATAATTTGACAATATTACCCCCTTTCTTAAATTAATGTCAATAAAAACCAGATAAATCGTTGTATATATCCGAGTCATTCATGAAATAAGTTAAAAATACAAAAAACAACAAAACTAAAAATTGTAGTGTTTTTAAGCCCTTAAAAATGCTCATAAAAATATTTCTCTCTTTATTTGACCTTATTTTCGTTTTCGGTCAACATGAAACTTGTAGATCTCATCGAGATCTACAACTTTCATGTTTTAAGTTTCTCTTTTTCGGCCTTTTTCTCCTCCTATTTCATACATCTTTGTCGGAATAATATGATTGGGCAACGTGGCTCCTTCTGGTTGAGCCACGTGGACTGCTCACCGTGCGCCACCCATACCCCTTTTCCACCGTCCGATAACCTCTTTCCCCTTCCATCCCAGTCGTCCACTTCCCGTATCTTTTTTTGGCCCTCCAATCCTTCTCCTTGATCTCATCGGGTCCGTCCCTGAGTGCCTCTCTCCCATCTCGCCATGTGTCATCTCAGTAGCCGCCCGATTTCCTCCGGAATGCTCAATCTCAGCCATCACCTTCTGATGCATTTCTAGCCGATTGATCCTACGCCAAGACTTCATCTTAGTCATTCGCTTCCGCCTGCATCTCATCACAACACGTGTCACGCTCTACAACCTTTGATCCGCCTTCCATCGATCTGATCGGGTTCGTCCCTTAACACCCTCCTCTTAGCCGCTAGATCGCTAGATCCAACGGTCAAGGAATCATATTCATTCTTCAAACATCCTTCTCTCCCATATAGTCTATCTTGCGCAACCGCTTCCCCCTTCCTTTTCCCCTCTGTCTCCTCATCCACCATCTCCACTCCCCGACGACACCACGACGTAGCCCAGTCATCCACCTTCCTCGCGGGCAACCACTCGCCTCACGACTCCCTCTAACCGGTTCCCTGTTCCCCACGCAAGTCACGAAGACCCTCATCGGAACCTCCAGCTCCCTTCTTCAAATACTCCCTCACTGCCACCTTTCGAACGGGTCTGCCTTTACGTAGGGCTCCGCCCAGCATCACGCTTCCTCCTTGTAACAAAGGGAGGATCGATTGATGACGCCACGATGACGCCACATCCCCGGTGCGACCCTTGACCATGGAGGACATGTTTGCGGTGCTCCTCCACCGCCAAGCTGCTCCCCGTAGCTGGGGGAGTCCAGCGATAACCCGAGGTCCACCTAGAACCTCAAGCACGTGCTTCTTCGTATGCCATATCCTCATGTAATCTCTTGATCTCCAATTGCATTTTTCTTCTAATTTCTCAGCCTTTTAGTAGGATTCTCCGTGCCAGCTCGTCCTCCATTGATCGTCACTTTTGCTTCATCATGCATCCGCCACCTTCACCTTGAAATCCATTCATCTTCCCGTTCCTCCATCACCTACCAACACTTCGACCCATCTCTTCTCTGAGCTCATCGGAGAAGACGACTAGGCCTCCATCTTCTTCGCCACGCACGACCTCCACATCATTTCACTCCGCACACACTTTGTATGAGTACGCGCTTTGTCTATTTGCACTAAAATTGCAGGAACTTCATCATTGGTAGGAGCCTTCATCGGAGCTCATTCATGCAGCTTCGTCTCCTGCGTCCAAGTGTCTATTACGTCCTCCAAGTACCCCATCTGCTCTGCTGACCTTCCACGATGCCATCTAGGTATTCAACATTTGTTGGGGATCTTTACTGAGCTTGATAGAAGGTGGTGGAGCAATGGAGGCCTCACCGGAGCCCAGATAGTGCCACCACCCTCACGGCGACGGAGGAAACACCATAACGTACAACAACCGTCTGATTGCCCAGATCAGATGGTATCCCTTTGGGCCATGTCGACATCGCCAATCCATGAGCAACAACCGTCTGATTGGTAAGATCTGACGATCGTCCGTTAACCACGTCGCCTCCCTGCCTTCGTTCAGCCACCGTCCGGTCTCGATGTCGGGCGGTCCATACTTAGCCACATGTCAGCGATTGGAGGTAGCACCGGACCTCCAGGCTCGGAACCTCCGAGCCAGCTCCAAACCTCCTCCAAGTCAGAGTCGACACCCGAGCCTCCTCCGAGCCTTCATCGACCATCGGGACTATCTCCCACGTGAGGTCACGTCCCTCGGAAGCTTTTCATAATTGCAATCAGGGTCATGATAGCATGTGGAAACCACGTGCGCTTGGGATAAATTGCACATCATACATAAGAAAATTAATGGACAATGTTAATAGGAAAATTATGTAATAAAATATACCTATCCTCCTTCAACTTTGAATCTTGATAGCTGTCAAATTTCGTCTAATTTTATCTAACATAGGCATGTGAGAGAAAAATGAACAACAGAGATAATTGTAAGAGAGAAGATGTCTAGAAAGAGCAATTGAGAGAGAGAGAGAGAGAGTGCGAGAGAGATAGATAGAGAGAGTGAGCGAGAGAGAGATAGAGGTGAACGAGAGAGGGATAAAGAGAGTGAGAGAGAAGGGTGCGTGAGAGAGGGATAGAGAGGGGGAGAGAGAGAGTCCGCATGAGAGAGAGATTGCGAGATAGAGAGTGTGAGAGAGAAGTTGCGGAAGAGTTTATTTGAAGATGCTATTTTTAGATTTTGTAATTGTTTTAACAAATATAATAAACCTTTTTTTAGTAAAAAATGGGGGAGGGGAGTTGCCCCTCCTTGTCCCCATTCATTCGTCCTTGTCGTCAAGTACAAGCTTGCGTTAAAACTACAAATTACACAAGGAGGTACGATGCACACAAACAATTCATATGTACTGATGCCGTCCATACTGTATGACAACCTTATATATTGGGGATCCATGATTAAAACTAAATCACGATAAAACTGTAAAAAAATATAGGAGGTAATTAACATTGTCTTACTTTTAAAACTTGAGGTCAAGCTTCCCCTTACTCATGAGAAATATACTCGAACCATTGATTTCTCAAATCAGACGGTACTTTGGAAGCTCTTTGACTATCCTTCAGAAATTCTACATGTACATTATGATGACTAGGGCTTGAGAGGAATGAGAGGGAGGGCAAACATTCCTTTTGCCTTGGGATAAAAGGATTTATTTGAGGATAAACTATCACGTGATAAGTAGTTGCATCATAAATTTAGCATTCCTTGCGTTTCTTTTTTAGTATTTATCCCTTATTCACTAAACTAAATGAGCAAGAGGACAATAACTCCACTTATCTCCTATCACATTTTATTCCTTATCCTTCCATTCAACGAGGCCAGATCTAGTCCAAATTATCATCCATTTCTTTTAAACCCAACCTTCTTCATTTAAATGTCCTTAAGTTTCACCTTAAATGATTGATTTCAGAAAATTTTGCATGCACGGAGTTTCTGATGACAATACACATATGGAAGCTATAACATACCTTAGTTAAATCAAAAAATGGAGTTTATATGATTTTTTACTGGGCATGCACATGTGTTTCCCATTCTTCCAATGATTTTTTCAAGAGGTCACAAAGGTTAAGCGAGTTGGTTACATTTGAAGAGTCGACAAAAATTTTTCTTTCGCTAATACTCATGAACTTATGGTCAAAATCGACAAGTGGGATTAGTTGCACATTTGACATGAAAATATTAATTGAGTTCGAGAGTGTAAGGCTTCAACAATCGCAACATCTGTGATGGAGGATTGTAATTGGAGAACTAGGCGGTGCTCAAAGCATAATAAGCTTAATGTCAGAAACATTGAAATTAAAAAAGTTTATTGAACTTACAGTACTAGGACACAACATCTTGATTAGAAGAGTAGTTCAAATGTGTTCATATATCATCACCCAAAAGATATTTGAGTAAATTACAAAAAAAATCATTGAACTATACATCCTATTTCAGTGTCATATATGAACTTTAAAATGTAACAATGTGGTACTCAAACTTTAAGATTTGTGTCGGTGAAAAATTTTTAATAGTCAAAACCACATCGAAACAAATCTTAAAATTCAAGTTACTTTTTAATTCAAGAATGACATTTTTTTGGTAAGTTAAATCCAAAAATTGGTATACACGGCAAGAGGCTGCCAAGAGTAAGGACAGTTACAAACCATAGATGCCAAAAAAGTTATAAGGATGACCCGATGGTCCAAAGAAAATAATCTTAGGTAGTCACAGTGTCCCAAATTAGCTTTGCAGTTTGAATGATTTGATGAAAAATATCATTTTCACTACTGCTGCGCGCATTCTGGTGCCGAATTTCGTCATGTCCGCTAAGTCTCAAGGCTGTCCATCTGAAATTTCTTTCCTTCCAGATGCTCCACACCATCAGGTCAATGAGGTTGCACTATCGCTCTCTATTAACAACATTCTCCGAGCTAACAATCCAACACACAGTATCCATAAGAAGGAGGGTTGGGGGCAAGCCCAAGTCAAAGACTACACAAGCCCCACACCAATCACAAATCGGGTTATCCCCGGGTTTTACCCTGGGGTAACCCGATTTACCCCCCTGTTTTTTCTTGAGATGGAATTCTATCACAAATTATAGTGACATCACATCACATTCTTTATTCCAACCCTCTCCAACTCTCATGACCATCCCAAATAACTACTATTCCCATCGGGTTACCCCGACCCATCCCAACCCGCCGCAACCCGATAACCAAACGATCCTCAAAAGTTCCAAGTCACAGAGCAGCAAAAGAAAAGGTGGTCATGAGACCCAAGACAAATTAGGACACGCAGTAGTTAGCATGCTCACAGATTCTCTAGAAAGAGAGCCTATCGGTGGTGGAGAGACTTATTTGTAATTTACTAAGATATTTAAACACCCAAGACATTAGAATTACTTGTGGCGACAGCGTAGGCAAGTCAGATCAATTCTCCGGGCAAGGATACACATTTACGAACCCAACTGCTTATCGGCTAACACGATAAAGTCTCCACTCCAGCCATGGCCACTCCCGCCTCCACTCTCCATTTCCTCATCACCGCCGCCGCGCGCCGCCGCGACGCCCCAAACCCCAAACAACCCAAACGCCCCAACTCCCGCCGCAGGCGCATCTCCCTCCCCAACCCCAACCACAAGCCCCCACTACCCTCCTCCGCCGGAGGCCAAGCCACCACATTCACCCGCCTTCCCCCGCTCGACTCCTCCTCCTCCGACCCCTCCCTCCACGCCGAGGTCCCCCTCTCCCACTTCGCCCTCCCTCTCCCCCCCGTAGCCCCCGCGGACCACATCTACGGAGCCCCTGACGATGACTACGACGACGACGATGAGGAGATATGGGCATCGGAATTCCCAGACTTCTCAGACGATGAATCCAAAGCCGTTGTCTTCTCCGGCAGGGAGGCAGCGGCGGAGGAGGAGGAACATGAATCGGAGGAGATTTCGATCGAGAAGGAAAAGGGAGTGCCTGCAGTGATGCGCTGTTTCGACCGTGCGAAGATCTTCGTGAAGGCCGGCGATGGCGGCAGCGGCGTGGTTGCCTTCCGCCGCGAAAAGTTCGTGCCTTACGGAGGCCCTTCCGGAGGTGACGGCGGGAGGGGAGGCGAGGTTTACGTCGAGGTTGATGGTGCAATGAACTCGCTGCTGCCGTTCAGGAAGGCAGTGCACTTCAGGGCTGGCAAGGGGGGCAATGGACAGGGGAGGAAGCAGAGCGGAGCTAGAGGGGAGGATGTTGTGGTTAAAGTCGCACCCGGGACAGTGGTGCGAGATGCGGGTAGTGGGGAGGTGCTGCTTGAGATGATGCGGTCTGGGCAGCGTGCGCTGCTGCTACCCGGTGGACGCGGAGGACGTGGGAATGCATCATTCAAGACCGGGATGAATAAGGTGCCAAAAATTGCAGAGAGAGGCGAGGAAGGTGCAGAGATGTAAGTGTTTGTTTTGCTTGATTGCTTGCTTTAATCAATTGATCTGGACGGCTCATAGAATGCTGAGATATTTATGGCATGCGAAATCTTGTTGATCTTCAGTAGTAAGTTTTGTAGTAGTTTATCAGTTATAAGCTACAGCTGCATTTGAATTTGAATACGTTTGGGGCCTATTCTATGGTTATCTTCTTACACAATTGTCAATAGGATTTCTGTTTTTCTGCGGTATTTGTAGGTAAAATAAAAGGAGGGTTAGAAAATATATTACCGAATCTAGTGCGATGCGACGGACCAACTAGTCGAGGCGTGCAAAATGCACTGTTCTTAAGAATAGAATCGTACCTCCCACGGAAATTCCGATGGTGCAACAGGTACCAGTACGACTATTCTCCATGATACAACGGTGAGATCTTGACGGGCGTGCACTCGCCAACGTCAAGATCGATTGAGCAACAAAAAAACACTTCCTTCGGAATAAACTCACTCAAAGAGAGAAGGGGAGAAGAGGGCTAAAATTGTTGTGTTCTAAATCAAATGCAAAGGGCTTCTTTATATAGATGTGTAAAGAATAAAGAGGTTACAATGCCATGGACTAACGTTGCAGAAAATAAATTTCGCTTGCCGTTGTACAATGATAAAAAACGTAAATTATAAAGATAGAGATTTGCTCGTTATAGATGTAACGTCAACTATCTTAGAATATAAGGTATTTATATAATCAAAGGCACACGTTGCACATCCCAAATCTACAATTATATCATATATTAATAATAGGTGAAATGGAGAATTTCTCAATCAATTCTAATATTATATCAATATTAAATGACGTTTGAAAAAAATTACCAAAATTCTCCAAATAAAGAACGAATGGTCATAATAACGACCATAAAAGTAATGGATCAAAAAAGTGTTCGTGCAAACTTCAATTGCATGGGAAATAAAAGACCATGCACAATCTCCATGCACTCAAAAATACATAAAGATTATGTTTAAGTTATTAAGAAAATATAATATGTATTTGAAATAAATCTAACAATACCAACCATATTTTCTTGGTATTAGCATCATGAATTGTGTTTGTATTGGTGTTTCTACAAGTATGGGTTGAGATTATTTTTGATCATAGTTGCAAGAGGCTTCTACTCCAAATTGACACATCATCTGTTCATAACACTTAGTTCATTGATGACAAATTTGTTTGTCATTAGTTCATTGATGACAAATTTGTTTGTCTTCTAACTGGTCAGTATATCGAAGCTCAGGGCTCGACTAGTTTTTCCAGAAAAACCAAATGGTGACTTGTAGTCATCTGACCACCTTACTCATCAAGAGTAAACAAGGGTCTATGCAGAAGAACCAAATGGTGACTAGTTGTCTTCCGGCCAACTTAGACTCATCAAGAGTATTAATGTTACTGAAACAATGATCTACTTTACATAGAAATTTCACACAGTTAATTACACCCTCACCATGTGGGCGTTACCCCCAAGACAATGCCATCATGCTACGACCACAATATCTAATCTATCACTGAGGGCGGATCTTGTTCGACATCTGGATGTTGAGTTGCCTCCCTCAACATTGCATCTCCTCGTTAAGGAGTTCAAGAAGGATTTCTAGAATAATCCAACTAGACGATCGTCACACTTGTCTAAACATATTGATCACAAGACAACCGAAGAAGACACTATTCATGTCCTCTATTGCAGAGATGGCAAGTAGTATCAACTGTAGTGACCTATTGAAATCTGAAGAGCTCTGTGTTCATATCATTATCTTCACCTTTCAAAATGGCCTTGAACCTCTAAATGCACTTACATCAGTACATGCCAACCATGATTAACAGCTCAAATAGGAGCTTGTACGTGACGATCACAGAAAAGTGATCTTAACCCACTCCCATCAATCAATCTTAATTCACAAAAGTTGGTGGAACTTTGTCAGCAAGTTTACATTGGTTGGCTACCAATGCAGCTTGAGGGGTGGGAATGGATGACAATAAAATAACTCTTTTAGTTCATTAGTCGACCTAATCGATTAGTCCGTCTGACAATCGGTTGATTGAAAAAAAATATATTTTAATATTCTATTTAGTTTTCTAGATATTTTAGATTAAATTCAAATTAAGACGTGCAATGTTTGATTGAAATCCAATGGTTACTTTAATCTTGTCCAGTGAAGACAAAATTTATATAAATATGTTGGAAAATTAGCATATCTTTAATACTATGTTAGAAACTACGAATGCGGAAGCTAATACCAGAGATAGAAAATAAACAAAGCAAGAACTACAGAAAGATAAACACATGGAGTTTTACGTGGAATCCTCCTCCTTAAGGAACATGATGAAACCACGAGAGAACGTCTCAAAGGCTGATGTGTTCATTCACTTTTCTCATATGATATCGGAGGTCTGGAACTTCTTATATAGCCTCCACAGACCCTTCAAATACCACCATTGGTAGATATGGGACTAAACACTGGATGTGGTAAATGGATCCTGGCCATCTACAAGAATGACACATATAATCCAACACTCCCCCTCAAGATAGTGCATGCAATGCTCAACTTGGACAAACATAAGAAATCTCAAAGTCACCATACAAGACACTACATACAATATCAACTCAACTCAAACACAACTGTCGGTTGCTGTCGAGGATGTTACTTCTCATGCTGTGTAGATGAGGATGAACAAACGGGATGGAGTGTGAGTCGAACTAGGTGTGCTCTATATTGCGCATGTCAGAGTCACCAAAACTTAAATGAGTCTCCTCATTAGAGTACTATGGTCTGCCACAATCATGTGGACGACATCTTTATCTCAGAAGGGTCGAATTGAAAAGCCGTAGAGGCATCCTCGTCGGAGTCCACGATCGCTGATGAATGGAGTCTGAAAAGTCTCCTCATCGGAGAACTGAGTCTTTCCCATATTGACTCAGAGAATGAAATCTCTACTTTGGAGTCTCTATGAAACCACATGAAAACCCTAGGAGACATGGCATAGGGAATGTGATCTCTACTCTAGAGTCCCTATGGATCACATGAAAACTCTGCGATAAAAAACAAAAGATGGGACCGCACAAAAATGATTGCACACATGTGCATTTGAAAAGGAATCTCTCTTTGGAGAACTTGAAGAAATTGGATCACTCAAGTATGGAGTGCCTCAATCTTGGACTCTGAACCAATCTGCAGAGTCTGAAACTGAACTGTAGAGTCTGAAAATCCGATTGGTATGGAATCTGGAAATCTGAATCCGACCTGTAACTCTACACAATGCCCCCTTTCTCCCTACTTGTCGGAAAACAATGACATCGATAATGGGGAGAAAGAAAACATCACATAAGTCGATCTCACAAATTTTTTCCGCCTTTTTCTTCTCATATTTTTATCGGCTATTTCCTTCCTTTTATAATAGTCGTCTCTTTCACTTTTTTCCTCACGTGTGGTTTTTTTGTACGTACCTATTTTTCTCTCAACGAAATTCTCTCTCCCTTTTCTAAAGGTCGTTTAACATTTTTTTCTTTTCATTTTTTACTCATGGACCAACTTGGGCCTAAACTTCATGCTCTTCTTTTTTTTAAACTCATGGCCTCACTTATCTTTTCTATTTTTTAAATTCGGTCCAACCCTATTTAGGGTTCCTCGATTGGGAACCCCTCACAGGAGCCGCTCCGATGGGGCTTTGCTATTGCCGCCTCCTGGAGCTTTGAGCTCCTCCTGGAAGGGAGGGCACAAGGGAGGAGCATCACATGGAGGTGCTTGCTGCTGGAGCGTCATGCTGCTTGGCTTCAACACCGCCTGAAGATAAGTCGGACGTCAGGAAGCGGAGGTCTTGTCGCCTCTGCCTGGAGAAAATGAGGCAACTGAAAATATCGCCACTGCCTTTGACTTGCAGGAGTAGCTCCGCCTGGAGGAAATAGGATGCCACCGCTTGATGCAGGAGGTTCGCATGTGAAGCACGCATGGGGATCGTGGCTCCATCGCCCTTGATGGGCTCCTTCTTCTTCCTAAAATGCCATATCCACTTGAAATTGAAGGTTGAACCCTATTTCACAAGGGTCCACGATGGAGCCCTGATTACGTCAATTTCTGGAGATGCAGTTGGCATTGCCACATGTGCTGCTGTTGCGGTTAAAAATGCGATGAGGTTGCATCGAGGGCTAAGAACGCCTGTAAGGAGAGGAGCCCGAAGACGTCGCAACCTCCATGATCGCTGGTGCTCGAGATCCGCATCGAGGCTTCGACAAATCGGAGAGGCTGCGACGATCTGGGGGTGCTGGGCCACATCGCACAGGAAGCTGGAAGAGATCGAGGGTTGCGCCTTCTTGGTGGAGTACAATAATAGGGTTCCGGTCTGGAACGCATCAATTGGAGAACGAAAATTGTGCCACAAGACCTCCTTGGAGCGTTGCTTGGACTCGATGCTTGGAATTGGGCAAGGGTTTCTCCATGGGAGGAGATCTGAAGATGATCCAGAATTATTCCAGGAACCCTAATTTTTCTCGAGCTTGAACAATACATGATAATAATCTTCAACGAATAAATCTTCAAGAACATAGAACCAAAAATCGAATCTCAAACAAAAATATAAAATACATACTCGAGAATCGAACATGTTCTGATACAATGTTAGAAAATTAACATAAATCTGATACCGCGTTAGAAATTAGGAATGCGAAAGCTAATATCAGAGATAGAAAATAAATAGAGCAAGAACTACAAAAAGATAAACATGAACGCATGGATTTTTATGTGGAACCCTACTCCCTAAGGAGTGGGATGAAACCACAGGAGAACACCTCAAAGTGCTGATTTGTTCATTCACTTTTCTCATCTGATACAAGAGGTCCGGGACTTCTTATATAGCCTCCACAGACCCTCCAAGTCCCACCACTAGTAGCTATGGGACTAAACACTGTATGTAGTAAATGGATCCTGAAAGGATCCATTTACCCATCTATACAAGAATGACGCATATACTCCAACAACATATATAAGAATACCTGTATTAAAAATGATTTTTATATTTAAAAATACATAATTGAATATTTCTGATCATATACCTGAACACCATTTATTTTTTAAGCTGCCTTTCTGAATGAATTATGAATACTGACTTTAAAAGTCAACCTTGTCGGTGAATGAAGGTCAAGAAATCAACTTATTGTCTCCTGTTTTGTCCTTGGTCAACAATACATATGACATTAATACAAGTAAGAAGTGAAGGAAAGTTATATCATCCTCATCAATGGTTATTTTCTTTTGGGTTGTGTAATCTAGCCTCTTTGATGGCCTTATTATTCTCTGCTTCTGCCTCAAAGAAAAGACCCTCAATCACTAATGTTTTCGAAATTATCAATCTTCTTGATGTGGGGGGTATCGAAATGAAAGGTGTGAACCCCCTAGGATCCGGGTGCCCGTTTACGACACATTTACATTTCCACATTCATTAATATTGCATTAAGTAACTGAAAGTCCGGGAAAATTTTTCGCAATGAATATATTTGCAAGTGACATTCGACATTCACATTCACAACCACAAGATAACAAAGATAAATGTCACCAAGAATTTATTTCATTAACTTTCATTTCATTTTCAACCTGTACAATGTCTGAAAGTATATACAGTATATCCCAAAATCTGACTGAAGAGAAAAGAAGCATATAACATTAACGACGAACAAAAACTGAGACAAAAAGAGTAACATACCGTCTAGTATAGACCTTGTTTTCTGGAACCCTGTATAGCTACTGAACAATAGACTCCTTTCCTGCCATGCGTGCAAGGAAGAAAAGGAGTCACAATTGTGAATACAAACCCGTAGTTTAAATAATTAACAAGTAATTTAATGTGCAAAAGAGAGCAAGTAGAAGGGTAGAATAAGCACTATTTACATCTACTTGCGTAAGTAAAAAGGTAGTCAGGATTGTAAGCATTTCTCATAAACTCCCATTATCCCAACACTTTTCATATTTAACATATTTATTTTGTAATCAAATGTTGATAATTATAGGAGTATACATATATGTATATATCTCTATTATTATATTGACCAGATATCAAATCTGTGGATTTGTCGATGTGAAAGATGGAACAAGAATTACTAAATTCCCAAGTTCAATAGGTAGGCATCAAATTCTTAATTTCAATTGTTTCAGATATAACTCCAGCTGATGTAGATAAAGATCATGATTCTTGGTCTTGGAGATCATGTCGTGGAACTTAATGGCACTTTCTTGTCATTGAGATCATGTCATAGAACTTAATGGCACTTTCTTGTCATTGAGATCATGTCATGGTTTTCGATAATGGACTGATATGATGATGATGAATTTGATCCTTAATTCTATTTACGCCTTCTAAGTTAGTGGATAGTCTGTGGTCTTGGTCTGTGTGTAACCTCACACTATGACTCTAAGGTATTTAAAAGTACCTTAGGGTTGGGGGGCCTCCGTAGGCATGCGGTGTTGTGATGCATCCTAACTAAGTTCCCAACACGTCCACTAACTTATAGGGATTTCGAATCAGATAAAAGTCACTTCTAATCAACTAAATTTTAATTGTGATTTCCTCTAAACCTTCACTGTAACTCTCTCAGATGTACTTTCAATGATGTAGATATAGATGTAGATACGAATGATCTGGATGTAGAATCGCCGTCTGTTGGCGAAAGAAAACTCAAGCGGTGAAGAAGCCTACAAATGGCTCTTCCGTCTCGCCCTCTAATTGGAAGGACGGTCCAATAGAGGGATAGGTCTACTCCCCAACTACGCCACTGAGACGGGTGAGAGGGACTTCCCGGAAAAGTCACTCTAGAAAAACAGCCCGACCGGTAACGGGCAACCGAGCTCGTACGTAAAACTGAAAAACCAGGATCCCCCGCCTGGGTATCCTAAAAAAATAGGGTCAGCGGAACTGGTCCAAAGTCGGGATCCCAACGAGGCGTAAAAACACTGTGAGCTCACGTAAAAACCGAAAGAGGACTGGGATCCTAGACCCGCGCACTAGGCGGCCGCTGCCCTAACTGGGCTTCCTTTCCTCCGCCCAGTTGAGAGTCACCGCGCTCTCGCACGGTCAGGTGTAAGGATCGCCATGACCGGCGTAATTATATGATATCACCGACTCTTCATTATTTCTCTTGCTCGACTCATCATTCCTTTCTCAATATCTTGTATGGGTATCTTTCATCGATCTAGATTTCAATCTCAAACTTACTATTGAAAATGATTATAACCCTCCTTTGAGGACAATTGCCATTGGTCAGATGAACTTCTCCAAAAAAAATCATTCTTGAGTATCAATGTAGATACTATATACAGTGATGTTAGTTATGGGCTTAGATGTGTAATAGCATGAGCATGCCTAAGTTCCTATTAAGACAGATATAAAGTCACTTGAGATTATATTTAAGTTTGATATAATTCAGGGGTACGTGCTACTCGTCTCTTATTCCAATCATTGCTATAGAGGAACTGATGCTATTGATTGTGCTTCGACATACTTTGTGATTTGAACTAATAATAACTACTCTTGACTTTCCGGTATTTATTATTTGTGAACAAATTATGCAAGAAACTAAAGTGCAGAGTTAATTTGAATACCCAAAAATTTTGATCTATTCAGGCTCCCATACAAGCCAATAATCTGTATGAACTTTGATACTTGGACCTATTGAATATATATATATATATATGGTAAGTCATGTCACATACTCCGATTTCCCAAGATTACTAAATAGCTTATTTCGGTAACTATTATGAGTAATTGACTTGGTTTAATACTAAAATAGATAATATTTGAATCCTGTATCTATTAAGATAATTATTTTATTCCAATTCTTGTATCTATTGATATTTATTTGCTCTTCTTGTTTTGACATATTAGTCTAAGTTATAGATCAACCCATGAAAGTGGAACAGAATCTTATAAATAGAATTTATGAATCAGGAAAGGGAGCTTCATTTTAAATTAAATAAATTCATAAAATGAATCATATGATTGTAGTATTTAGCTAATAAATTATTAATGGTTTATTTCTCATGATACTAACCAGGAAAATCCTTATAAATTCAGAATGAACAATAACTTGCAAAGATCTTAATTCTCAACATGTTTTTATGTTTCACTTGATGACAAGTATGTTATGAACTAATATGAAGAAGACCTAATAGATATGTAGAGTGGTTTACCATGATTACTGGGAGAGGATTTTAATTAACATACTAAATCAAAATGTAAATAAGTGAATTAGAACCCATGGATGTCAATGTTATGATGAATGAAATTTCTGATTTTAATATGTAGATCATGGTAAGGTTGGAAATGCATGTGCGTTTGCTGTCTCTAATGGATTCCAAATTTATGTGGAAATATACTATTACTAGTGAGTAATTGATTATAACAACATTCCAGTAAAATGATGAAAATTTATTAACATACATTCTTTTCACATATTCTACAAAAAATTAGTGAGTCTGTTCATAGATTTCATGCTGATATTGAAATTCACTAAATCAAGGAACTCTCCTAGTTCAGATCTGATTCCCCTTCCCTTGCATTGATTCTCTATGCATGTACTGCATATGTGTATAACTTATTAAATAGCAAAGAAACAGAAATTCTTATAATGATAAATTGTATAAAACCTTAGTTAAGGACAGCAAGATGGGAGGATTATGTCCCATGCTTGGCAGCAAAACGACAGGGGTAGGAAATGTACAAAATCAAGGGAAATCAACAGGCATGGCAGCAATGAGAAAGGGCTAGGGTTTGTACCTTGGAATGTCTCAAATTGGAGGAAGAGGAAGTCCCAAACAATTCTTGCATGCACAAGATTTGGACTGCACAACAACAAGGATTCAGATTGCAGCACCTTCAACTTGCAGGAGGGCTGGAATCTGGGCTTCCAACATGGGCTTCTGCTGCAGATTTTTGAAAGAAAAAGAAAGCTGGGAGGTTTTCAGCAGGAAGGAGATGGAGGGAAATCACATGCGTAGCAGCAAGAGGAGGGGATAAGAAAGTACTCAATAGATTTTGATCTCCAGGATGAGATTCTCAAGCATGCAACGACCATCTGATGTTTGTTGCAGAAATTCCAGGGCTCCAATATCTCTTGATCGACTGAAATTGGGAGAGTGATGGCCAAAATAGGAAGACAAAGGAAATAGGGAGGGACCTCTCGTTGGAATGGTTACCAAGGAGAGAGAGATGGAAAATATAAGTGGAAGAGTCTTGACGTTGGTACGTTGGTATTTATAAGAAAACGTGAATGTCAATTTTCTGCCAACTGTATAGGCAGAATGTGCCAGCTGTTATCTGATGGGGTTGTATTTAAGTTAATCCAAAATTTATTTATTATAGACTGTGGACTGTGGAGTGTAATTAAGTATAATAATTTAATTTCTTTTTTTTTGCTGGATTTTTCTCTTCTTTATATATATATATATATGAACAATAGTTGTCCGCTACTGTACAACAGAAATTATAATAATAATAAAATCCCCCCTTTTTTTTTTAGATACAAAAGTTGTTCGTATCCATGCCTCGAATGCCGGATTTCGACGCACAATATCTCAATTTGACCGTCTCAGAATGATGATCAATATGAGTATAATATTGATATACTTCCGGTCGAGTTTTGAATATCCGAAAATTTTCGGATACGGATTTTGTTTAAGGTTAAATTTTACGATTTAAAAATATCAGACGACCTCCGATTGACGAACGGTCGATTCCGTTGGTCTCGTGTCGTCGAATCAGATCTGATGACGGTCTCGGTTCATTTCGCCGTTTCCGAATTTGCGTCGCGGCTTTTCACGGCGCACGTTACGGTGTGACCGATTTTCGGTCGATTTCGCCCGGACTACTTTTGATTCATAACCAATTGGTCGTTTTAGGTTGTTTAGTATTGACAGACAACGTTTTTGGGTTCATTAGACCCAAAATCGGACGAGTTCGGGTTTGTTAGAATATGGATGTTACAAAAGGGAGACGACCTTCCCATTCCAAGCTTTCATTCAAGTGAACTTGTTTGCTCCTCCTAATGCATGACATCTCAACCATTAAGGGATAATTAGTAATGGGATAATTTTTCACATAGAGCATTTCTTAGGTAATGGAAGATTGCATTGGTGGTATGTTGGGTTAGCACGTGTTTCTTAACCTTGTTTGATTTTGTCTCGGCTTCCACATAGGTCCATAAAGACTTTTCAAAACTTTAGGATGGGTCAAGATGTGCTTAATTGCATCAGGGAGAGGGATGCTGTTCTTTACTTGTTTAAAAACTCTCACTATCTCCTCGATGGGGGCAGTGATTTCCTTTTGTGAGATTTCTATAAGGCCAATGGAAAAGGTATGGTTGTCGTATAGGGAATATGAATTGTGGTGTCCTAAAAATGTCGACGTGTTTAGGATGGAAAATGTTTTACTGTGATTATAGGGAACACCTGTGGCTCCATGGCTCTTTGTTCAATGACTAACAGCAAACTTTAGGAGATCCTAGGTGTCTTCTTACATGGCACTAGGTTTCCTGCAAACATAAAATATTATCCTTTTTTCCCTTCTAGTTAATAATTAATGGTACACTTTAATGTGATCATTCTTCTATTAGATTTTCAACATTGGGTGACCAAATTTATGATACTATATGCATTTGGAATTTATGCTATATCACGAAATATGGAGAAGCATGTTCCCAATTTTAGATGTTTGTTTGGTGTGTTGAGAAGAAATATAATTGCCAAAATGTTCAATTTAATGCAATTATATTTCAACTGCTTGCTGGAGTTTGAAAAACGTGTCATTTCTTGAAGGCAGTTTGTAATACCATTTTGATTTATTCTCCTAGTTTTTATTATTTAAATGATCTTTTGTCGCTGATTTACCCTGAACCCTGCCCCATCATGGCAGGTGGTTGGATTTGGAGTTAAAACTTGTTGCTGATGTTGGAATAGTTGGTGCTCCTAATGCTGGAAAAAGTACCCTGCTGAGTGCCATTAGTGCTGCTCAGCCAGCTATAGCTAGCTACCCTTTCACGACACTGCTTCCAAATTTAGGTGTGGTTTCATTAGATTTTGATGCGAGTATGGTTGTGGCAGATTTGCCTGGTTTGCTTGAAGGTGCACACCGTGGCTTTGGACTAGGTCATGAATTTCTGAGGCACACAGAAAGATGCTCAGTATTGGTATGACTATATCTGGCTTTTATATTACTCTTTTGCACTATTCTGTGTAGCCCATTATCAAATATGTTGTTTTAGCATATTACTCATGCTGCATTTATTTACTATGCCCCTATCCTTTTTTCCAGTATAATACTGATTATCCTCCTTCCATATATAGACTACAGAGGCAAAACTTTATTCTTTTCAGTCAGCAATTTTCTTTCCTATAAATATAAATATTTTAACCCCAAAATTTCTTTATACCCAACTGATTCTAACTAACTAGTTATTGTGATGAAAGATTCTTCATACTTTATTTGTATTTCTCACTTATCAAATTGCCATCTTTTTGGGGCAGGGAGAGAAGTTTAGATCACAATAATATATTTCTAAACTTTCATAAAGTAGGAACTTCTCATCCCTTGTAGGAGGGGTCCTATCCCGAGTAAAAGAGGCTTGTGTTAGGTAAATCATATTAATGTGGGTTGTCTTCCCATAGTCGGTCTTGTAGTTGGTACTGTCCCGTAACATATTATCTTATTTCTTATATTCTTTTAATACTAGTTTATAGCTACTCTTGTATACTTCTGTGATGTTAGAGATGTTTCAATCTTGACTGAACATGAGCTATTACATAAAGTTTGTTGTTGTTGTTCTTGTGTTGTTTCTCCGTCCATTAATTCAATATTTTCTTCCTTCTCATTCCATTTTCTCTTTAGTGCTTCATTTAGTTGGAGCTTTTCTGCAACTGATAAAAGTTGAAGTGCTTCACTAAGATATAAAATTTTTCAGTAACTGATAATTTGTTTTGTTTCGAGCATCTCAGGTCCATGTTGTGGATGGATCTGGGCTGCAACCTGAATATGAATTTGATGCAGTTCGCTTGGAGCTGGAGTTATTTAATCCGGATCTTGCTGAAAAACCCTTTATTGTTGCATATAACAAGATGGACCTTCCGGATGCTTGTGAGAAATGGGCTTCGTTCCAGGAACACTTGCAGGGTCATGGAGTTGAACCATTTTCCATGAGTGCGGTCAATAGACAAGGAACTCATGACATTGTTTGTGCAGCCTATGAACTTCTGAGGAAAGAATTGAAGGCCAAGAAAGAAGCTGAAGGTTCAACTGTTTTGGTCTTTAATCTGTTTATTGTGACGTTCCCCCTTTTTCTCATGTTTATCGACATTCAAAGGCGAAACTTGGTATTCAATAATGTGACAAAACCTTATCTGTTTGTAGAATTTCTATATTGATTGGATTTGGCACATTTCTGTGTTGAATTAATTACAACTATAATGTCAAAGCCACATTAATGATGCTTTATCCAGTCAGTTTGTGTGAATTAGCTGCCATCTTTTCATTGAAGTCAATCACACATATCTTCTGTTTTAAGGATTGTTTCCATAGTGATGGTTATTCCTCAAGAATTCCATTTAGCGCTTCATCTTTCAGATGAAAAGAAAAATTGTGCATGTGATGTGTACATAGGTTTTGATTTTAGTATTCTTGTTACTACGGTTTCAATAATTTTTTGAGTCAAAAATGGGGGAAACACTCCGGAGGTGTCTGTCCCAAGCTTTTATTGAGAAAGAAGGGTTGCAAGAAAACTTACAACAACCAGGTCACGAGGAGAGATCTGGCTAAGCGGACACCATTCTCAACATAAAACTTATGCGAACGAAAAATCAGCCTGTTATGTGAGAGCAAGATCGCCCAAATCACATCAAGTGGACGCAGCAGCTTCGCCATTCGTCCGAACTGGTTGGCTACCAGTGAGTTCCAAAAGTTAGCTTGAGAAGAAGGGTCCACCCACGATTTGCCCATCTTTGCCCAAATTTCCCGGATTCGAGAACACAAATAGAAAAGGTGATCCAGGTCTTCCTCCTCAATTATACACATAGAGCACATGGTGTCCCCCCACTGATGAAGGAGGACCTCTTTACCTTAGTCAACACCCGACCAAGCCTGTGGACCCAAAGGAAAACCTTGATCGTCATCGACACCCTTAGAGTCCAAATCAATTCGCTGCCCCTATCCATATCCCCCTGACTCCATCACCACCATTGCGAGGGTCGTGTAGGCCTATCTCACAATAATAAGCCATCCTGCCAAACCCAGTGGTCCCTCCCTTTGGGCATAGTGTAGACGCCATCTGCTCAATCATCTGCATGAATTCACTGAACCGCTGCTCCATTAGAGGAGAGGAGAAGCGTGAAAAGTAACTTCTTACTATATCAGACAAAAATAGCTAGGAAGGCTGAGTTTTCTCTAATACATTGAGAAAGGGCAGTGAAATGAAATTTCCCAGTGGAGAGAGCTTATCTAGTTGTGGGACGACTGCTTAGATCGAGATTCTTAGATATATGGAATCCACTTGAGAGCTCGGAAGACCGACCTTCAAAGACGAAAGGATGCTATAAAAGGCACGAGCACATCCATTCTTTAACGAATTTACTTCTAACGCGAGTATATTCATGCAACTAGCGCATACTCAATCAACTTGTTGTGCTTTCTCAAATTGCATACCTATACACGGGTTCAAGTTTGGATCGATATTTGCGGAGTTGATTATCCCTCTCAAAAATGAAGATTTGAAGTGGTCTATAATTTACTAAGTACTCTGTATAACCCATGCATTCGTGTACAAACTAGTGCAGACGAAGCAACATGAATATCTCTGGCAGTCAGTTGACGAAGTCCTTGAGAAAGATTTTGTAGTACCCTTTGGCTTTGAACCTCAGTGGGTGTTCTTGGATGCTCCCATTTCAGGACCGTTTAAACCTTGGACGGATCTACAACAATTCCATCTCTCGACACAATGTTACCTAGAAAGGTGACCTCTTTTGAACTAGCGCACTTTCTTCATTTTTCATATTGCTTCGTCCCGAACCCAGGAGGCATTCTAGCGTGCGCATGCGTGTAGAATGTCGAAGCCAAGACAAAAACTATGACAAACCTTGGATTGCATTCGCTCGTTGGGATTGAAGAGGAATGTGGAATCAGACTATCCATTGACAGTCCACCCAAGCATCACTGGCATACATCTCCTAATCACCAACCAAGGTGAAAAGTCGAGAAACCACTACAATATAGGCCCATCCCCACACCTATCATTCTTCTAGAACATAAATGATTTACCGTTACCAATAACCGGGCATGTCTACATTGGAAACTTCTGCTGGACCGAGAAAATCCCTTTCCAAAATGTAAAATGGTTACACTGAGATGAAACCTCCACCAGCGATTGCACCCGATTGGTGTAAATGTCCTGAATAAGCCTACATGTGAGATCCTCACCTTGGCTCAACAACCTCGCCACCTACTTCAACAACAACGTCTTAATTATGTCCTCCAACCCGAGGGCGCCCAACCTCCTTGCTCCTTCGGCGAGGTGACTAACTCCCAATTCACCAGGTGGAGCCCTCTCGACTACCCATTCGAAGGGATCCAAAGGAAACAATGCATGCATGAGCCCAAGCGATTATGAATCCTAACCGTAAGGATCCTCGACAATATGAAGTGGATTGGGATTGCTGCCAAAACTGCCTTAAACACAAATCTCCCCCACGAGAGAAACAAGAAGCGTTCCACCCAGACAGCTTTTGCTCCAACTTCTTATTCACTAATTGTCAGTCAAACTGCTTCAAACGTCTGCAAGTCAAAGGTAACCCAAGGTAACAGATGGGTAATGACTCACGCCCATGGAATGACATATCGATATCGATATTTTTCGATATCGTGTCGATATCGATATATCGGCGATATATCGCCGATATATCGCTATATCTAGGAATCTTTCTGAAGAAAATGCCTGAAATCGGATATATCGATATATCGATTTCGATATCGGTCCCATGTCGATATCGATATATCGGCGATATATCGCCGATATATGGGGTTACGGCCTTCCATGCTCACGCCGATCGCCAAGATCACGAGCACTCCTTAATCTTCAACTCAAAACGGCTGAAAGGCACAAATGCAGACTTCGATCTGTTTACCTCTAGCCCATATTGCTCACCAAATACATCGAGCATGGTACTTATGGCCCTAGCCTCGTCACAGCCACCCTAATGAAGAAAATTATATCATCAGCGTATTGGAGCAAGGGTAAAGAGAAATCCCCTCTCGAGTACTCCACAATACTCCCTCGAAGAATTACCTGACTGGTCAACATCCACAACAGTAACAAACAACAACAAATGAACACTTTACGGGAGCAGGGGCGAGCAAAAGATGAGTGGGAGGTTTGGCGAGCGGGGCGATGGAGTAGAAATTCCAGGGAGCGTGAGCGAGCTGAAGGGGATAGAGGCGACCCTCTACGGGAGTGGAGACATGCTTTGGGCCGCTGTGCGGGGTCACTCCCGTTGGCCTGTTTCAAGTGTGGGGACAAGGGGCATCACACATCCACCTGCAGAAACACAACGTATGCTTCGGGTGCGGGGGCATTGGCCACTGCAGATGGAGCTGCCCCTAGCGCTTGGGGTTGGGGATTCCGCCGGCTTCTGTGAGATTGAAAGAAGCAGAGGCTCTAAGGAAGATGCTCCCATGCTTGGAGCTGGAGAGGGATTTGGACGGTATTCTGGTTGGAGTCTACGCTTCAATCGAGGACTACTTGCAGTCACCGATGGCTGACATCGCGAAAAAGATTGGTTCATCCATTCGCGAGGATGTGGTGCTGATGGATCCTCCGCTGGTTTATGCTCACGATGTTTCGGCGAAGGAGGCGTTCGGTCTTTTGACACAACCTGGTGAAGTTGGCTCGAATGAAGTGGTATGGCGAAGACCATCGTTCTGGGACGGGGCATCACATGCTGTGTAATATAAGGTTTTGACTTTGAGGAGTATACCCTCCAGGCTCGTGATCTTAAATCCATGGAGGGCTTACTTGCTGATGTGGGGAAGGTCATCATTGTATTGCCGGATGGCTTGTCGAAAGGTGCCGCGTCGGACGTTACAGTTGAGGTGGCGGCTAGGCGGGTGTGGGTCCCCTCGGAGGTTATCCTGAGGGTGGGCAAAGCTTCATTTCCGGTGGCAGCCTCGAAGGCATCATCCGCCGCGACGAGCGGTAGGATGGATGTTGGTTATGAGGAGTTGGGGTTGGTTGGTGGGGTGCGCAACCAACGCAGCGGTTGAGATCCCCAAGGCACACACCCTTTTCACCGGGTTTGATGCGGAACCCTTGGGGGGACCCTCGAGACATGAGATTGGAAATGATGGTTCAAGCTTCATTTCCGCGCGGCAGGTGGCATCTTTTCAGTTCGGGCATGCATCATTCTTTCGGATCGGGCGATGCATCCTTCTCTGGTGAGTCTTTCGGGTTGGGTGGAACCTTTTCGAATCCGGGTAGTGCTGTCACTTTTCAGGGCGGTCTCACTCAGACAAGATAGATCCTCCAATGCAAGTCACCGCTGGACTCAGTTATATCCGTGCCTTATGGTGGTTTTGGCTTTGATCCGCAGGTTGATGGTGGCTCAGCCCCGGTACCCGATCGGCTCTTCTCGGGGAGCGACTCCTCTGTTTTGAAGGGTCCACGATCCGCCTCGACCACTGCTACGACTGAGTTTGATGAGAGACCGACTTGAACCTCTTCTTTTGAAGTTGAGAACCCGATGAAGCAGAGCTCAGAGTGACGAGACACCTCTGAGGGATAGGCCAACCAGAGGGGGCGATTTGGGCAACAATACTCCAGATGGCCGGTGGAAGAACAACGACGACAACTTCGAATGGCAGTCTGGAAAGCGCTTGAGGAGGAGGTCGATGCTCTTGCAGAAGAAGATGAAGCTCTGGGGGGTTATGGTGCATGCCTTGTGAACCATCAGCTGGTTGAAGGAGAGGGAGAGATGTTCAATGAAATGGATGCACCTTTGACGGATTGTATTGGGATTATCCCTCCGTGTGTCTTAGTACGTTCTTTATGAAGATCTTGACCTGGAATATTCGTGGACTTGGAAGCTTCGAGAAGAGAGCAATAATACGAAAGTTGTGTTTTGAGGCTAGGGCGGACATTGCGTTTATTCAGGAGATGAAGTCAGCCCTTAATCATGACATCGATTGGTCTGAGCTTGGCGGGTCTCTCCTTTCTGAGTTTCGTGCCTGCCCTTTTGGTGAGGCGTCCGGTGGTTTGGCCTTGGGCTTGAAAATTGATGCATTCGAGCTAGTTGGGGAAGCCATGTGCGATTAGAGATGTCTACCGATGCTGCTCAAGAGGAGAGCGAATGAACTATTGTTGCTTGTTACCAACATATATGGGCCATGCATTGGGGTTGAGGTGGCAGACTTTATTGAGGGCTTGTGGAAGGTTCGCGATGCTTTCCCTGAGGCTTGCTAGTTTATTGGCGGGGACCTTAACATTACTTTGTTTCCTGACGACTGCCCTTGGAGAAGGGGCGGAGCGGATAGCGAGTCTTAGATGCTAACCGCATTTGTGAAAGACTATGGTCTGGATGTGGTTGACCCTGATGGCTGTACACTTGGAGAAACTCTAGGTCCTGATCGCGTATTGATAGATTCTTTATTTCTAGATGCTGCAACGGTTCCTGATGGCTCGTGCGTGGGCCCTTCCTCGTGCTTACTCTGACCATACACCACTTATTTGGTCGTCTGATGAGGCGGGGTGGGGGGGGGCTGCTAGAATCTTCTTCAGATTTGAGTGTTCGTGGCTCTTGGAGGAGGGGTTCAGGGATATGGTTACCTCTTTTTGAAAAGGGTTGCACTTAGTTGATTTGACTGCAACCCACTTCGCGTCTTAGCTCTCCTCTCTGCGAAGTCATCTCATGCAGTTCAATAAGTGGACTCGTGAAGCTAGAAGGGTTACTAGAAAGACAACTCAGTAGGAGGTGGTCCGACTGGACCAATTGGAGGATGTACGTGACCTATATGTGGAAGAGGCAGAGCACAGGAACAAATGTCTACTTGACATTCAGATTGAGGATAGAAAGCATGAGACAAAATGGAGACAACACTCAAGACAAAAGTGGCTTAGGGAGGGGGATGAAAGCACGAGGTACTTTCATGCGCTGACAAGTAACAGAAGATGACGCAACTTCCTTCACCAGCTTTCGGTTGATGGGGTGGAGGTTAGGGCGACGTTGAGATAGGAAGCGCTCAGGAGCTGGTTTACGGGCTGCAGTAGAAGAGTCCCCAGAGGTGGGTGGGGCTGGAGAGGAAAAGGGGTTCGCAGCATTTCTGAATCACAATCTGAAGCACTTGTGGCTTCTTTCACTGAGGAGGAAGTTAAGCGGGCGGTTTTCGCGCTGAATGTAGATGGCACATGTGGTCCGGACGGTTCCCTGATAGCATTCTATAGAGAATTTTGGGAGATGATGAAGGGAGACATCCTAGAAGTTTTACATGAATTCAGAGATGCCGATCAAGGATTTAAAAGCCCGAACAAGGCGTTTATTTTTTTGTTGCCGAAGAGGGACAATCCAACACGGGTCGAGGATCTCAGACCTATTGCACTATCAAATGGTATCTATCTTATTATTGCGAAGCTTTTGGCGAACATGCTATGGGAAACATTGGATGACATCATTTCCCCAGAGCAATCGACCTTTATACCTGGGAGGCTTATGGCAGATTGATGTGTTTTGGCCTTTGAGATTATGCACGAGTGGCAGCGTAACCAGACTAAGGGCATAATTTGGAAGGTGGAATTCTCGAAGGCGTATGATTGTGTGGATTGCCGCTTCATGTGGGCCTCGTTTGAGAAGAGAGGCTTTCTTGGTCGTTAGGTCGCTTGGATGAAGAGATTCATTACAACGGCATTATATGCCGTCTTGGTGAATGGTCGCCCAGAGGATGGTTTTTTCTAGCCATAACGTGAGGTCAGGCAGGGGTGTCCCCTGGCCCCACTACCTTTTGTTGTTGCAGCGGATGCCTTAACAATCATGATAAAGTTGGTGCTAGAGGAGGGTCTCTGCTCTGGGTTCCGCAAGGATGACATATCTGTACAGATCTTACAATGCGCTGATTACACTATAATATTTCTTCAGAACGAGTTGCAACAGGTCAGACGGGCGACACAGATTTTGGAGATTTTTGGCGATATCTCGAGGCTCCGTATTAATAGAGACAAGTCCACTTTCATGACAATTGGGATGGGGCAGGAGGAGGCTGGGAGATTGGGGCATGCGATGGGGTGCAGGAGGGCATATTTGCCGACCACCTATCTTGGTCTACCTCTTGTGGTGGGACAACTTCGGAAGGCAGATTGGCGCTTGGTGCTTGAGAGGATGGAAAGTAAACTCGCGGGTTGGAAGGCTAAGATCATCTTCAAATGCGGGAAGGTGGTTCTGCTTAAACATCCCCTATCCGCGATACCAATTTTTTTCGCACAACTAGGAAGCTGCCGGTGGGAATTGGGGAGCAGATGGAACACATTATGAGGAGGTTTCTGTGGTAATATGGTAAACATGAGCATAGAGGGATACATCATATGGGGTGGGAGGTAATAACTCGAAGGAAGAAGGATGATGGGCTTGGAATTCTTAGAATTCAACACATGAATAAAGCTTGATTTCCAAATGGGCCATCATGCTGTGGGGAATCGAGGAGAACTTGGTGTCTAGGTTCTTGCAGAAGATTTAATTGAGGGAAGTTTGCAGATGCCACCCATTAGGTGCCCCTTATCCCTGTAGTTGGGGTTGAAAGACACCCTTCCTAACCTGATAGGAATGTTACAATTTGTGCTTGGCAATGGTGAATCCTTTAGATTCTGGCTGGATGACTGGACAGGTCTCGAGGCCTTGAAGGATTGTCTTCCACGCCTCTTTCTGCTCTCCACGAATAGAACGGGCTTGGTAGTGGAGGCGTTCTTGGATGGTGCATGGAATCCTTGTTTCACAGCGTCGCTTTCTGAGCAACGTCTCCAGGATTACATAAACTTGCTTGATATTCTTGAGGAGCTGGTCCGACCAACTAGTGGTCGGGACCATTTCTCATAGTCTATGGGGAAGTTTACAGTTAAGAAGGCTTACAACGCCTTCACACATGGACAAGTTGAGATTCAGACGGAGCAATCTAGGGATTTTACAATCATATGGTAGTCAAAGATCCAACAAAATATTAAAGTCTTCCTTTTGCTTGCAGACATGGCTATATCATGACAAAGAAAAGGCGTGGCAATATTCTTCATACTAGGGATCTCATTTGCTCGAGATGCAATGAAGAAGCTGAGGACTTGTATCATTTATCTTCAGATGCCAGACCTCTTCACAGATTTGGGAGGAGGCTGGGGATCGATGGCTTAATGTCGAAGACAACACGACATTCCGGATATCAATTAGGGCAGCCGACGGTAATTCTCAGGATGATATCTCTCCGTCATACTTGCTTCTTTAGGCAATCTGGTGTGCACGGAACGATAATATTTTGAAGGGGGAACGCTTTTATAATGAGAATGTCCTCGGTCATCTTAGAAGCTTACTAGCAAATCAAGTTTGAATGGGCCAACTATTTTTCATTATCTCCTACATTGTATTTCTTTCCGCAGTATATCAATGAAGCTTTGAGGTGAGCCCCATTCTGGGGCCTCACCCTTCCTATTAGAAAAAACAACAGCTCTAGCAGGCACTCCTGACAAACATCCCACTAATGCTGGAAAAAATTCCCCCTCTGGACGCCCATTGATCAGAACCGCAATGGAAGATGTGATATATCTCTTAATCTAAGAGATTCAAATGTCGAGGAAGCCTCACTTTGCCTACACAAACCAAAGGAAAGCCCAATCAACACTTTCATATACTTTGAAGAAGTCTACCTTCATAACCAGACCCTTCACCTCCATGTTCTTCCAATCTCCAACCATCTCCGAGGTTAAAACCACACTATCCATCATCAAGCGATCAAGGATGAAAGCAGTCTGCGTAGGAGCTATTAGATTCTCAAAGACGATGCTGAGACGATTTGTTAACACATTTGCCACAATGAGATAGACCATATTCGAGATCGCAATAGGATGGAATTCCTCAATTCTGCTAGCAACCTCCTTATGGAGTAGAAAGAGAAGAGCCCTTTTTATCTTGTCAAACCCATGGTTCCCCGTAGCAAAATCATCCAACATTGCCAGCAAGTACGATTGGATCACATTCTAGAACTCCTTAAAGGACACCAGAGAAAAACCATCAGGGCTCGACGCCCCATCCGCGTCGAGCTTCCATACAACAACCTTCAAATCGTCCAAGTGGAAGGCCCTAATCAAAGCATTATCTTCGCCAGGCGAGAGAGAAGAGGCACCCTTGCCAAGCCAACACCATCCCCACTCGGGGCCTTACACGAAACATGACGAAAGTAAGCAACTGCGGCCTTGCCCACCCCTTTATCCCCCTCTGACCGAACCCCTCAAACTGAGATACTCCTAATGTAATTTCGATGACACCTCTCACTAGCCACCTCATGGAAGAATCTCGTTTTAGTATCCCCCTCCTTGATTCATATCTACCTGGATCTCTGCCTCCATTCCACCTCATGCTTTCTGTCCTCCTCAAGAAGAGTTTGTTTTCCTACCTCTCTCTACCAAACTCTAGCTCGGAGAGGTCCGTAACTTCCTCCATCCGATCAAGCTTTGATGCGCCTCAATACGTCGCATCCGATGGCTCTCCTTCACCTCTCTCTTGTACTCACGCAAAATTTTCCTCAACTCCACCAGCTTGCGGAAAAAACGAACGATAGTCGTGGCATCCACTACCACGGATCCCCAGAAGTTCACCATCTCCTTGAAGTCATCCTCAAGCAACATGATTTCTCAAATTCGAAGAAAGCGTGAGGGATCACACTCTCTCCCGAGGTCCACAATATTAGCGTGTGATTCGACCTCGAACGAGGCATGTTGAGACACAAGTCAAAGGAAATACATCCATAAGATCCACCAAACCAAGGAACCGATCAATTCTGGATCTAGATCGGGAAATGTGTCACTTGTACCTAAAGGGAGTTGATAAGGACTCGCGCATCACGAAAGTGTGGAGATTCTATCGTATACGATCTAGGTTGACTAGTTATACTAGTCGATGGAGCAGCAGAAATTAAATTTTTTTGATGAAACCACATGACATGGGAATAATTCCCATGTCATTTCATCATGATCACACGAGTATGAAGTTTACCTCTTGAAATGTGACTGCGATCTCATAACCTCTAAAAGGAGAGGTATTTTGTTTCAAGTCTGATCCGATGAGAGAGTACTTTTTTTTTAGGCTCAAAAAAAAGGGGGACGCACTCGACGGTACTCGCCCCAATGCAATTAAAGGAAAAGATAGAGAAATACTTACAAGTGGTGAGCAGCTAACAGGAATACAAAAAGGACAGAAAACAGAAGGTATCGAGAAGGGATACCCCCATTATACATGTATTAAACTAGCTAGAGGACCAATCAAGGAGGAATCTCGAGGCCGAACAACGAATATTCTCCAAGTAGAACCGCTGCCGATTGAAAAGAGCTTCATTCCTTCCCAGCCAGATGCTCCAAAGTCTCGCAATAGGCTCCAGCAAGATCTCCCGAGGCCGACTCCTAGCGCTGAACAGGCTATCGCAGAAGGAGGCATAGGAGGACAAGTTTAGCCAACCCAGATCATTCCACAGGGCACAGACACAGCCGCACCTGAAGAAAAGATGATCAATCGTCTCCGCCACCAAACCGCGAAGACCACAGGTGTCCGAAGAGTTGGGAAACATAGAAGCACAACGATCACGAGTCAACAGGCGCCCGCGGCGCAAGATCCACAGGAATATACCGATACGCTCCGGGAGCTTGAGGCCCCACAAGAAGCGACAATCCCGCAAGAAGGTATCATCCGCCACAGGAAAACGGGGTAAAAGAGCCATGTATGCCTTGCGGGTAGAGAACGGGCCATCTTTCCACACCAAATGGTCACGCCCAAGAGAAGGCCTGGGAGCATCATCGAGAATAGCCAGGAGCGAAATGAGGTCCTCCAGCCGCTGGTCCGACAAAATATCGGCAATTGAAGGGCACCAATAAGAACCATCCCAGCAGGAAGCCACCGTGACATCTTTGTCGATCACCAAGGCGAAAAGCCGTGGGAACAGGGTCCGAAGGGCACCCTTCCCAGACCAGTCATCTTCCCAAAAACGAAGAGAAAAACCATCACCAAGCTTTGGAACAAAAAAAAGCCAGCTTCGATTTAGAGCATTCACCACCCCACGCCAAAAAGAAGATAGGTGTCCATCGATACCCCCCTGATAAGCCGAGGTGAACTCAACGCCCGCCGCCTCCCTCAAGCAATTCAGCAAGAAATTCTCCTCCCTTTCCCACACCCTCGCCGCCCATCTGAGCAATAGGGCGTCGTTCACCGACTCCAGCCGCCTTACGCCCAACCCGCCCTCCCACTTGGGCCTCGTGACCTCGTCCCACCCCACCAGATGCACCCCCTTCCTCCGCCCCTCTTCTTCCCCCATAAGAACCCCCGCATACATTTCTCCAATCGAGCACGCACCCCCCTCGGCAACCCGCGCACAGAGGAGAAGTAAATTGGAATGGAAGATAGCACATATTTGAGCAAAACCAACCGACCTCCGCGGGAGAGAAGGGCCGCACGCCACCCCGCCAATCGGGCCTCCATCTTTTCCACCACCACCCGCCAATCACGAATGCGGGCGCGTCGCGCAGTCAAGGGAAGACCCAAATAATCAAAGGGGAGAGTAGCGGGAGGAGAACCCAACAGCCGCGCGCGCTCCCCCGACTCCTCAGCAGACATAGAGAAGGGGACAACCTTGGACTTATGCCCGTTGATTTGGAGACCCGAAAGCTCGCTGAACAATTGAAGCGTGGTAGCTATACTGGAAACACTCGAGGAGCCACCCTCGATAAAGCACAAAGTGTCATCAGCAAATTGTAGAAGAGGCACATGATGCGTGCCAAAATAGCATCCGCGAGAAAGACCAGCTGCGACCACCCCATCAATCATGCGTGGCAAGACATCCACCGCCAAAACAAACAATAGGGGAGCAAGAGGACATCCCTGCCGAACCCCCCTATGAGGTTGGAAAGAACCCTCAGTCAAACAACCATTAAGGAGAATGGAAAAGGACGCCGTGGTCACACATCGCCTCATCCACGAAATCCAAATCGGAGGGAAGCCCCTCTTCGAAAGCACGGACCAGAGAAACTGCCAATCAAGGGAATCGTAGGCCTTCGCAAAGTCGATCTTCCATAGGATCCCCTTCGAACCATTTGAGCGCCACTTGTGGATAATCTCCGAGGCCACGGCATGACAATCCGCAATTTGCCGCCGGCGGACAAAGGCAGCCTGATAGGGCGATATAAGCGAATCAAGAAGTGGAGCCAGCCGCCTAGCCAGAGCCTTAGCAATGATTAAGTAAATCGCATTCGACATGGAGATTGGCCGAAGGTCCTCAATTCGACTGGCCGGATGCGACTTAGGGATAAGAACAAGAAGGGACCTGTTAAGAACATCAAAGCCACGGTTCCCCCCGCAGAACTCCACAGCAACCTCCAAAACATCATGAGCAACAACATCCCAGAAATCCCGATAGAAAGACACCGGGAAGCCATCGGGCCCCGGCGCGACGTCGGAGTTGAGGTCCCAGACAGCCCCCCGGAGATCGTCCATCGACAACGGTCGAGTAAGAGCCGTCGCAACATCAACCGATGAGAGAGTACTTGTGAACGCATGGATGAGACACGTTTCCTACAATCCATGGCGATGATTCGAGCGAGGAACCTCTCGATTTTGTCTTACGAAATCTGGTGTCTCCTTCACGTGCACGAAGCGCCGAAGAAGACAGAGATCCACGAGTAATCAATTTGGCAACACGATGGTAGCGAGACAACGATGAAGCTCTCAACAAACCCTAGGTTGATGGCCACCATTAGTTAAGAGATAAAGATATAGAGAGAGCATATATGTAGAGAGTGAGAGAGAGTTGTTGCAACTTTTGCTTCAACTTAATTGTGTGAAGAAAATGGCTACGGTTAACCTTTCTTTTATACAAAATTGGATGGCTACGATGTACTTCTAAGGCAATCCTAATTGAATCAATGGCCAAGATTTTTTGTTGCAATAATTTGCAACATTATAATTAGTTTAAGAGAACAATAAGTTGAAGAGATTCTTCAACAAATTAATTCAATCAAAATCAATTTACATGTGGGAGAAGTAGGAAGGAGGAGAGACTCCTTCTAATAGGGGTGGGCGATGACCATGAGGCCTTCTCCATGGCAGTCCACTCTTATTAGGAGTGGAGATACTCATCCCTTTCTTAATTTGGGAGATCTCAATCTCCATCAAATCTTTCACATATTGCAACAAATTTTTTGCTTGAATTTTTACCAAAATAATTCCAAATTATTTTGCGACAATTTCAATCATGCATTGATAATTATGAAGCATATTGATCTCTTAGAAATCGGCGGGAAGAGAGGAGGGGCGATGAAGGCGGGAGGTTTGTTGCGTCGGGGGAAGACTGGAGTTGCGGAGCAGGTTCGGCGAGAAGTTTGGAGATTTAAGAGGGACAAGGCGAGAGAGGAAGAAACAGGAGGCAGACCGGTGAAACGTGGTCCCTTGGCTCACGGCGACGGTGCACTCGGTGGTTGGAAGGTTGTCTCTCATCAGAAGGCGGGTAGGCGTTGCTATAGATGCGAAGAGAGGGGTCACTTGGTGAACCAGTGCGTTCTCCCGCCGCATTGCTTCGCATGCGGTGGGGTGGGACATCGACGAAGTCGATGTCGGTTCCCTACGGCGTCAACGGGGGGTGCCCGGCTTATTGTGGAAAGGAGATCGAAGATGGTCCCTCGAATGGAAGAAGAAGGCGTGGTTTCATGGGAGCCGAAGGAGAGTGCGACCAACCCCGGGCCTGTACTGGCCCTGGGTTCTGGCGGGCGTTTCGCGAGTATGCTCATCGGAACTGGTCGAGAGGGGATCAGCGAAGCGGAATTTAAGGAGATGGTAGAGGAGGTGCTCAAATGCTGCTTTGGAGCTGCATTTACGGGCGATGCTGTTGACATGGGGCCGAGGAGGGTGTGCATTCAGTTCCTCACGGGGGTGCAGTGGGCGTCGTTGCTCGCCCGCTCGGAGGATGGAGTGGTGGCGTGGAGACCGCTCTGTTTTGCGGATATGCCATTGACTCATGTGGTTGCCCGTATTGCTCAGGTGCGTGGAGTTCCTTTCCTATCACACACGGTTGCTAAGCTGGAGCGGGCTTTGGCGCCGTTGGGGAAGGTCTTGGAGATCATTGAAGATGGCACTTCGCCAGGATCCAACCCAAATATAACGCTAGTTCAGATGGAGTGCCCTGCCGGCGTCGTCTCTCAATCGGAGACTGTCATGTTGGTAGGGCGTTTTGCCTTTGACCTTCAGGTGCGGCTGTTTCAGCCACCCCTGCCGCCGCGTGGAGCGGAGCGGGTGGTTGGCGTTTCGAATTCCTCTCGGGAAGTGGATCGGTCTTCTTGGGAACACAGAGATCGTGAGGATGATCTGGTCATCTCGGGGCGATGCGGATTGTCATTTGAGAAGAAGCCAGTTTCTTGGGAAGTGGAGTCTAACGGTTCCGCTTCGAAGGAAGGAGTGGCAGATGTGGCGGTTATGCTGCTGGCGGGCGATCAGGATTCTGGTTCCCTCGTGGAACCGAATCGAAGGCGGACTTCGGGCATCATGGGCCACAATGAACCCGAGTGGCATGAGGACCTCGGGTTCGCTCAGGGTTCGGAATGGAGAGCTGAAACCGGGTCCTCTTGGGCTCCCGAAGTGGACCACCTATGGCGGGTCGGGTTTGCGGAGCTGTGGATCATACTAGATGCTTTCAAGGGGCTAAAGCAGACATGGATCAGTGTGGAGGGCAGAACGGGGGCTGCTGCGCTCGATGCTTGGTCAAGCCCGAATCAGGAACCGGGTCGATATTGGAGGTGTGACTGCCTCTTTGGAGGTCGGAGCCAAGTGAGTGCGGCGGGGGTTCCTATTCCTCGACCTGGCCCCCCTTGGGATCAAAACGAGGGGGGGCGCAACCTAGTTTCTCGAAGCACTTCTCTGTTGCTTACTGCTACGGGCGACTTCATGGGAGCGGAGTCCAATGCCGAGGTTGTGGATCAAGCATATGACGGCGGGCCCTGCGACAGTGAGGGGCAATGCAAGGCGACCGAGGCGGGGTTTGGGGACAGAATGCAAGGAGCATATGAGGAGCAGGTTGGATGTGGAATTGAAAACTCTGAAAAGAAGGCTGCCAAAAGATATAGAAGGAGGCCTCGTTCCCGTGCTGCCAAGGCGGAATCTAAAGACATCTCAGAGAAGAAGATCTCCATAGTTGGGCTGGCAGGAGTGGTATCCATTGGGGGGTCTCAAAGCGGTCCCAAATGAAGATACTCTCATGAAACGTTAGGGGTTTGGGTGACCCAGAAAAGAGGCGGGTCTTGGGCACGAGGTTTCTTGAGTGGGGCCGTGACATTGTATTTCTACAAGAAACAAAGATGGAGAAGTTATCGTGCTTGGAGTGGAAGTCTTTCGGGGCGGGGCCACTATCCGAGTTCTGCACGATCGATGCCGAAGGTGCTTCAGGGGGAATGCTTATTGCTTGGAAGGGTGCGTCCTTCACTTTGAGGGCGGAATTGAAAGGGACGCATGTGCTCACGTTGCTGTTGGAGGAATGCTTGTCGGGTACATTATCACGCTTTCATGCGCATATGGTCTGTGTCATTCGTCGTCGAGAAACCAGATGTGGGATGATCTCGGGATGGCCCGAGAGAGGTTCCAAGGGGTCTCATGGTTGGTGGGTGGCGATTTCAACGTCACTCTGTTCTCCTCAGATTGACCAGGGTTGGGGGGGGGGCAGAACCAGGGGTCGGAGGATTTCATTGAGGTGGTGGATTCGTTGGAGCTGGTGGTTATGGACGCGACAGATTTGAAGTTCACTTGGAGGAGCTCGGGATCCCGATCCCGCCTGGATCGCTTCTTGGCGTCTCCGGAGGTGCTGGACATCTTCCCCCAGGCATTCGTCTCTAGTCGCCCCAGAACCCGCTCGGACCACACACCCATTCTTTGGGACACTAGGGAGCCTCCTTTGCTACGTGGCTTCTTTCGCTTTGAGAATGCTTGGTTGAGGGTTCCGTGAAATGGTGGAATTGCACTGGTCAAACACAATTGTGGACAGCTCGACGGTCTCGAAATTTGTGCAGAAACTGACATCCCTAAGGGGACGCCTATGCCAATACAAAAAGGCTACGAGGGAGGCCAGGCGTGCAGTCAGGGAGGAGGCAGAACGGGTGGTAGGCGAGCTCGATGCGATGGAAGACTCTAGGCTTCTGTCAGTGGATGAGTTAAGACAGAGGGCGGAAGCACAGAAGAAGATTTTTGAGGAAGATAAAAAGAGAGTTACCGAGTGGAAACAGAGGGCCATGCAGAAGTGGCTGGCGGAGGGAGATGCCAACACGGCTTACTTCCACCGGGTAGCTAGTGCCAGACGGCGTGGGAACGCCATTCAAACAATGATAGTTGATGAAACAAGAATCGAGGGCAACATACAAATAGGAAAGGCTGCCATGGACTACTTCTGTGACCTCTCGTCTAGAAGTGTCAGCAGACTTTGGAGGTGGACTGGGCAGGGGGCGGCGTGGCTGTCTGACTCTCAGGCGTCCATGCTTATCCAGGAGGTTTCCTTGGAGGAGGTGGAGGTGGCGGTTCGGACCCTCAATGGTGATGGGGCTCCGGGTTTGGACGGATTCCCTATCTCATTTTACAGGGAATCCTGGGGACTGGTGAAGAGGGAGCTTCTCGAGGTTGTGAGGGAATGTTGTCTCTGCAATGCGGGGTTTGAACGCATGAACAAGGCGATGCTGATCCTTATCCCTAAGAGAGAGGGCGCAGATAGAATAGAAGATTTCAGGCCAATTGCGGTCTCCAATGCCCTTTACTTGATTGTGGCCAAGGTTTTTGCGACAAGACTGACCAAGGTGCTTGAATTCCTCATCTCCCAGTCGCAGTCAGCTTTTGTTCCGGGGAGGCAGATTGCGGACTGCTTGGTGATTGCATCAGAAATTCTTACATATTGGAAGAGATGTGATAGAAAGGCGCTGCTCTGGAAGGTAAACTTCGTGAAGGCTTATGATACGATTGACTGGCATTTCCTTTGGATGGATATGCATAGGAGAGGCTTCCCTCCCATTTGGATTTCGTGGATGAAGCATTGTGTCACCACCTCGTCCATGACGATGCTCATAAATGGCCGGCATGAGGGGGGTTTTTTCCAGCCTTAGAGGGAGGTGCGGCAGGGCTGCCCTCTGGCCCCTCTCCCGTTCATTTTGGCCTCCGACATTCTTGCGTGCATGGTGGACAGAGTTAAGGGCAGCGGCGTCACTAGAGGTTACTCCAAGGATGAACTACGCGTCCCCCTAATTTAGTATGCAGACGACACCATGTTCTTCATTGGGGGGGATGCGATTTATGGTATGACGGCTACACTTGAGATTTTTAGTGAGATGTCAGGCTTGGTCCAGAATCGTTACAAATCTAAGGTGGTGACATTTTCTATGGATGACGACGAGGCAGCCCGTTGTGGGCAACTGTTAGGCACGGCTTGCACGGGGCTCCCCGTCCCCTATCTTGGGATCCCCTTGTCGGTGGGCAGAACTGGGAGGGCGGATTGGTTGCCTCTGGTGGAGAAGTTGGAGAAGCGGCTTGCGGGATGGAAGTTCGCGGTTCTTTCGAAGGGCGGGCGGCTTGTCCTTTTGAAGGCCATCTTAGCGGCTATACCGGTTTACCTCTCCTCCACGAGGCTGCTACCGAAGGGGATTCGGAAGAGAATTGAGGCCTTGATGCGCCGGTTCCTGTGGGGGAAAAATGGAAATGATGCCACGGGCATTCCTCTCGTCAACTGGGTCATTATAACGATGCCAAAGGGGGAGGGCGGGCTCGGGGTCAAGAAGTTGGAGCTACTGAATGATGCCTTATTGCTCAAGTGGGTGGCTAGAGTTTGGGGGGACGGAGATGACCTCTGCTCAACTATTCTGCGTCGTTTATATGTTCCTGATGGAGATGCGCCTGGGACGAATTACAGGGGGATGAGATCCTCGCCTTTATGGAAGGGCATGTCGTCGATGGCTCCAAGATTCCATGAGCTTTTCAGACCGATATTGGGGGCTGGGGCGGTCTTCGCCTTCTGGAAAGACAACTGGACAGATGGGGGTTGCCTTTGTGATCGTTTCCCTAAGCTGTTCGCGTTGGCTACGGATCATGAGGCGAGGGTGGTTGATTGCTGGTTGGATGGCATGTGGATGCCTCTCTTTTGATCCAACTTCTATGACCACCGGTTGGAGGAGTTTCTTAGCATGTTGGAATCGTTGTGGGTTGTTTCGGGCCCATCACAGGGCCGAGATGATTGGACCTGGCGCAAGGGGAGTTTCTCGGTGAGAAATGCGTACACTACTATAGGCCGACCGCCACCTTCCCTTTCGTCGGAGATGGTGAGGGACTGCGATTACTTTTAGGGACTTGGGCTTCCAGAGAGGATTGGATTCTTCATGTGGCTGTTTCGGAGAGAGCGACTCGTGACGCAGGAAAGATGCTCAAGGCTTCTGGGATCAATGTCCGACAGATGCCTCCTCTGCGACTTGGAGACAGAAACCGTGGGACACCTCTTCTTTAAATGTAACGTTACGAGACCAATTTGGAACAATGCTGGCTTGGAGTGGGTAAGTGCGGATAGCATTACTTCCTTTTGCGGGTGTCTAGTGGCGGCTAAGGGCTGTTCACGTAGGGAGCTGCTCCTCCCAATTGCGGTAGTATGGGTGATTTGGCTGGCCAGGAATGCACGGATTTTCAATGGGCAAAGATTTTATAAGGAAAATGTCTTCTGTCAGGTGGCCTAGGTTCTGGAGTCGTGGTTGTAGGCGGGGTTTTCTCTTTTGCTACTCATGTAACTTCTGAGTGCTTTTTCATCCTTGTATAATTTTTATTAATAAAACACTGGGGTGAACACCTATGAGTGTCTCGCCCTTCTTTGGCCTCAAAAAAAATTATGAAGCATATTCAACCACCCAACATTAATGTAAATTACATGTACATTTAATTATGTAATGTGAATCCGATCCACATTCAATTGTATAATGTGAATTCAATTCAAATTAACTTATAAATTGTGAATCCTATTGATAATTAAATCTCCTTCTCTCTCTATAATATTATGGATCATATCCACAATATCCATAATTATTATGGATGATGCTATCCATATTAATCATATCTATGATAATTAAATCCAATTTAATTATCTCAGATACATCTTTATACTTGTCCAAATAATGTGAATCAAATTCACATTATTAATGATAATTAAGTCCAATTTAATCATCAATTTTCCAATGCTCGGGTAATGCCAGTAATGGAGCTATTCTTGAACTCTTTTAAGAACAACGTGCCTTCTCTGCGGATACTTAGATATAAGGACACGACGATTGTATATTCCACGTATAATGACTTGGACAGTGTGATCTAATTTCACATCTTGATTTAGAAGACCTCTCAGAGATGTCTGGTCAACTCAGATAAAATATCTATTCTTCTAATTGCATCCGAATCATATTCAGATCAATGTCCAACATTTGGACCAATATTGGATAGCTATTCTACTGTGTGTAGTCACTAAAATCCAAACCTATTTCATCATTCCTTCAGAATGGAAGTGTAATGGTTATACAATTGTTTAAGAGCACATCACCATCGAGTATTCCCAATACCCGAAGTTCTGATCTTATTTGAATTGTCTCCTTCATGGTTTTATCATTAAGTTTCTCATTCGATCATTAGGAGTTGGCATCGATCATATGCTTTCCAAAAGCATGTATCATACCTTCAAATCCTGTATTATTTCCAAAACATGATGACCAATGTTGGAGGTTGGTTAATTCCAATATCTTATGAGTGAGCTCATATCTTCCGGTTCAGTAGTGAACATGTATGCTCCCTTTGAGAGATCATATTACTTATATGTCCTCGTACACATACTAGCTCGTCGGTGTATAAGCCTTGATTAAGTCATCAACCTAATGGTTTGCCTAATGTACATACTTAGACATATAATAATACATCTGTCTTCGGTCATAGGATGCACGCCTATACGTGACAACATACGACATGTCTTAGTTACTCGATCTTGTTAAGTCAATTCTTTGACTTAACTCATCCAAGACCTCCAAATTTCTATTCCTATGTGGAGGACCTCATCAAGAGGCCGGTCAGATATCAACCTTTGGAGTAAGGATTGCCATCTTCTTAGGTCGGAGATCCCTTTTTGATAATTACTTATGGTGCAGTTGAGTCCTCAATCTAACTCTTTAGATATTCAACCCTACACTAGCCTCTATGATCCAATCTTTGGATCTACAACTGTATGATATCGAGATGGTAATGGTACATAACCCTAATTATACTAAGGGACCTATTATGAAAATTAGTTATTCTTCATTTCATATTAAGGAATGATATGTAATAACCTTTACTGCATAATGGTTCGCTGTGGGCTCACTTGTCAAAAAATATCGACATTGTGCAACTTCCAGAATATCCAACTGAAGGTCACTCACCACCTCTGCAAAATCCTGAGATCCAACATCCTCGCTACTTCGCAGATTAGGGCAGTCAACAACGAAAATTGTGACATTAAAGTCACCCCAACTAGCCATGCCTCAGAAAGGTAGAGAAGTATGGCGGCCTGTAAATCTACCCAAAACTAGAGGCGGACTTTCGAGTCAATGGGCCCGTAGACACAAGAGAAAACGATACGGTGCCTCGAACTCCTGTTCCTAAGCAGAACGGAAATGACATGACTCCCGAGAAGTTCCAACTCCAACTCAGACGGATCACCATTCCATGCCACCAACAAATCGTCCGCACTCCCTACAGATAATAGGGTCCTAAACTCTGACAGATGGGCTCCCCATGGAAAATCAAGCCTGCACCGATCAATTCTGCATCTTTGTTTCTTGGAGGAAGAGAACATCTGCGCATCACTCTGATACCATCATTTTGACCGTGCTTCGCTTCTTTGGGTCACCTAGACCTCTTACATTCCACGAGACAATCTTCTTGACACAACCAATTTCTTCCCATCCTTGCAGACCACACCCGCATCTCTTGCGATGCCCTCCATCGAAAGGACATTGCTAGGCGGATGCACAACAAGTTCTATAGATGAGGTGGGAGCCCCAACAGGTCTCGGGCTAGGTCTTTTGTGGACATAGAATTTCAAGCTGTCATTCTTCTCAATACATAAAGACGACCTCGGATGCAGGTGCGGGTTTGCCCCCATGCGCGGACGTATCTTCCTTTGTGGTGCAACCTCAACATTCTCTACAACCCTAGTGAGCCTACAGGTCGACCTAACCAGCGCCAACCATGGGAGATTAGAGCAGTCTACGCTCCTGACGGACAAAGTTTGGAGGGTCTCCAGGTCCAAGCTAGAGGCCTCAAGCGTGGGGAGCGAGACCATATGCCTGGTCTGACCACCTAGTGGTGAAAGTAACCGAGCTTGTGTCAAACAACATCTCCTCAGACACCTCCAGTGATGGGAGTACCATCGTGAAAGGCGAGGAGGGAAGGTTAAATGCAAATGTAGTCCTCTGGTCTAGCAACTTCTGGCAGACCAAGGGATCAAGAATGAACCACATTTCCGCAATAATCCCCTCCGCAACCATTGTGCCAACCACCTCCATTGAGAAATATGTTACCACTAGATCCGGATAAGTCACCCACCTCTGACACATCACCCACCTCCATCGAGAAATCTACCACAATTGGCTCCGGCTCCTGCTCCGACAGATCTTGTGGTGGTGGAGGTTCCATCACTTCAAGTATAATGCAGAAGGTGTTTTCCCCCACCAATATGCGCCGTCGAAACATCGAGCAACTTGGAAGTGGCCCTGCAATCTCCAGCACCATCGCCTCCACGTCAATCCTAAGCATGCATGCATCCGAGCAGATATGCACAACCTACCTGAGTTTGAGAGCCCGCTTATGGGCCCCATATCCCTAGAGAGGATCGACACCCCCGTCACACGAGCAACATAGTGTTTACTGTCCAGTCGCCTCTGTCGTTGAACTGAGGCTCTCTCCACCATAGTAGGGCAGAGGACCCCACCCTCTAATTGAGGAGCCAAATCCGATCGTTGTCCGATAACCCTCTCACACAGATGTCTTGCTCTTGCTACCACACTACACCACCTCTGAAGCTCTCCCCCAACACTTCCCAAACTGCTTCTCACGCCATCTCCAAGACCCGCTTGCCAGAGCCCAAAACCCCCAATAGGAGCCCCCTTCCCGCTGCAGGGCATCAACCTTGGTTGAAGGGAGCTCCACAAACCACATCAACGACGGAGGGCGACTGAACAATGAACACTATGTTGCTCGTGTGACGGGGGTGTCGATCCTCTCTGGGGATATGGGGCCCTCAAGCGAGCTCTCTCTACCTTAGCAGGGCAGAGGACCCCACCCTCTAATCGAGGAGCCAAATTCGATCGTTGTCCGATAACCCTCTCACACAGATGTCCCGCTCCTGTTACAACACTACATCACCTCGGAAGCTCTCCCCAGCACCTCCCGAATTGCATCCCACGTCATCTCCAAGACCCGCCCACCAGAGCCCAAAATCCCCAATAGGAGCCCCCTTCCCGCTGTAGGGCATCCACCGTGGTTGAAGGGAGCTCCACAAACCACATCCGCGAAGAAAGGGACCTCGATCTCACCAACACACAACTGATGGCTTCCTACGTCCTCGCTGTTTCCGTCTCCTACTTGGCCAAACTAACCACTCCCCCAACAATAGAATCTCCTACATGCTCTCTTCCCTTTCCCAATGCAATAGTTTTGAAACCACCAAGACTCACCCCCACCACAACCTCTCCTTCCACAACACCCTCGAACCCCTTCCCCTTCACATCAAACCCCTTTCCCTGCACAAGCCCACCCCTCGCAACAGTAGCATGCCCTCCCGCAGTCGCAATGAGCCCTACCACCGAAGTTGAAGCAGCTTTAGCAACCCAAGTAGCACCAACATGTGCCTTCCATTTCACAACAATACGAGCCGCAACAACTCGTCCCAACCCTGACTTTCGTCGATGCTTGCATGTACTCCACACTCCCGCAACCGAAGAAGCGAGCATCATCCCAGCAAGACACTGCCCGGTGGCTGAATAGCCCGCACCGGTAGCATATCTCCCGCCTCCTTGGACACTCACGACAATGTGAAACAAGCATCCAACCGGATTCACCCAGCACCTCCCTCTCTTTCGTGGCCGTTGAACGCTCTCCGGTGGCTCCACCCCTCTGAGGACATGCCCCCGACCCAGCTTCTCGACCTGCTCGTGAAGATCACTAGACAACTGAGAGAGAGAGAGAGGACCTGCTTCATGGTTCCTCCATGCCACCACCATAGCGCTCCGGCCCCAAGGGCCACCTTGATAGCTCCCCGAGGTCCCCGCAGGTTGCCCTAGACATAATCGCCTGCTCGGGCGCCCATCGCACATTTTGTGTCTTGGTACTCACTGTTTTGATAATTGAGGTTGTCTTTATAATTAGATGCATGGTTGTAAGTGTTTCTGCTGGCAGGCTGTTTTATGAATTTTAGTATGATGTATAATATTGCTTGTGGATTTCCCCTCAATACGGAATAGCAGATCAAAAAATCGCACTCATTCGTTAGTTACACGTTGAAAGTTGCGATGGACATCCAGCTATCTTTTACCCAAGCATCTGATTTCCGCAAGCAGAATGTAAAGCCACTTAGCAAATAACGGAAATGTTACGAAACTCAGATAAATGCAAAAAAGTTCCCATGGAGATTTCTTTAATATTTGTGTGCAAAAAATGTACCCAGTTATTGTGTACTTTGTTAGCCTTACATGGTAATAATTTTATGCTGTTTAATTTTTCTTGTGGTTTTATCTTTTGCAGACTGGCCACCAATGAATTTGAATCATGTTGCGGAGGCAGTGCAGAGGCATCGGAGCACCTCCATGAGTGACTTTGAAATCTTTCATGATCGCCATTCTAACACCTGGCATGTTAACGGAGCAGGAATACAACGTTTTATACAGATGACCAATTGGCAGTAAGCTAATGCACACTGCTATTAGCTGATTACATTCCTCTTTGTAGGACTCTTGCTTCATATGCCTTAATATATTAAACTTGTCTATAATGCCCTATACAAGTATGGCTGCCTATCGAGTAACCAATGTGCTGCGCCAAGTACAATTCAAGCTCAGTTTTGTCAACTTTCACACTAGCTCAAGCTTATTTTGAATTCGGTTAAATTAAAAAAAATAACCAAGCTGGAAAAAGTCTTACTTGGTCAACTTGAACTTATTACCCCTGCCAAGTAGTTTTAGGCTTTTAGCATAGCATGATCATCTCATAAACATGAAAAGTCCTAGTTCTCTTCTCTTGCTGGCTATGATTCATGGTTTGTCATTTTCACAATTTTGTTAGTTCTCTTCTCTAGTTGGAGGCTTGGGACCGGTTTTTGTGGAGGTCGGTGTTGGGACTTGGATTTCAGAGTTTAGGGCGGTGGCCTCGGATGGGGCCTTGGGAGGCATTCTAGTGGGGTGGAACGATGATATACTAGAGATGGTGGACTAAGTTGAGGCTTGATGCTTGTTGACGTTTGTGGTACTCCACAGATTCGATGAGTTCAGCTTTTTTCTTTGTGCGGTCTATGGTCCTTCACACGTGCTTGCTGATCCGATTTTTTGTGAGGATGTGCGCTTGACATGGGTGAGGTTTGGAGATCTTCCTTGGCTCATTGGTGGTGATTTCACATTTTTTGGTGTGGATCAATCGCGAGATAGGGGTGGGTGGGACCCTGGATCCCTTGCTTTTTTGGGGTTCGATGGAGATTTATCCTTGGAGGTTTTAGATTTGTCAACCGCTCGATATACTTTGCATAGTAGTTCTTCACAGTCTAGACTTGATCGCTTCCCTGGCTTGGTGGAGCGTATGGTGACTTTTCGCTCAGTCGTGGTTTGTTCGCTGTCAAGGTCTTATTTTAATCAAACTCACCTCTGTAAGGATTCATGCAAGTCCGTTCATGTGCAAGATCCTTTCTGTTCTAGCGCTTGTGGATGTTCAAGGAGGGGTTCATATACTTGATGCTCAATGTTGGATAGTTCTTGTCGAAATGAGCAGAGGGCCCTAACCTATGTTGAGGTGGTTGGATTGGACATGTTAGAGGATTCCAAGGAACTCGTGAGTGAGGACAAGTTGACCAGGGTGAAGCATCACAGGGTCCTCCCGAGGAGGACAAAAGAGACATGTGGAGTGGAGACAATGCTCGAGACAGACTTGGATGAGTGAGGAGACACAAATACTCATTTATTCCATGCGGCAACAGGTTTGGCGATTGTCGAGTTTCATCTGATCCCTAGAAATGTGGAGGTATGTGTATGTCGAGGGGGAGATGAAGATTGGGTCCACAGTGATCGATTATTTCCAGGAGATGAGTGGGATGGTTCGTTTTGAAGGGGCGAGATGGCATGACAGAGACATCCCTTGGGAGTCGGAGACACATGCTTCTGAGTTGGTGGTGGGCCTTTACTCTCGTGGAGGTTCATTCAAAGGTCTTCGGCCTAGATGAGGATGACCCTCTGGGATTGGATGGTTCCCCTATCCTTTTCTCCATGAGTTCTACGATTTGGTGGATCTGGATGTGCCGACAATTGCGGAGGAACTAAGACTTGAGAACCATGATTTTGAGTGGTTGATTCGTAATATGATTTTCCTTCTGATAAGAAGGATGTGGTGAATGGTATGCAATGTTTCCACCATATTGTCTTGTCAAATATCATTTACCTCATTGTTGCAATGGTACTCGCAATAGACGACGCCGGTTGTTAGATTTCATCGTCGATGCTTTGCAGACGTCATTCGTTCATGACAAACATATGATGGATGGCGTGGTTATTACCTAAAAAATAATTGCAGATTGGAAGTAGAGGGGTATCCAAAGTATGCTTTGAGTGATTGAATTTTCTTAAGCGTATAAATGCATGGTGTAACTTTATATGTGTGTCTTTGTCCCAATGTGGCCTCCATGCTTCTGGATCTCCTGATGAAGAGGTGCTTGACGATGACCTTCTGCTCGATGTTGGTGAATGGGAGACATGAGAGGGATTTCTTTTACCTGTTGACTGGGGGTTAGGCACGGATGCTTGTTGGCTTTGTTGCTTTTCATTTTGGTGGTAGACACACTTTTACGGATGGTTACTCATGAGGTAGGGGGATTTTATCTTAAGGTATTCTTTGGATGCCATGTCAATCCCAATTCTGCAGTATGCTAATGATACAATCCTATTCGTAGAGGGTGGTGCTCATGAGGCGGAGAGGATCACTGCAGTTTTAGAGCTGTTTGGTGTTATCTTGGATTCTAGGCTTAATGTTGAGAAGTTGGTCTTTGTTCATCTTTCTGAGGAGGAGGTGGAGGCTTGTGGGACTTCGCTACGATCGTAGCGAGGGCCCCTTGATCAATTATTTGGGTTTGCCTTTGGTGGGTGATCATGTGCGATAGTCAACCTGGTTTCCTATGATGGGGAGACTCGAGCTCAGGGTTGCGGGATGGCGTACTTCTTGCTTATTGAGAGGTGGGCAATTGTTGTGTTGAAGGTGGTCTTGTATGCAATTCTAGTCTTCTTCGTATCTTCCTGTTTGCTTTTGCTAGGGTTCGCGAGCGATTAGAGGCTATGATGTGACGTTCTTTTGGTATGGTTCTAGTGAGGCATAAGGCATTCCACTGGTCAACTTGAAGGTGGTAATGCTTTTGAAGAGTGATGGTGGCTTGGGCATGCAATAAGCATGACCCTCTTGGTCAAGCGGGTCTCCCGTATCCGGGGAGTGGGTCAGATCCACCGTGCTCCTTGTTGAGAAGTATTCATGGTGTTTTGACAAGCTTGGTTAGTGGCCTGGTTGAGGGGATATGCCCTTAAATTTCTGGAGAGGGATGCTTTATTCCCCCCTAGGTTTTTCTATATTTGAAACCTATGTTGTGAGTTGCCATCTCTTTCTGTTTGTGCCATATTACTTTTTATGACGGCTTTCCACCCCTCTTTTCTTGATGGCGAATTAGGAAATGCTGGTTGGGAAGGTATGCAATGATGAGGCTTGGAGCCTTGGACCCCTCACTTCTAGTTGAAGTTCTGAGCAACGCTTGGTGGAGTTCTTGGCGATGGCTGGATCTCTCTCAGCATTTGGGGATCTCTCGATGGGGCCGGACCACTAGACGTGGGCTGATGGTACTTTTACTTTAAAGAATGCCTACATGGTTCTTTACGACTCGATCGTTTTTGACCCTGGAATTGGTGCGCCTGCTTTGGGGAAGATCTGGAACTAGATGATCCCAAGGATGGTGAAGTTGTTCCTTTGACTGCTCGGGAGAGAATGTGTGTTGACTGGTACTCGGAGAGCCAGTCTATGGGGATATTAATTCCTGTCACCGCTATGTTGAGGTTTTGGAGGACGCGGATCACCTCTTCTTCTCTTCCCCGTTGTTGAGGCTGGTTTGGATGGAGGCTGCTATCATGGGTGTTGCATTCTCGAGGACCGATGATTTTAGGGAGTATGTTGAGACATATGGAACCATTATTGGGCCTGAAAAAGCTCACACGGCTTCTATTTGTGTTTGACCTGGCTGATAAGGAATATGGTTATTTTCCATAGGGAGAGGTTTTATGCTGAAAACATCCTGAAAAATGTGAAGCTCCTACATGAGTCTTGGTCCTTGTAATTTATGTGCTAAACTTGCGAACAAAAGTTTTGGGTGTCTGTCCTTATGATTTGGCACCCTTTTTTCTTTTAAAAAGAAAATTTTTGAACAGAAATCATGAAAGAGTACAGTTATTATTAGGCGGAGGATGGACTGGTGCAGAGAAGAAGAGAACTGAGTACATATCGATGATCTGGGTGATGTGGATCACACGAAATGGCATGGTGTTTCGTCATGAGTGAGTTTATGGTGAAAATGCGGTGGCACATGCCAAGGTGCTTGTCAAGAGCTGGCTGATGTAATCTTTTCTTTCTTATTGTCTATTTGAGGCTTGTAATAACTAGAGGTGATAAATGGTGAAGTTTTTGGGCAGACACCTATATGGTGGAGGCCCTTTTTTCTTTCCAAAAAAATACAATTATTATAAACTCTAACACTTTTTTCATGCTGGATTATATGGATCAATCATGCCCAACTTCATAAGAATGTTTGGCTTACTCTTCAGCAAACCATTATGAATCCGGGGCCCCTATTCTTGACTGGAAGTGGGCACCAAACACTTTTCAGGGTACATGTTAACAACAACAACAACAACCATGCCTTTTCTCACTTTAAGTAGGGTTGGCCTCATGTATTCATTGCTTCCAAAAAGATTGAGTTTGGGTCATATCCTGGATTAAATCTGACAAACCCATATCCTTCTTAATAGTCTCCTTCCTATACTTCTTAGATCTTCCCCTACCCTTCTTACAAGGCTCTTCATCAAGTTCTCACACCTTCGGACTGAAGCACTAGAAGACAATGTCAGAAAAAACATATGGAGTGTTTGTTATGCTTCTCATACCAACATATCTAATGCAGTGACAATTTACCTTCACCATGGTCTGATCATGGAAAACATCATTGCTCATCCAGATTAACAGTTCCAAGATCACAATCATGGAGTATATAGGCTGCTCTGTTTGTCCATTATGTCATGCATGTATACATGGTTCAATGCCAGTAGGTTTCAATGTTTTGTTTTTTATTACTGAAGCAAAGAGATTCCATCCTCGTGCATAATCGGCATCAAAGGAGTCATTTACATGAAGGTGACCACCTTCTGAGATAAACTGTGATTTCTTAATCTGAACTACAAATTTTGAGATGGCTGACTTGCAATATCTAATTGTTGATATGGAGCTTGCCCACAAAATGATTAATGTATACGATAGACAAGGAAATAAGGGTCGCAGATAGAGTATTTTAAACGGCACTAGGTGGTGGGGGAGGGGAGTGAGGTGAATAGGGGTTATTGAAACTTAAAGAAAATTATAAATACCAAGCAACCATATATTAATACAACACAAAAGAATAAAGATTTACATAGATTGACCTTTCCAAAGGATTATGTTCTCTATCTAAACTTGACCTGCTTAGAACTACAAAAACTATTAAAAAAACTACTTCTGGCATAGTCCAAGTCGTATGACAAAGTACTCAACTTATCAGATTTTATTTTCTAGTAAAGGAACTTCTCTAAGGTTTATCTTTTGTTTTGGAAAATAATCTGTCACATGTAATGCCTTTTAGTCAAATGAAAGACAACAATTTAACCTATATCATGCTCAAAATGCAATAAGAAATGTAATGAATTGGAAATGAAAGACCGAAGACAACATGAATTGATTGTGGAATAGACGATGGAGAACAAAGCTACTGAGAATAGATTCTTATTCACAAAGAACTCATGGGGAGTGATGCGAATGTGAGTTGAAATGTGAAATGAATAATTAGGGATCCTTTTATAGGAGTTATGACAATTCTAAACATTAGCCATTAGGCAAAGATAACATTAAAATGAATGTCTCAAAAAAGCTTCAGATAGCTATAACGACAAGATGAATCGGTTTTAAAAATCAGTGTGCTGGTATTATTTTTAAAAAGACAATGCATATTTAGTTAATAGTCACATGATGTATATGTATTAAATCCAGGTGTACTGATGTACTCTTCTTGATGGATAAAAATAGAAACTAAAACGGTTAAGATGTTTAATATAATATTGGTGTCAAAGTGGTATGAATTGTCGCAAGTGGGTAGCTGGTAAGCACCGGTTTTCGAGGATGCACTTGATGTAATGGCATAAGTTGGTAGCCCACCTGTGCAATTTTCGTAACTAATAAGCTGAAAGCCTGAAAGTAAAGGTCATATCGGTATGACAGAAATCACCAATATACACATGTGTGTACTGGTACACACGAAATACAGTGAATAAATTTTGGACCGAGCTTAATGCCCACTTTTTATGAGTCTAATACAAGTGATATAAGAAACACTTACGACACTCTCGTCTCAAGCTTCTATTTTTATCTTGCCTTACGACACTCCCATGTCATCTCTTCGACACCATGCCGGAGCCACAACACCTTGACCAAGGGAATCTCTTTGCTGCGAAGCTTCTTCACAGCACTGTCAAGGATATGTACTGGCCTCTCCTCGTATGTCAAGTCGGACTCCACATCAAGATTCTCGTAGTTGATGATATGTCGAGGATCGCGCACATACTTCCTCAGGTTGGATATGTGGAATACATCATGAATAACAGAAAGATGTGAAGGAAGGGATACTCGGTAGGCCACCTTCCCCACTCAGGCAAGAATCTCAAATGATCCAACATATCGTGGTGCCAGCTTGCCACGAACACCGAACCTCTGAATTCCCTTCATCGGAGATACTCGAAGGAATACCTAATCTCCTACCTATAATTTCAGGAGTTTTATTTATATGAGAAATGAAGTTGAATCCATGAATTGCATTTAAATGAGTTAAGAAAAGACGTTCGAATCACTTGAAACCATGGAAGGCCATAACGCTATATATCGACAATATATCGATATTGACTGGTGATCGATATATCGCTGATATGATCGATATTTGGCCTTACGAGGACATTTTCTTCACAAAATCGGTTCGATATTATCGATATGGCATCGATATATCGTCGATATATCGTATCGATATAGTACCGATATCGATACTGATATCGATATGGCCTTTCATGCTTGAAACTCCAAGTCTCTTCTTCGATGACTTGCATAACTCTTCTGGCGGGTTTGTGCCGTTAGAAGCTTTCACCTCACAAGATCGACAACCCTTGCCGTCTCCTCCAAGAGATCTACGGAGTAAAGAGCATGATCACTTATCCCATGCCAACTGAGAGGTGTGAGGCATCTCTACATGTATAGAGCTTCGAATGGTGCCATAGCAATATTAGAATGATAACTGTTGTTGTACGTGAATTCCACCAATGGCAGATGGTCCTTCCAGAACGCTTTCCACTCCAAAATGCATGCGCGTAACAAGTCCTCAAATGTCTGAATAGTGCACTCACTCTGTCCATCGGTTTGCGGTGGTATGCATAACTCATCTTCAGCTATGTCTGAAGTGCTGACATGAACTGATGCCAATAGTGCGATGCAAACCTCGAGTCTCTGTCAGACATCACCTCTCGCGGTATACCATGTAGCCTGACAATGTTCTACACATATAACCTGGCCAATCCGGATAGAGCGTAGGTCATGCTGACTGGTATGAAATGTACAGACTTGGTCAATCTGTCAACAACCACCCAAATAGAATCATGGCCTCCTGATGTCTTCGGCAATCCTATGACAAAATCCATAAATATATGTTGGGATATTAGTTATCTTTGTTATTGTTTTCTTATTTTCTACCTCTTTTGTCTTCTTCTTATAATTTGCCCAATAGGTTCCTCTCCTATATAAGAGAACCCTAAGGCCTTCATTCTTTTCCCTCTATATGGTATTAGAGCGATGATCTTAGACTGGAGTTCCCTTATCCCACCAAATCCTAACCCTACCTGCACCCCCTTCCCTCCCCGGCGGTGGCCGACCACCGCCCAGCCTCTTCAACCGCTGCCCAGGCGCCCAAGCCCAACCCCGGGCCTCCTGTGCACCTCTGCGGCTCGATCTGCAGTCTCAATATGTCTGATTTTGACTAGAAAATGTGATTTCAAATCTTTAAATAGTATTTTCCCGCCCTAGCAAGCAACGAAGATTGATGAAGATGGTTGATGAGTCTACACATACAACTAATCTTCTGTATGATCGTGTAGACTCGTTCATATCGGTCTACTCCCCAGTTGAATTTCAAGCTGCTTTGTTTGTAAACTCCATGTTCACCATCACTCCAATATTTTCCATATTTACATATTCTTTTCGTATATAGTACTTGACCCATATGTATATTATTTTCTTCCTATTACTTAGAGATCATATTGGTGGATCTTGATTTTGAGGATGATGTGTTTCTGATCCGATCTGTGATTCTGCCTAATTTCTCAAGTCTAGTGGATAGTCTGTGATCTTGATCTGAGGGTCACCTCACACTATGACTTTAAGGTGTGAAGAATACCTTACGGTTCGGGTACCTCTGTAGGCATACAATGGTGTGTAATGCATCCTAACTAAGTTCCCAACATGTCTACTAGCTTTTTCTAATTTTTGTAGTAGTGGTTTCAAGATCAAAATAATTGTTGATGATTGGGGATGGATGATGATTGATAATTTTTGTACCAAAGTCAATTGTAGCCAACTCTCGGGGGGGGGGGGGGTAGATTGGGAACTGGAGAATCCGGCCTTTCTTCAGGGAGCAACTGTAACTGATCTTAACTCTAGTCAAACTCTACTGTAACCCGTTCCAAAATCAACTATGACTCCTCCAGATTCAACTACAACTGATTTGGATGTAGCCATTGCCAAACCTATTGGTAGAACAGTAAGCAAAACTCAAGCGGTGAGGAAGTCTCCTAAGAGACCCTTCTGTCTTGCCCTCTAAGTGGAAGTGCAATCCAGTAGAGTGATATGTCTACTCCAAAACAACGCCACTGAGACGGGTTAGAGATACTTTCCGGAAAAGTCACTCTAGTAACCAACCTGACTAGTAGGGGCAAACGAGCTCGTGAGAAAAACTAAAATGGAGGGACCCCCAACCTAGATACTCTAAAATAGAGGGTCGACGGAACTGGTCAAAAGTTGAGATCCCAACGAGGTGTAAAAACATTGCGAGCTCACGTAAAAACCGTGAAAAAGAATGGAATCCTAGACCCACGCACTTGGCGGCCGTTTCCTGAACTGGGTTTCCTATCTCCCACCCAGTTAATGGTATCGCACCCTCGTACAACAAGGTGTAAAGGTCACAATGACTTGCATTCTAATTTATAATTCATCACCGAGTCACCATCATCTTTCCTTCAGATCACTTGATATTCCTTTCAAAATCGTACAGAATGAAGTTGCTCAATCCAACATCTCAAAGCCACTTTAGGAGCTTTACGATGAGCACATCCAATAGCAAGATACATAAGTTATCCAAATAGAGATCATGTATTCTTTGAGAAATCCACTTGGCGCAAGATTGTCATAAAATCAAATTACCATGTCTCAACCCCTCACCACTCAACAGTTTTATGATTGTGGGTCTTTATGTTGTAATTAATACAACCAATACCTTTGTATAAGAAAAAGGAGAAGGCTGTACTCCATAGGATCTTATTGTAGAGTAGGATGGTTCTGTGCCTTCCCAAATTACATTATACCCTAGTTTGATTATTGTTATTATTGCAATTTACCTTATTATGGATGTACAATAATGCTATATCCTTCTATAAAATATGGGTATACACGTAAATTTTTAAGAAAAATATTGCTAGAGAAAGGTTTTGATTCCTGTAAGATCAAATTATATAATTTGCCTTCAATTCAACTATTTAGTATGCCATTTTTTTCCAAATTATATACAACATCCCAAAAGAATATCTTTACGCACTGTTTGATATAAGCATCCATAAAGTAAGGATGGATATTGAATATTCCCTGGTTGATGTTCCTTGTTGCCACTTGCAAGTGATATCCTAAGTAAAATTAAATGTCTATGCAATATTAGCAAAATCGAGTCTCATCAAGATCAAGTAAATTATATTTAACCAAATCTAACAAACTCTAGAGTCTTGAATATGATTTGAACAAACGTCCATTCAATTTCCATTTGCATTTCCAGTGCATGTAATATCCATGGAAATCCAGTTTCAAAGGAGTTGTATCTACAAACTAATATTAAAGTGCAATGGTAGGACAGAATCAGACATTCACCCCAATTCAGAGTCCAGTTAGTAACAGATAATCTATGGAATTCCATCCTCTTCGGATATAATTTCTTTACTTAAACTCCAATAATAACCAATCTTGAATTACATAACATTAGTTCAACTAATGCAAAATCAACCGTAGATAAGATAACCTAAGTAGATTTAATAGCAACAAATTAATTTTCTATTCTCAAAATTTTTAAGAAATCATGAGCAAAAGAATGAGTTTTGAATCATGCATGGCAGCAAGGAGGGGCTTAGAATTGTACCTTAATTGGATTTTCTCCAAGTTTGGAGATAAATCTCCAACATGCAGTGGCTACGGAGGGTTGTAGGTGCAGTTTGGAGAGAGTAGCAACACCCTGCAGCAGTTGAAGGCAACTGGATTTGCTACAGCCTCAATGATTGGTTGTAACAGCAAGGGTTGAAGGCTCCAAGAGTTGCTGGACAGCAACTGGAGCAAGGAAATAGAGGAACAGCAGCTCACTTGTTGGGGAAATTTTGGGAGAAAATAAGGAAGAAAGGGGGAAAGAAAGTTGGGGAAAGAAAGAAGAGGGAGATGCGCTCTTACATTGGAAATAGAATAGAGAAAGGGGAGAATTACGAAGAAGATAAAGAAGGGAGGTTCCTTCATGGAACCTTCCTAAATTATTATTATTATTATTATTATTATTATTATGACATCAACCATACCATCAACAAGTTGATGTCAGCTTGCTGATGTCATAATTATATTAATATATATATTCTTCTTTAATTTGAGATACAAAAGTCTCATGTATTCACACATCAAGTCTTTGATTTTGATGAATAATAGCTCGTCTTGACCGTCTCAGAACGACGATCAATATGAGTATAATATTCATATACTTTAGATCAGGTATAAATTCATGAAATTCTCGAGATACGGTTTTGGTTTGGGGTTAAATTTTGCGATTTTCAAATATCAAATCATCTCTTATTGATGAACGGTTGATTTCGTTGGTCTTATTTTGTCGAATCGTATTTTTAGATGGTCTCGGTTTATTTTGTGGTTTTCAAATTCGTGTCACGGCTTTCTGTGGCACGCATTACAATGCGATCGACTTTTTGTCGATTGTGACCGTACGATTTTTGATTTGCGACTTATGAGTCGATTTAGGTTTATTCATTATAGATTGGATATTACCTGATCATTCAGACTCTTAATTGGGTCGGGTTTGGTTTATTCAAACCCGATGTTATATTCTACTCCTCACTTTATGGCATGTTTGAGAAGATTTACAGCTTCATGTTGATTACGACCTCCACAGAGCACAGATGGCATACATGAACTCTACGATGGTTGGAGTTTTCTTGATTGTACTTGACGCAGAGTATGAGGATGCACGAGCACAACTCTTACCGGGGCGACCATACCTCCCATGGGGTAGGTTTACAGTCGTCTCAACTGATTTCTTATTCCACATGTTGCTACCACACATCCTTCCTCAATGATGGCTACTTCTCGTGGTAGAGGAGGTTCTACTCACTTCAGAGGACGCTATCCATGTGGCAGAGGTGGTGGACATCAATATGGTCCTTGCACCTACTGTAGTCGTCCATGACACTCTGAGGACACATGCTATCAGAAGCATGGATACCCCACATATGCTCGTGTGGTGGAACATATTGAGCCTTCAGATACTATAGATCCTCATGCTGATTAACGCCTTGATGACATTGTCTCTCGTATTTGGGAAATCATGACTCCAGTGACCATCACTACCATTACATGATCCATAGATACTGCACCTGTAGCTAGCGCCGCTTCGAGCTCCTCAGGTATCACATACGCCTTTACTGGTTGTAGCAGTGTAGATATGACATAGTGGATCATGTACTCTGGTGCTTCTCACCATCTATGTGGAGACAGAGCCCAATTCAGGTCTTACAAGTCTATGCTTCGTAGTAGATGGGTCGTCATTGCAAATGGGCTTCATTTACCCATCACATGATAGGGGGAGTTGCATTTGACGCCATCCATATGCCTGCAGAATGTTTTATATGCTCTTGATTTTCAAATGAACTTGCTTTCTATTAGTCAGATTACAAAGAATCTGCATTGCCGTGCCATTTTGACCCTTCTTCTCTTATGGTTCAAGACATACTCACGGGTAGGGTGATTGAATGTGGCCGTGAGCAGCGGGGGCTCTACAGACTGGTCTAGCCTCCTCTTGCTGATGCCTTTGCTATTCCCACTTGATCAGTTTCACCGTACATGTGACACCTTCATTTTGGACACCTTCCTCTGCAGAAGCTGTGCATGCCCTCCCATAGATCTCTACACGATCTTCCTTCAAATACGAGGCTTGCCAGCTTGGGAAGCATTATCGCTCTTCATTTCCATCTCGTCAGAGTCGAAGCAGTTCTCAGTTGGTTAAGCTCCTTCACTTAGATATTTGGAGTCCGGGTCGTGTCCTTGATCACCCGAGACAATATTTTTATCTGGTTGCTGTAGATGACTATTCTAGACTTTCTTATATTTTTTTATTAAAACATAATTTTGAGGCTGGGTATGTCACTAGATCATTTATTAATGACTAATGAGATAACAATTTTTTTGCTATTGTCAAGCATTTGCTTTCTGATAATGCCTTGGAGTTTTGCACCTTACAACTATCCGAGTTTCTCATGTCTCTTGGCATTGTACACCAGACCCTGTGTGCCTATACATCTCAGTAGAACGGTGTTGTCGAGAGAAAACATCAACATTTACTCTGTGACCAGAATCATTCTGATTCAGAGTTGTATTCCTCACTCTTATTAGGATGATGCAGTTCTCACCTCCTGTTACTTATTGAATCGTATGCCATCTTTTATTTTGGGAGAAAATGTTTCTTTCTTGATTGTATTTCGAGAAGGATCTGTTCTTTCTTACACCCCATATGTTTGGATATGTGGCCTTTGTTCACAACCTTTCGCCTAGTCGTGACAAGCTCTCCCCTAGAGCTGTCAAGTGCGACTTCATTGGCTACTCTCGTACCCTGAAAGGGTCCGTTTCTTTGATCCGCTTCGACGGAAATACTCTGTTACTGCTGATGGTACATTCTTGGAGTCTGTTATGTATTTCACTTATACGTGTAATAGGCTGGACCCATCTGACTATGATGAGGAGGTCTACATACCTCCACCTCCTATAGCTCTACCACCTTCTGCACCTGCTCTACTACCTCCATTACCTCCTCAACCGTCACCGTCGTCACTTCCACTACCACCTCCAATCCCTACACATGCCCCTGGACCACCCCCACCTTGATTTAGTTTTTACCACGTGTGTTTACTCGCAGGTCTCGCTCTGTTTCCCCTGCTCACAGGTCTTCCCCATCATCCAACACACCTCAGATATGTAATTAGCACATTATTTCTACTGATGGCACTATTGAGTTGTCTATGTAGCAGGATTTAGTCTCTCAAGAGGGTAACTTATAGGCTCAGAAGATGATAGATGATCTTGATATGCCTATTACTCTGCGAAAGCAGAGACATACTTGTGCTTCATATCCTCTTTCAACCCAAGTTTCTTTGAGCAGACTTTCAGAGGATTTCAGGAGATTTAACTGTCAGTTGTGGAGATATCACGGACGTATCAGGAGGCCATTCATGACAGTCAATGGCATCTTGCCATGGAGGAGGAGATGGCCACACTTCAGTCATGTAGCACTTAGAGCCTTGTTTCAGTTCCTCTCGATGCATCCGTTGTTGGGTGCAAGTGTGTGTTCACGTTGAAGCACCGAGCAAATGGCAATGTAGATCGCTACAAGGCGAGACTTGTGGCATGTGAGTTCACTCAAGCATTTGAGGTGGACTATCATGACACCTTTTCTCCAGCGGCCATGCATTCTATCCTTCGAATACTTCTATCAGTGGCAGTGACACGGAATTGGCCTCTCAATCAGCATGATGTGAAGAATGCTTTTCTTTATGGTGACCTACATGAGGAGGTTTACATGCAACAGCTACCTAGGTTCACTGCTGAGAGGGAGTGTCAGTCCATCTATGGCCTTAAGCTGAGCCCAAGAGCATGGTTCCAGAAGCTCTCGAATTTGATAGGACAACAATGGTTTGTGAGATCAATTGCCGCCCATTCATTGCTTGTTCAGAGGACTTAGAGAGGTACAATTGCCATGCTTGTTGATGTTGATGACATCATTATTACAGGGAAGACAAGCAGGATATCCGGACTGCTAAGGATTTCCTAGGTCAACAGTTTATGATCAAGGACCTTGGTAGTTTATGCTACTTCCTTATAATAGAGTTCATCAGGAACCAACGGGGTCTTGTGATGACCCATAGGAAGTTTAGTACATATCTTCTCTATGAGATTGGCATGACAGATTCAGGCATGCTACTACTCTTATGGATACAAGCATGAAGCTCTATGTTGATGGCATTGAGGAGGTCAGGTAGATGGATCTTGTTGGGAAGCTTCTTTATGTGACTATCATCAGACCGGATATATCCTTTGTAGTGAGCAAAGTGAGTCATTTTATGGACCAGATATATCCTTGAGCGTATGTGATACCTGAGGAGCCTGAAGAGGCTCTAGTTGCATCTGCAGTATCTATGGATCCTGTATTGGTAGTGCCGGCCACTAGAGTCATGACCTGCTCCAGTAATGATAGTGTCCTAGTATATAAGAGACAATGTCATCAAGATGTGGATCTGCCTTAGGAGTTTTAGTGTCAGAAGGCTCAATTTGCTCTGCCATGCGAGCAGATGTGAGGTATCCATGCTTCTGATAACATGTGTCCTTAAAGTATCCTAGATGTTAATAGTAGATACAGGGACCACACTAACGTCCACCACCTCTACCATGGGGACTACGTCCTTTGAACTGAGTAGAACATCTTCTGTCGCAAGAAGCAACCATCATTGAGGAAGGTTGTGTGGTGGCAACATGTGGAATAAGAAGCCTGTTGAGATGACTGTAAACCTCCTCCATGGGAGGTATGGTCGCCCCAGTAAGGAGCTGTGCTCATGCTACCTCATGCACTGGGTCAAGCGCTATTAAAAAAACTCCATGCCATCTGTTGCTCTGTAGAGGTCGTAATCACCATGAAGCTGTGAAGCTTCTCGAACATGCCATGAAGCGAGGAGTTGGACGTTTGCAGTCGACTATCATGTTGCTTTGCTCTGTATATGTCAAATTGAAACTGAAGAAACTTGGCTTCATTCTTCGCTTTGGCGTAAGTGGATGCCAGAATATCCCACATCACCTTGGTTGTGTGTTGGTTAACAATATCGTTGGCTATCTCTGTGGTGAGGGTCTTCGAGAGCCAAATACATGCATACGTGTCATCTTGCTTCCATGAAGCACTGTCCCTGGCCTTGTCCGTCAGCTTTGGCTTTGTCAGAATGTGCTCCTTATTGTCGCACTATATAAAGATTAGAAATTGCATGGACCACAACTCATAGTTGGTCCCGTCCATCTTCACCATGGGAGTCGGACCCTTAAATGCACCAAACAAAGAAAAGATATCACCCTTGTTTTCTGACATGATAGAAAAACGACCGAAAACAGAACTCGACTGAGGAAGTAGACCGATTTGAGCGAGTCTACTCAATCATATGGGGGATTGATTGTACATGTAGACTCATACAATCATCCTCATCAATCCTCGAACCACGCTTGGCTGGAAAACATGATATAGGGGTCTGAAATCACATTTTCCGATCAAAATCAGACCGTTTCAGACTGCAGTTCAACGTCGGAGAGGGACTAAACCAACCTCGGAGATCGGATACGGCACCAGGTGGCGCGAGGGACCGCAAAGGGGCTGCAAGAGGACTGCAAGGGTGCCATGACAGTGTTGGGATGCCATTGTGCGGCTGCACAACGTGGGGCTGCGGCAGCCGTCGCTGCTGCGTACAACTGTGACGTGCAGCGGTGGCGACACCGAGAGAGGGCGACGGGTAGGTTTAGGCCACATGGTTCAAAAACTCCGATATAGGACCGTCGCTTTGATACCATGTGGAGAGAAAAGAATGAAAATTATTTATTCACGAAGTCCTAGGATTCTCTTACATAAGAGAGTAACCTCTTCGGAAAATTACATAAAGAAGACAAAGGAAATAAATAATACATAAAACACATGAAAATAACTAATATCTCAACAATATAAAAGAACGACTTAGTCTCTCAAAACCCCAATTTTCGGCTTGTAACTCTACAACATCGAGCGTCGCCATCTTTCAAAACTCTCTAGGAAGAAAAAAATCGGTGAATCATTTTGTCCAAGAGAACCATCCAGATTCAGATCGATGACAGCCGCGCAAACCTCTGCAATGCTAAAGGTGTGCCCCAAACATAAGACCGGGACTTCGAGAAGTGGGACAAAGTTATGACTCAACCATCTCCTGCCATTCTGGCGAGCACTCCTACACACTTTGGGGAAGTGACTGACCAGCGCAACCCTAATGGCCCACTCGCCATCCACATATACGCCCCTCACCTCAACATGATGGATAAAGTTGTGCCATCTCATACCACTGGCAACTATATCAAAGAAACCACTCTTCACCACTCCCTCTTCAACAATGTCTGCCATAAAGCGTTGCAGGTCTCATTGTTACTTTATAGTATTCATCTTTTTCCTACAAAGATATATTCGTGTCACATACTTCAACCATCCTGTATTAATTCTGTGAGTGGCTTCTCAATCGCTTCTTCCATCCCATTGAAAGACTTAACCTAGTTACAATGAAATTTGTTTTGAGCTTTACTTATGTTACATCTCTAACTTGTCCTTGATGTACTGTCTTGGTGATATTTAGTCGTCCGCTCCTACACTTCGGAGCCTCCTTTCATAGTTTAATCATTGTGTTGACTACATTTTCTTGTTTCGTTGACGAGAACAATTTCATCTGCACAAACAATGCCGTCTTTCATATCCTAGCTTGCCCATTGATTTTGAAAAAAAAATACTTCCTAATTATTGGTCACGATTTAGTCAAATAAGATTAACTTATCTATTTTGTAAGTCTAATAGTATGTTGACCTGTACACACCGTCCCAAATTCCAATATGCCAAGATACAGTTTTGCTGGAAAGGTGCTGATAGTATAAGAACCACAATTCCCCAAATGTCTGTTTGGATTTATATTATCAGTAATATCAGATATTTGCTATTTCTAATGCTACCATATGGTGCAACTAATCTCATTTTATCTAGATTCTTAATGTCCCTTTTTATGAATTGGCGACTGATTAGCGAATCCTACCTGATTCATATATCAATTTGGCTATTTTTAGATAGTTTTTTTCTGTTTTTTTAATTTTTTCTGAATCCTTTTTTTTTCTGTTGGTCTTGTATACTTTTCCCACCCTATTCTCATATACATATGCATTTTATCTAGATTCTTAATGTCCCTTTTTATGAATTGGCGACTGATTAGCGAATCCTACCTGATTCATATATCAATTTGGCTATTTTTAGATAGTTTTTTTCTGTTTTTTTATTTTTTCTGAATCCTTATTTTTTTCTGTTGGTCTTGTATACTTTTCCCACCCTATTCTCATATACAAGGAGACCAGGTCTCAAATAAAAAAAACAGGTCTGTTTTTTCAACATACTATAATTGAGAATGTACTTTTTTGCAAGGAAGTTGATGACATATGCATATTTGAGACAGCAAATGTGGGCATCATCCCCGCTCTTACCAACCTCAATAATTCTTGTTTCCAACGTTGTGTCAATGGGCGGAAGGCCAGGACCTATATTAATACTTTTCCTGTGAATAAAAGTCAATAATGCTGTTGCATGATATAGGATCTACACTGGAAATTTGGATTGAGAAGACAATAACATGGTTTACGATGTTAATTGAATCCGCTGCTACTTTTGGAACAATGTTTTTAAAAATGTTGAATATGTTTGCACTCTTACTATTAGAGTAATAAACTGACTTAGACCGAATTAACTTTATGTAACTGATTCTTATTTTTACTGTAATAGGTACGTTGAATCCTTGAGAAGATTCCAACATGCTCTGGAGGCCTGTGGTGTGAACAAGGCACTGTTAAAAGATGGCGTAAAAGAAGGTGATACTGTCATTGTTGGTGAGGTATGGCCTAGACTGGAATGTTTTTTCACTTGTTTATGTAACATGGTGATGAAAAGCTATTGCATTGTGTTACACACTTTTAGCAGTTTGTTTCGTGTCACAAATGAAACTTCTTTGCACTCATGTAAATTCACATTTGTGTTATGTTGTTGAAGTTTTTTATACCTTGAACAGATGGAAATGATCTGGCATGATTCCCCTGACAAATTTGGGACTTCTGGAATGAGAAATATAGGGTCTGCCAAATGGCCACGATTGTAGCGATATGATAACGGTCAACCAGATTTTTACGAAGTAAGTATACATGTTTATTGAATGAATGTTAGCTTCTTAATTTAGAAGGAACTAGTCTCATTGTCCTATGAATCAGTTTGGAGATTGGATAGTATTCTTGTACATACCTATATCTACAAATGGGAATAGGAGACAGAAGATATAAGAGCTACAGGATATACTCTAACCAAAGAAAATAAGTTCAAGCTATTTAACAGAGTGATACTTGTTTATGCAACTTTACATGGAAATTTCTGGGGCACCTTCGAATGATAGTGTGGTTAATGTGCCTTCAAATTATAGTGCTACCAACAAGTTGGTATGGTTCTCTATACTTTTTGGGCTGTGCTGAAATAGGCTTGAGTGTAGGAATGCATGATTGAGTTTACCTGTACAAATGTTAGGGTTATGTACACATGATTAAGTAGTACAAATGTGCATACATATATACATATGTAGATTGTGTTGTGTGTATACCATACCTAAATACTTGTATAATTCATATGATACATATATTCATGAGGGTATAGGTATCTAGAATGTTAGAAATCTTTATAGGCTTTGTTATTTTTATCTTTTTATGTTCTTGGTTTGTGTGTGGCAGACATGCATGAGTTTTACATACCTTGGATGAACAAATAATAACATTGTTCCAACCTTTTTCTTTAAAAAAATACGTTTCATATACTTTTTATGTGCAGTTGGTTCTCTTTCTACCGGGAGTTCTAGAGTGTTGTAGAGCAGGATGTGATGGTGGTGCGTGAGGAATTGGTATCGGGGAATGCGGATTTTGACATAATCAACAAGGCACTGCTTTTCCTCCTTCCAAAGGAGGCATCGAAAAGAGTAGATGACTTTTGTCCAATTGCTCTTTCTAATGTTGTTTACGTGATTGTAGCAAGGACATTGGCCAATAGATTAGGTGCGGTTTTGGGCACTGTTATTTATCATGTCCAATTATCATTTGTCCCGGAAAGGAAGATTGGCGATAGCTTGGCCATGGCGACTGAGATCATTGCGGACTGGAAGAGAAGCCGTTCCAATGGACTCCTTTGCAAGGTGGAATTTTCTAAAGCCTATGACACAGTAGACTGGTGGTTCTTGTCTACTCTAGCGAAGCGAGGTTTTCAGGATACCTGGATCTCCTGGACAAAAAAGGTTTATCACTACAGCTTTCTATTCGGTACTGGTGAATGGCAGACCAGAAGGTAATTTCTTTTAATCGTAGGGGGTTGTGAGACAAGGTTGTCCACTAGCCCCTCTTCTATTGGTGATTGTCGCAGATGTGTTGGATCACATGTTGTCTTGTGTGGTCCAACATGGTGCCATTGTGGGTTACACTTGTGGGGATATATCCGTCCCTTTACTACAATACACATATGACACCATCCTCTTTATTGAAGAGGGTAGCCATGAAGCTGCATGCATGGCCACTATGGTAGAGATTTTCGGAGAGATCTCTAATCTCAAGTTGGATCGAGAAAAGTTGACAATTATTCCTTTCAACCTTTGTGATGCAGATGCCAAGGCATGTTGTTTGGAGTTGAAAACAGTACGCGGGACTCTAACCATTCATTACATGGGCCTCCCATGACGTGTGGGGGGCTATACATGTCGGATTGACTCTCTATCATTGAGAAACTAGAGAGAAAACGGACAGGCTAGAAAGAATTCCTACCCTCTTACAGAGGGTGTTTGGTTCTTTTGAAGGTGATACGTGTAGCGATACCGATCTTTTCATGTCCTCTGGGCTTCCTCCTGTCGAGGTTCGTCGCATGATTGAGATGATCATGAGAAGATTCTTTTGGGTTAGGACACAAGATGCGACGACAATTCATCTGGTTGACTGGGAGACGGTCACCTAACCAATCAAGGTCAGAGGCCTCGAGGTCAACCGTATGCATGTCATGAATAAGGCTTCCCTTTTGAAATGGATTGCTAGAATTTGGGGGACATGGAACATCTCTGTTATCACCTCTCGTGCCGAATTTATGGAGTCATATGTAGGCTTAATTCCATGTATTGCCCGCCTTTTTGTGTATCGATCTTCTGGAAAGGTATTTGTTCCTTACTGCCATAGTCATGCGATCTGTTTAGGCCGGTGGTAGGGGATGGATGTTCCTTTGCCTTTTGGATGGATTATTGGACAGGAGAAGGCATGTTGGCATCTCGGTTCCCAAGATCAATTACGCTAACTTCTTCTCAAGATACACAGGTAGCAGATGTCTGCTCGATGATGTGTAGGTGTTGACCTTTAACGGAGTGTTCTCAAATCATTGTGTGATTGAATATGTTGATTTGTAGGCATTCTTAGTTGTTGTATTGGTGCAGAGAAGGCATGGATTACTGGGTGTGGAGATACAAGGACTTTTTAATTAAGAAGGCTTACATGAGCATTGACAGACCATCAGATTCAGGTTTGAGATTGCAGATTTATTGGGGGTTTGAACTTTGAAGGTTCCCTCTCATATCATGGTATTTTTGTGGCTGATGCACAGAGGGAGAATCCTTACAAGGGACCGATGTGTAAGATTTACCGTATATGCCACTAATATATGTCCTTTGTGTGCAGATTTAATGTAGTCCGTGGACCATCTTTTTTTGGTTGTGACAAGTAAAACAACACCTAGTAAGAACTTGAGATTGTTTGGTTGGTTTATAGTGCATGATCTCGGGCAAATATGGAGCTACTCTTTCCGATTGTTGTCATTTGGGCTTTGTGGCTCTCCCATAGTGGGGTGGTGCTTTTTCTTCAGATCATTTTTATGTTGAGAGTGTAATCTTCCATGCCAAAACTCTCCTCGAGTCTTGGCTTATGCAAGATAATAGTATTTTCCCATTTTAATACACGTGGGGTGGACACCTTTGCGTGCCCCACCCTCCTTTGCCTCAAAAAAATTTAGATGTTGTCGGAAGACAAAAGTTGTTTTGTTGCTTACCCCTCGTGAAGGAAGAGAAGATTTTTTTATTGCTTTTTTTTGTTACCTTTGTTGCTTAAAGAGGTGGTTCTTTCCACCAAAGCCGCATCTTCCAGAAGTGGCTTTGATTTTAGGCTGAAACTATCTCTTGAAAAGGTATCTCTCCACATGTGGGGAGCTTAAACTTTTGCTTAAACCAAAGTTGTTTTAAAATGCGGCATTATTACGGTAAATAACAAAAAAGGTTTTGCTGTTGTATATGATGAAAGGTAACTTACAATTTGGGACCCCATCTATGGGTCCGATCTTAGAATGGGTCCTCAACTTTAAATCGTAATGAAAAGAGTCCCATGCATGTTTGGAAAACGGCAAACCAATGTGTCGCTCATGTATGGGGAAGCAAACGAATTGCCCTTGAAATCCAAATGATTTCCAGTCCGTTCCCCCTTTATCCCATGCAGTATACCCAATAGATTTAGCTTTATTTAAAAGTGTCAACGTTTTGTCAATAAAATTTAAATAGTAACGCAGGTGCTGATCTGCAAAACATTACAAGTTTGAGTAACATTACATGTGTATTAAATGGTTGCACATGTCACATTGATTAAATGTGTAGATGTAGGTTGCTTGGAGCTTTGGATCCAAGCTGAACGTGCAGATGTGACTGTTGCATTAGAGGAGAATGCGAGGAGGGGATGTTGCACGAAGGAAAAGGGGAATGATTCTCACGATACACCTGCATGGATGGAGCTCTTGACCTTGCTCGTGCTGCAGCATCAGATGGGAATGGGGAGATGGTAATGAGCAAAGAGGAGGATTCCCGCGGCACACCTTGCGGGTGATGCGGCAACAGAGGAAGGAGGCCGGTGAGTTAGTGCATCTCAATCCACGGGTGGGAAAAAGATGGTTGGGGGGGGAGGTGGGGTTAGGTGTAGGGTTGAGCATTGAGCTGGGCTGGCTTGGCCCAGCCCGAAGCTCGGCCTGACTCAAGCCCAAATTAATATTGGGTCGGGCTTGGGCCAAATTTGTAGGCCCGTTTTTTTTGGGATGGGCTCAGGCTTTGCTCGGCCCATCTCGCCTAACCTACGAGCCCGTCTCATTGGACGACTCGATATGTGGCCCGTAACTCGACTTGAAGTGTGACCCGATGTCTTCATTGTTGTTTCTGTGGCCCGGCATCCTCATTATTGTTCTTGAGTGTCGAAGTTTTTAATATATGAAGCAATACTTATATTATTGTTGATTGCTTTGTGGCACCTTCTCTTTATGTTATTTATTTTAGAACTTTAATCTTTGGTCAATGGTGCGTGGGTGTGGGAATTGATGGTTAAAGGATGTGCCCTGCTTTTTAATTTTATTTTTCATTATTTTATCTATTAGAGTTATTATATTTTCTGCTTTATTTTTATCCTGTAACCCTTCGGGGGTCTTTTATGTACTTTCTCATTTTCGCTTATAGGGTTTCTCTCTCTATATAAAGAGACCCTAGACCTATGGAATAAGCACAAAGATTCATTCTTTTTTCCACATGGTATCAGAGCAACGGTCCTATATCAGGGTTCTGACCTAACTCCATCCCGCCACCACCTTCAGGCCTCTCCCTGTGCCTGCGCGTGCCCATCTTCCTCGCCTAGAGCTCCTCATGGACTCGTCTATGGATGCCACCATCCCCTTAAGGGGTCCAATTCTGATGTAGCCCCCTCCAGGGTCACCACCACCAGCCCTTAGAGCGTAGCAACTGCTGACATGCTGCAACCATCCCAGGGTTGTCGCAACACCCTCGACGCTGCTGTCGGCAATCGCTGCAACCCTTATGGTCACCGCAGTAGCCCTCCAAGGGCCCCTACATGTGCCTCCAACAGTCCTCCAAGGTCTCTAGGTCACTGCTGGAGGCTCATAGGGCATCTGCCAGCACTCCAAGGTCGTCGTTGTTGCCGTAAGGTCCTTGTTTTTCTACTGAACTGCTGCGGAGTGTGTTTTTCAGACCTCTTGCACGCTCGAACTTGAGTTTTAGGGCACCTTTTAGCCCTCGTATGCATACTTAGTTGATCACATGATCTCCTTCATCTTTTAAAGACCACCATAACACCTACTTCTTCTATCGAGACAAAGCCCTTAGCTACAAACATGATGTCACAAAGCATTACTATCAAACTTAAGGGCACAAAAAATTACGTGATCTGGTCTCGGTCTTTCATGGTATTCATTGGTGGTCAACGAAAACTCTACATCCTGGCTCAATATCCTTTAGATGAAAAGGACAACAATTGTCAGATAAAAAACTACTTGGTCATCAACTGGATGACCAACAATGTTGAGGAACACATTGCCTTGAATACTCTCTATAAGAACACGACTAAGGAGATGTGGGATGATCTTGAGCAAACATACTCCTAGAAGAAGGCAAAGTCATGCCTTGCAAACATTTTTAGGCAGATCTGGTCTGCATCTCAGGGTGATTCCACCCTTATTGAGTACTACATGCATATCACTAGCTTGTATGAGGAGCTTGCGATATTTCAGCATTCATGTTGTACCAAAGATGTACAATAGCGTTCAGTCTGGCAGGTATATCATTTTCTTGATAGCATGCATTCTAGGTACCAGGCAACAAAGAAACAATTTCTTATACCAGGTATATTGCAAACGATGAAGGCCATTTTTTGTCGTTTTGAGGAACTGGAGCCATTTGCTATCCTGTTCCTGCCTTACCTTCAACAGAGAGCTCTGCACACATAGTACGGTTTTCGAGGAGGATGTGACCGTGATTCAGGCTGTGGCCATGGATGTGGACTAAGGGTGAGTATTCGATCGATTTGGGTGGATTTGAGTTATTCGGTTCGATTTGAATTCGGTTTGGGTTAGAAAAATGGAACCCATCACCTAATCGAATTACTTTGGGTTGAGCTATTCGGGTCATTGGTTTGGGTCGATTGGGTCAGGTTAAAACCAAATTAATCAAATTGACTAAAGGTGAAAGTTACCACTTAATATCATGCAAATCACTTTTCCTAAATTAGCTTCAAGCTTACATATCTACAAAGGCTCTTGGTTTAATGTAAGGTTTTGATGACTTATTTGTTTGTTAATAAGAAATAAATTATAATATAGCAACGGTCATTCACGTAATCACGTTTTTCAATTGGATTCTACTTTCCAACATGACAACATGCCTTTAATTCACATATGTCGTCAAACTTATTAGGCTATTCCATTTTCAGTCATTATCATTTATTAATAAGTAAATAAATATAATTAAATATCCTATATAATGGTACAAATATTGTGCACATATGTATATGTATATGTATACATAAATATATTCTTATGATTTGTTGGTCGGGTCGGGTGGGTCTAAACCGCGGGTCACCCATATTGATTGTTCGGGTTGATTGAGTGGGTCGGTTGGACATTATCAAAACCATCAACCAACCCAGTGTCCATATAAATAAAACGGTTTGGGTCCAACCCGGCACGAAAACCCAATAAACCCAAGTCATTTGACCCATATCAAACGATCCGATTGGGTTATTTGGTTTGACCCAAACAACGCCCGCCCCTAATGTGGACGAGAGCCTGTACGTGGATGTGACTTAGGCCGTTATCGTGGGAGAGATTCTACTGCTCCTTATTTTCCACAATGCACTCACCGTGGTCGGTGGAATAATCCGTCCGAATAATGTTGGCAGAAGTTTGGGGTACGCCCCTATCATGTCAATAGTGCCAATGAGGGTGCCTATGATGTAGAGGATGCATCAACTACAACAACCCTCAGTGGTAAGACGGCCCATCTCAATGACAGATTACTCTCGCATGATGTAGATTCTCTAGACTCCTGGACTACTACTTCCAGTGATACTACCACTTCTGCCCTGCCTACTCCTTCAGGTATAGTAGCCAACTCCGCTATCACTTCTGCTCCATCTTGGATTATTAATTCTGGTGCCTCTACTCATCTTACCGGAGAAGGTAGTTTGTTAACCTCCTTCGTATCATCTTCCTCCGTGAAGTCAGTTCGAGTCACCAATAGGATTCACTCACCTGTTACTACTGTCGGAACAATGGTGTAATCATCCAAGCTCCAACTGTTTGGGGTTCAATGTTCTCCTCCAAGCTCCAAGTTGTTCATAAGCTTTGTGTTGAGCTTAATTATCGTGTGATATTTGATGATCATTGTTGCTATTTCCAGGACATTCGGATGAGAGAGATTTTTGATGGGGGTCATGAGAAGAGTGTCCTATATTATCTTGACATACCATCAGATTCCAAGTTTGTTGGTGATGCATCCATCTCCGAAAACCCGCTCCTATAGTATTTATGTCTTGGGCATTCCTCGGTCAAGACTCTCCATGATTTTCCCCGAACTCTCTACTCTGAAACCCTTTCAGTGTGAGCATGCGAGTTCGAGAAACATCATCAAGCTTCGTTTCCTGTTCGCACCATCCATGTAGTAGTAGTAGTTTTTTGTTCCGGTTCATTGTTATGTTTGGAGCGTTCGTTCTGAACATTGAGTGATCATCGCTATTTTATTATCTTTGTCAATAATTATAGTATATCTTCTTGGGTGTATCTAATAAAGGAGCGTTCGGAGATTATTGTCATAAATTTCTTTCAATATGTTAAAACGTCTTTTTCTACGCGTGTTAAGATCATTTGGACTGACAATGCTCTTGAGTTCACTCAACAGGACTTGACATTGTTCTTTACATCTCAGGGAGATGTTCAACAAACCTCATGTCTGTATACCTCACAGCAGAATGGGGTAGTAAAGGAAACTCCGACACTTGCTTAATATTTCCAGATCTCTCAGTCAATGAAATGCTATAATATTCTCTTTCCCATAACTTCGAATACCAGACCAACCCACTAAAATGCAAATAGGGATTAGAAATGTAGTTAATATCACGAAGAATAATGAAATACCGTCTATACCGTCTATACAAATGAATGTTTTCATAAGGAAGCTCAATAAGGTGTAATATGCTTTCCACAAATTGAAATTTGGTCGTAGAACGATCGAATTGTATCCAAAGAACAAGGGAATACAAAAAAGTGATAAGAGATGCGCACAGACCAATCAATCGTATCAGTCGTATTCTGGAATTTGGAATAAAAAGAAGAATAATGCTTCCTAGCACGGGACACAAAAGAAGACTACTTAGATCGAAATAGAAATGTTTGGACTTAGAATGTTCCTAAGCACTATTGGGGGACTGCCATCCTTATTGTTGTCTATCTCATCAACATAGTCCATTCTTCTGTTCTCAAAGGGGGAACCCTATTCTCTTTACTATACCCCACCGAGTCTCCTTTTCCTCTACCTCTGTGATTTTGGTTGTAAGTGCATCTTTCTTGGGTACTCTCGTACTCAAAAAGGCTATCGTAGTTATGATCCTGTTGGGCGTCGATACTATGTGTTTGCCGATGTCACCTTCTTTGAGCAGACAATTTTCTTCACACATGCTATGGGTGACATCCCTTTTGGACCTCACTCCATCAATCGTTCATACTCGCAAGCATATCACTATACTTGATTCTGCATCGTTGTCTATCCCTTGTATGTCACTTTTATGCAGGATAATATGACCACTTCAAGTGCTCCCAGTACTGCTGCCCCCAGATGTGTCTAAGGAACTTCTGATAGCTCTTCGCATGTAAAAAAGGCAATGTACTTATCACCCTATATCACATTTTACTTTTACTGACGGTTTACCCAACTGTGGCAAAGGGATTGCAGATGTCCTGAATGCTATTTATGTTCCCAGAGATCATCATAGTGCGATGCAAGATAAGGGCTGGTGACATGCCATGCATGAGGAGATGGATGCACTTACCTCCCGGGACACATGGGATCTTGTGTTGTACCCCTCGGGAGTTCGACCCGTAACTTGCAGATGGGTCTTCATGACTAAGCAGTCGCTTGATGGGTCCATCGACATGTTGAAAGCCAGATTGGTTGCCAAAGGCTTTACACAAAACCTTTGGGGTTGATTATTTTTGAGATATTCTTGTCAGTTGCCAGATTGGGATCGATACGTACCATTCTCTTTGTTGTCGCTAACACGACCTGGCCTATTTACCAACTTGATGTGAAGAACGCTTTCCTGTATGATGACCTTGAGGAGGAGGTACGCAAGGCCATCTATGGCCTGAAGCATAGTCCCATGGCATGGCTTGACAGACTCACTACTGAGATTAACACGCTTGATTTTCAAAGGACGAGATATGACTCATCTGTCTTTGTCAGACGAACTATCACCGTAATTCTTTTTGTCTATGTTGATGATATGGTTGTCGCAGACGACGATGAAGCCATCATTTTAGAGACCAAGACTTTCCTCCGGAAGGTCTTTGTCACGAAAGTTCTTGGCCAACTTTGTTACTTTCTTCACATTGAGGTGATACGCACTACGGAGGGGCTTCATCTCTCACAAAGGAAGTATTGCCTTGACATTCTGATCGAGGCAAGACTATACGATATAGAACTTAGTGGGTAAATTGGTTTGTCTCACTGTTACTAGGCCTGATATATCATATGTTGTGAGCAGAGCCGGCCAGTACATGGAGACGCCTCTTTACAATCATTGTCAGGATGCTCATCTGGTCCCTCGATACTTGAAGGAATCTCCTAGACGTGGACTCTTCTATGGGGTAAATGGACACACTAATGTCTCCTCCTATACATATGCTGACTATGGCAGCTCGCCTGAGGATCACCATCCATAGTTTACGACATGTTTGTTGGGCATAACCTGGTCACTTGACGAAGCAAGAAGCAGACAATGGTCTCCAAATCAAGTGCAGAGGCAGAATACAGGGCAATGGCCCAAATCACCTGTGAGATCACATGGTTTGTCTCTTTTTTAAATGAACTTGGACTTTCAGTTGCTACTCTTGTACCTTTATACTACGACAACAAGTCTGCCACGTACATTCACAACCAATTTTGTTTTCCATGAGCGAACAAAACACATTGAAGTTGATTGTTATTTCATTCGTTATGTAGTACGAGGACATGTGAGCACTCCACACATCTTCACTGAACTACAACTCTCAGACATCTTCACGAAGGCACTTCCGAAGAATCACCTCTTGTATTTAGTTTTCAAGCAGGGCATGATCGACATATATGCTTCTACTTAAGGGGTAGTGTTAGAGTTATTATATTTTATGCCTTATTTATGTCATGTAATCCTTCGAGGTCTTTTATGTACTTCTCCCTTTTCGCTCTCTAAGGTTTCTCTCTATATAAAAAACCCTATACTTAACACAACAATTCATTCTTTTCTCCATATTATCAATTCTAGATACGAGAACCTATAACATTTATTCCATTGTTCTTGTTCATTTATGTTGGAGTATTTGGTTGTGCGCCCATTGAGTTGTAGCAGGGTAAATGGATCCTGGAGAAGATCCATTTACCCCACCCAAGTTTTAGTCCCACATCATCTAGTGGTGGGACTTGGAGGCTCTGGAGAGGCTATATAAGAAGCCCCAGACCTCCTGTACTCATTGAGAAAAAGTAATGCATAGCATGCCCCTTTGAGGGCTTTTCCTGTGGTTTCATCCCGCTCCTCACGGAGTAGGGTTCCACGCTAAATCAAGGTGTTCCATGTTCTATCTTTCTTGTTTATGCTATGTTTATCAATCGCTTCCGCATTCTTCATATTTTATAACATGGTATCAGAGCGGGTCGATTCTTGTGGATTTTTATGTTCATTATTCGAGATTCGATTATCAGATTCAAAGCGGGATTTTTGTTCATTTTTTTAATCGTGTTCGAAGATTGCTCATGATCAAGGATTTCTAAAACCCTAGCCTTCCAGTTCTCGATTGCGTTCTATCAATCAAGGCTGCAGGGCCTATATCAGCAGTCCATGCCTCATGCTGTGTGGTCCCAGATCTCCAGGCCATAAAGCAGCAGAGCCTCTTTGTGCGCACATCCTCACGCGGCTCCAGGCGAGCCCACATCTCCAACAACATTTCCGCTCGAGTTTAAATGAACTCCTCTTCATCGGGTGAGCCTTCTCCAGAATCTAGATGTGGCGAGCCTGCATCACTCCTTGGTATCGCGCAGGCAGCGTGTGATTCCTCGGCGTAAAGTGGCGCAATACGCCCACGGGCGGCATAGCAGACCAGCCCCAGAGCCTTCGATCGCACGCAACCTTCCAGGCGGAGGCTCTTGTCAAGCCCGACGGCGCAATACATCAGCGATACATCGTACGCCTTCCCTTTGTTGCCGACGGTGCCCAGTCCAGGCGATCCCAGCACCTGCCTCTGTTCAATCACGAACTCCTCCAGAAGCGCCATGGCATCTCCTTCCCGCATGCGGACCTCGCGTGAAGCAACCTCCTAGATCTTGCGCAAAAACAAAAGGGGGAGAGGGGACGAAGCCCTGATCTCAACCACCTCTAGGCGGAGGTACATCGACCGAGCCCCAAACAGGGGCTCTCAAAGCGGCGGCAGCGGAGAAATGGGTTCCCGTGTTGGGAACCCTAAGGGTAGCAGGCCCCTTTTATATATAAAAAAAGATTATGTGATTGAAGCCCAAGGGGGTTGTTGAAGCCTAACGGCCATGAGCCTCTTAAAAAAATGAGGGGGAGCCGTGAAAAGAAAAAAATGTGAATGAGTGATGGGCCCTTTTTGGGCCGTTTTCTGAAAAAAAATGTGTGATAAAAAAAAGAGAAGGAAAATAAAGAAAAGGTGCGTACACAAAAAAAAGCCGTACGCTATTGCAAAAAAAATTGCAAGGAAGAGCCGAAAAAAATTGAAACGGTCAAATGTTATTCATGATTTGAGAGGCCGAAAAATTTGTGAACGGCTTATTGGTATTTGTACCCCTATTTATCTTGTCTTCTCCCAACTTTATGGATGTTCTTTTTCCGACAAGTATGGGAGAAAGGGGGAGTATGGTGTATAGTCACAGGTCCGGATCTAGATTCCATATTCCAGATTTATATGTCAGACTCTACAGTTTTTCAGATGAAGATTCTTCATGCGCAAATCCAGACTCGAAGTTCAGATTCCGAGTTCCAGTTTGATGCACGATTTCAGACTCGACATTTAGATTGGTCAGAGTCCAAGTTCGAGGCACTCCAAGATGAGATGCCCATTTTCGAGATCTCCAAAGAGAGACTCCAGTTTCAGACACGCACAAGTATGCGGTCATTTTCAGATGAGCTCATGTATGCCATCAGTTCGAGGTCCCCATCTTTTCTTGTTTTCAGCTAGAGTTTTCATGTGAGCCATAGGGACTCCATAGTAGAGGACCATTTCCTATGCCATGTTGGCAAGGATTTTCATGTGGTATCATAGGTACACCAGAGCAGTGCACCCTTCTCTGAGCCCGATGGGAGAGACGCAGTTCTCCGACGAGGAGACTATTTTCAGACTCCATTCTTCAGCGACCGTGGATTCCGACGAGGATTGCACAGTCACGGCCTTTTCAGTTCGGCCCTTTTCAGAGATGGAGCAGTTGTCCACATGTTGTGGCGGGCCAGAGTACTCCGACGAGGAGACTCATTTCAGTTGCAGTGACTCTGACAGGCGCAGTTCAGAGCACATCGGAGATTCAGTTTACTCACACTCCAGCCCGTTCATCCTCCTCACCTGCACGACATGAGAAGTAACGTCCTCGACTGCAGCATTGCGCGCGTTGGGTTGATATTGTCCGTAGTGTCCTGTAGCGTTGAGTTGAGTTTATTTCTGTTTGTCCAAGCTAAGCATTGCATGCTCCAGCTTGAGGGGGAGTGTTGGAGTATTTGATTGTGCGCCCATTGAGTTGTAGCAGGGTAAATGGATCCTGGAGAAGATCCATTTACCCCACCCAAGTGTTTAGTCCCACATCGTCTAGTGGTGGGACTTGGAGGCTCTGGAGAGGCTATATAAGAAGCCCCAGACCTCCTGTACTCATTGAGAAAAAGTAATGCATAGCATGCCCCTTTGAGGGCTTTTCCCGTGGTTTCATCCCGCTCCTCACGGAGTAGGGTTCCACGTTAAATCATGGTGTTCCATGTTCTATCTTTCTTGTTTATGCTCTGTTTATCAATCGCTTCCGCATTCTTCATATTTTATAACATAAGTGTCCATAAGTTGATCCATATGGTGATATATTTTGACATCTGTTATTAAATTCTGAAATCCATGGACGGTCTTGTTTTCCTTATACTTAATGCGTGCTTACATAAACCATGCCCAATGCCCATCTGATTATTATTTCTATTTGGACATTCCAGGGGGTCACACCACCCACAAATGATATCGCAAACACTGACAACTACATACTCATTAAGATAATAGTATTGAAGTGATACCATGATCATCTATATAAACCTTGGTGATGGATTTATATGTGCCATCCCAGCCCTAGTCCGGCCCATGAACATTGGGACATGCTTGAGCTTGAGCCGCCCATAAACAAAAAGGCCCGAAATTTTAAATAAAGTATCATATATCTATATTTTTATTTTATTTTATTTTGCTAAATTCTCTTTCTCCTACTGTATTTCAGGATATTACATGGTAGATTTCGTCCAAGCAAAGGTACACACACTGTTGCCATTATTTAATCAGGGCTCAGACAATGTGAACTACAAGCTGCAGTCTACTGCATTGTAAGATGCCAACAATTTTTAATGACGACCATGCTTGTATATTGCAATAATCCATGTAAGCAGCCCTACTTAAAGTCAGAGAAGACTTTGCCATTTTTCTTATTAATCACTCAAAGGAAATTGCTGCATTTTTCATCTTCTTTGCAGGTTCCCCTATTGATGTTGGAAATGACAGCATGCTAAAGTAGGTCGAGAGGTCATGGATGCTTGAAGCGAAGGACAACACCATACTAGATCCAAATGATGCATATGCAAGATTTTGTTGATCCCACCTAAATTTAACTATGCTTTGTAACCTCGAAGTTCTACATCGACCACCACCACATCCCATCATATAATTTCTTATAACTGAAGTGTGGATCAGTGATGGCTGGTTTCTTTTACCTGCCATTTGAAAAGGTGGAAGATGTCCGGAGGAAATAACCGGTTTAGGACTTTTATTTTGAGTAGAGATTTGTTATTGTATATTAACATCGACAAACGCTTGCTTTCTGAAGCATAAGTGATGCTCTCCTATCAACCCATTCCCAGGCAATAAACTATGTTAGGAATGTCCCAGTCCTTGGGGAATTTAGATCACTATTTATCACCGTTGTGTCATTCAAATTTCAACTTATTTTGAGACTTCTAACTTATCCATCAAGACAGTCAAATTTTAACGGTCTCAGATTTGCTGAAATCGACACTGTCTGATGGACATGTTAGGAATGTCTGTTTTACGTGAAATTTGAAACACATATTCTACTTAATATTTTAAGTAAATCCCTCAAGGATCCATTTCAAAAAAAATAAAAAATTGACAAAAAGGGATGGGTGTAGGAAAGTTACTTACACCTGCATTTAGGATCCCCAAACCAATATATATATAGAGAGAGAGAGGAAGAGAGAGAGATCATGTTCCTTTCAAGACCAGTTTGAAATTTTCGAAGACTTTGCTCACTATTTCAAGGATAGGTTATTTTCCTCCACCTTCGGTCTGTTTGTCAATCTCTCACGCAGGTTTGGATCTACATTGGCAAAATGGATTGAGCATGGATCTCTTCAATATCTATACTTGCTATGTTACAATCCTTTGTCCGGTGGGCATCTTCGAACAAGATGGTTAATCCTTTGTGTTAATGTGACTTGAATCCTAACTACTCGTTGGATTGCTGATATGTCTGATCTGTGTCCTGCCTTCTGATTGGCTGAGAGCTGTTGGGCTAGGATTGCTGACATGTCTCTAATCTGTGTCTTGCCTTCTGATTGACTGGGAGCTGTTGGGATGGATTGCTGAATACAAATGATATTTTTCTGTTGCAGTATAAAAAAGGGCCCCAGGGCCACCAGATACTGCATCCTTATTTCTGATCCTGTTTCTCATCCCATATCTGTACTTTCACAGTACCTTCTGTATGACATCTTTCTCCATATAGTGAAATCGATCGTCGCCGCCCAAGGACGTAACCCATTTACGGATGAACATTGTAAATCCTTGTGTCTGCGTCTTGCTTGTTTGATCGTGTTTGTGCGTGTTTGCTTCCGTGATTTGCAACACTTTGGTACGTACTCGAAGCCATTAGGACACTCAAAAGGGTTTTTAGTCATAGAAATCTGCTGTCAGTTTTCAGTAGTTGAGCTCACATGCGACTTCAACTGTTCCATAACAGGGAACCCAACATTTTGTTGCAACGTTAACCTTTCCAAGATGATAAAGAATCTTACAATTAGGAATTATCTGCTCCAGGTTCAACTTCTTTTACTAAAAAATATATATATTTCAGGCTCCGCTGATCGATGAAATAGACAAACATTTCTCGGTACAAATAAGGTTGCAGATTTTCAATGCAGAACTTAAGGAGGGACCTTTTCACCCAGAGAGAGAGAGAGAGCCTCCTAAAGCTTGTCATGACGATCTTATTTCCGAGCCATTCTCGCAGTTATCAAATCTAGTTTCTTACAATAACTTATTCATTATTAATCCTAATAGTTAGATATCGACTACATTAGAAAACCCCATAAAAGTTTACATTAAATATCCAACAAACCATCTCATTGTATTTACATGTACATCGAGCTCAAAAAGGAAAAAAAACTCCCCAACCGCCAAAAACAAGTTACTATCGACTGCATAGGTGATGACTCTGTAAGAGATTAGTCCTCAACGCCTTATGTTTAGACTCTGCAACTGTGGACACTACGAGATTGTATTAAGCTGTGATTTTTATCGGCGTATGTCATCTTAATTAATCCGCCAATGCTTTCTTAATAAATTACAATTGTTCTTCTTAAAAGATTTTTGAACCCTCATCTTCTACGAAAAGGAAATGCACATGCTAGAGGATGTAGTTGCTCAAATGTAGGGGTGCACATGGATCAGATTTTATCTTGATCCGTGTCCAATCCAATCTATATAGATTTTTATTTTTAACATCCATCAGATAGTTAAATCTAATCTAATACACATGGGATTATGGATTAGATATAGTTTTTACACTGATATTTTTCTACTTCATAGTTTAGAATAATAAAATCAAACAAATCCAATCCAATAGTATTTGATTGGATCGAATTATAGATTTTATCCGATCCATGTATACTCCTACTCAAATGTAAATGCTAGTATGTAACTAATTTTCTTTATCAATAACTTAAGGAGTAGGTTATCGAAGTTGCTACTTACCCTTCCTTCTGGCTTCACGTGGAACGATATCATCAAGTCTATCAACCCACCTAAAGATAGCTACGGACCAAAAATTGGAAGTTATTTATTTTATGTGTCTTTTATTTTAAGGCAGCCGTTTGCTACTTAGGTTTGGCTTATCATATACATTTCTACTACAAATTGCATGCTCGACTTATAAGTTCTGCTTCTAAGTCATTTTCATCGCACAAGAATCAATTTGTAACTAGTTTTTTGATCCATTCATAAACATTCTTGTTTATTATTATACTAATACTAACATTTCAACTCTTTTGCCCAAGTTTTTAGACTTATTCTTTACACATTTTTAGTTCTAAGGTATAAAAATAGGATTTTGGTTAGACATGCACTTACTTTGTTTCCCGTAAAAACCTAGCAAGTTAGTATCTTCCACACTTAGAAATCTCGCGAGGTTAAGATGCCACAACGATATGCCGAGTTTAAACCATCGATCACACAAAGCATGCTCACCTATCAAAATCCAACCATCCTGTATTTGTGGACACAAGCACATGCATAAACGAGAATATATGGAGAAAAACTGTTGTGACACTCCAATCAAATATAGGCTAATATTGGAAACTGAGAAACTGTTAAAGTATGCTATACAAATGGAGAATTACTATTTGACAACTTAGCATACAAATTTTAGGTAGTTGCCAGTGACCAATCGGATCCGAACCCAATAAGTTATCATGTTCATCTTTCTTAGATAACGGTCATGAGATCCAAGAACATGACATTACAAATGATATTAGAGTTGATTCTATCTAATAGGGGAAAGGCTACCAAAAAAGTGGACCCACCATTATAGGGGTGTCCATGGGGCGTGTATCCAACCTATTTGATTGTGACCCACCTCGATCTATCACTATTGGACCATTGGTCGACCTGCCTCATTCCAACGGGTATCCGATCATAATAGGTACACTGCAAGTATCACGGGTAATGGGTACATGTGGGTACCCGTGGAAGTACCACCTTTATTAAGAGGAATTTACTTATTTATTGCATAAATATTAATCAAGGGATAAAATCTACAATTATAAAAATTTCATAAACATAGTTTATCAACTTTGAAATTTATGATATGTTTTTATTGTCACTAATGTGCTCTCATATTTTCTATCCAAAATGGGAATTGAACCTTGTGATATGAAATTTGTATTTTGTTTATGGCTTAAGATGTTGATTTACAAACATATCAGCTGGAGAAATGACATATCGAGAATATTTTGATGAAATATTGCCAACATTTCGACGAATCCATCCCCAAATTGATAATGAGTATAAAAAAAGTCAGTGTGAAAATTTTCCATTTCGGTAACCTTTCATCACATCTAAGAAATTGATATTTCAACGATATTGAAATTCAACAAAAAAATCTAGTTATTATTTTGTCAGGGTCATTATTTATACTATTCAAAATAGATACATATACTGATATGTCAAGTGAGAGCCATCAACATGTAAATTTAATCTAATTTATATCACTTTAATTTCTATTATCTTTTGCATCAGATTGTTTGTATCCATTTCATATCCTTATCATTTTCAATGATTTGGTAATACAATTTTCATATACACCAATATATTTATCCGCATCCATGTTTAAAATTTAAAAGCGATAATAACAATGTTTATATATCATCATTTGTACCTAACCATTTGCATCTTTTTGAATTTAGTAGAAGTTTTTAATCGAGTTCTCGTTAATCCCAATAATTTTTTGTATGGACACGACACAAGCACTCAACCCATCATTTTCATAAGAATACCTGTGAATTTAAGGTCAAAAAGCAGGATCTAGGTACACAGTGACTCAGATATGTTTGAACACCTTAGCTACCAATACAAAAGATAGGAGGAGAAAACCTTCTGGAGCGTGCAACCACTACTATTAATGAGAATAAATAATAGATCATGTCACAAAAATGACGTTACGAGTGGTAGATGATGTGACACCCCAACCTATACATAATCCTGCATTGAAAACTCACAAATTGTTAGAAAGATTATAAGAGTGGGGGATTACTTAACAACTTGGACTTGAGCATTTTTTGTGGTTACTAACAAGTCCAATCCATTCCTAGCCCAAAGTTGTCGAGGTCAATTTCCCTCTATAGTAGTCTGTGTGTGAAAATCACGAAAACCGAACAGGGACTAAAATGCAAAATCCAGCTGGATCTGGGCTTAATTGCAAATATGCTTTTATTCCTATGTTCAAAAAATTTATTTGAGTAGTCCGTTCGTAGATCTTGTCGATAGCTTTCCAACGAGTCTAAGAACGCTAAAATACGACATCGGGTGCCTGAGTTATGGCCATTTTAGCGAATAGGGGTCCGGATCCTGTTCGGACCCGAACCCGGATCCGAATCCGGGTCCAAACCAATAAAACCCTTTGTGCACCTTGCCCAAAACGCGCATGCCCTCCTTCCTTCAACCTCCAGCAGTTCCCTCCATTCCTCTCCCCTCTCCTTCACCAAGGACCGTCGGAGCACCTTGGATCGGCGGCCCGAAGCCGGCATCACGTAGGGAAGGATGAGAACGCCTTCTTGTGCGATTTTGCGACACGAACGGTGAGTCGAGTGCACCGTTCTCCGCGGGTGGAGAAACCAAGGTGACAACTTTTCGAGGTACGATGTTCCCTTCCTCTTGCTGTGAATTCCACAAGTTTTTCATCTATATTCGAGTATCATTAGAGCAATAGATACGCTTGTGCTGCGAAATTTTGGATGGTGTTGTGGTTCCCTGCACTTGGATTTCGTCATCATGTTTGTTATGCTGAACGTACATACTTGTTGGATCCCCCTAAAATGATTTAGATTATCCTGTTGTGCAACACGCATTTGGCATTTGTATTGTGCTATCCCATGACTTTCGAATGACCTGATCTTAAGTTGCATACTTCTACAACGATTTAGTCGTCATGGAAGGATTTGAGGAGGTACATTGCAAGGTCCAAAGCCTGCTCATCACTACGGTTGGGACTCATTTCACATCCATCTTTAAATTTTCAGAAAAATAAGTTTGCCATATGTCTATTAGAATACACGTCTTGGAAATTTGTGGAAATTCTTCTCCATACACTACGACTATCACTATCTATGGAAGAACTGTTGGAATTAACTGTATTGGGATAGTTTGATGCAATTTGATGGTCAATATCAAGTTGTATTGATGTATCTCAATTCCTGGAATTCAATGTTTCAACCCTGTGGGGTGTTGTTTAGTCCCACATCGTGGAGAGATAAAACTGGGACTTGGTTTATACGTGGGAAATCCTGAGACTAGTCTGGAAACAGACCAGAGAGGACTTTAGACCACAACACACGCACGCACGCGCGCGCGCCGCGCGCGCGTGCGCCGGGCTCGGGCGCGGCGCGACGCGGCTGCGGCTGCGGCGGGTCACGTACATTCCATCCTTCTACCCGGCGCCTCTTCTTTTCTCTACCCGGCGCCCTTTCCTCTCTCGATCTCGGGTTTCGTCTACGGAGGTGACTTTCGAGGACGCTCAAGCACGGTGCGCACCGTCGACGAGCGTGGACCGTCGGACCCTGGGAGCGGCACGTCAAGGCCATGTGCGCCGGTAAAGTGGGGGGCGCTGTCTCTCTAAGGGGAGTCCTTCAACGGGACGCTTCGGTTGTGATTTCTAACTCTACTTTTTCTTTGTCGCATTGTTTGTCATGATGGTTTCCGGATTTTTCCCTTGCGTGAATATGCATATGTTACTTAATCGGATATTTCTCTTATCATTGTTAACCTGGATTCATACATATGAAAATCTGTTCTGGAAATCTGTGGTTAATCGGATTTTTGTATGTATGATAATGTCGGATTTCTCAACAATCTTAGAGAGACAGCGTTATAACGTGATAAGAAAAATATCGGATTTGAGGTTTCGGTCTCGTGTGGATTTCACTGGTACGCCAGAGAAATTCGGGGGTCAGAATTTCAAGCATTGGCAACAACGCATGAAAATCTGGCTGACCACGATTGGCCTGATTTCGGTTCTGGAAACCGAGTGCCCTAAGTTATCTGAACAAAATCCGGATCCTGAGACGGTTAAGATGGCAGATGCGTGGAAAGAACATGACTGTCTGTGTCATGGGTGCATTCTTACTGCACTATCGAACGTTCTGTTCGATGTCCATGGCGCATCCACCAAGATCGCCAAAGATCTGTGGGAGGAACTGGACAAGAAATACAACACAGAGGATCTGAGTATTGAAAAATACTCAGTATCCAAGTTCTTGAAATTTCAGATGATTGAGGGTAAATTGGTTTCGGAACAGGCTCATGAGTTTTTGTTGTTTCTCCATGGGTTAGCCGAGGCAGAAATGAAACTTCCAGAGAAGTTTCAGGTTATGTCGATCATTGAGAAATTTCCCAAGTCCTGGGAAGATTTTGAGATGTCCCTAAAGCATAGGAAGGGGAAAATTTCTCTGAATGATTTGATGGTCTCGATAGCTATTGAAGAGGAGCATAGGAAACAAAAACCTGTGATGCCTGTAGACGTGAACCCTAAGGTCAATGTGATAACCTTAAAGGGAAACAATGCTAAATGGAAAAATAAGAAACTGAAAGCCAAGGGAAAAATCCAGAAAAAAACCAAAGAACAAACCTTGCTGGCAGTGTGGACATGTTGGACATTGGAAGAAGGATTGCCCTTCTCAAGACCCAACAGAAGCCTACGGATGTCGTTCCTCAGGCTCTTGTGCTGACTGAGGGAGGCGGGCCCGGTGAGGGGTATGTCTCAGTGAACCCTGAACTCTACTTTGTAAACGAGCCTGATGAATCTCGTATCCATCATGCTAAAAACTCCTTATTAAAATCCCTGCTTAGACAAGCCAATAAAAATATTCTTTAATTCTTTGATTTTATCATGTACTATATTGTGTATAATTAACCCTTAATTATTTGTATTTAATTGCCCTTATTTTTCTGTAATTATTTTATCACTCCAAAACCCCCTAAAAATTAGGTAGATAACTTGTCTATAATTCACTGACCTTTAAAACCACTAAAAAAATACAAAAACAACTCAAAACCACAAAATCGGTGTTTTTATCCCCTTAAAAATACCCCCAAAAATAGTTTTTGTACAGATGACCTCTTTTGGCTTTTTGCCCAACATGAAAGTTGTAGATCTCGTCGAGACGAGCAACTTTCATGTTTTGACTTTTTCCTAATTCGGCCTCTAACTATTTCTTTTATATTTTTCTTTGTATTTATGTTTGAATTAATCTGATTGGGCCACGTGGCGCCCTCTGGGCCGCCCACGTGGCCCGCTCTTCTTCACGCCACCTGGCGCGCTTCCTGGACCGTTGGATCGACTCCTCATCGCCTCCATCCCTGCCGCCCAAACCCGCCTCGTTCACAGCCATTGGATCTGATCTTCAGATCAGATCTTAACCGCACACTGGCGCCTAAACCACAGCCCTCCGATCAACCTATCATCCAACGTACCGCCTCGCGCCACGTCTTCTCTCCCCCACAGCCACCCGATTCCTCTGTCATCCCACGGCTGACAAGGCTCTACGTCACCCTTTAAATCTCCGCCATTCGATCTTCCCCCTAGACATCTAAACCGCTCTTTTGCGCCTAATCTCTACCGTCGGATCAGATCTTTTGATCTGATCCTAACCCTCCCTTCGCGTCATCATCCCAGCCGTTGGATCGTCAGATCCAACGGTCCTCCGTTGTCTCCTTCCTCCGGCCGAGTCCCTCTCCAGACGTTACGATACCCGAGCCCATCACCCCCTTCCAATTCTAGCCGTCGCTCCGACCATTCCCTTAAGCTCGTAACGCCTCCCCCGCATAGCCCGCTCCTCCATCATCCTCGCGCCATCTCCAGAGCTCCCGGACGTTACCCCATCGAAATTACACCGCCTCTCCAAAAACGCTCCACACCACTGTAACCCCCGACCACCTCCGCCTATAAAATGCCATCTCCGCCACCGCTGCACCTCATCCACCAATCACGGGGCTTCGGCCCAGCCCTTGGCCCTCCGGTGACAGCGGAGCGGCCCGTGTCGAGGCGTCGACGGCCGAAGCATGCAGGTGTGATCCATGGCACCTTGCCATGTAAGCTCCGCCCCAATTGGCGGTAGCCCGAGCTCCGTGCACCGGCCGCGCACGCTGGGCGACGACCCCGAGCCTCCCATGGAGCTCAGCTCAGGTCATATTCTCCACGAACTCCTCACTCCGGCGAGGTGATTTTCTTGCTTTTTCTAGCATTTTTTCCTGTTGCCTACGACCTTCACCACCATCACCTGATCACTTCCCAACCTTCGTCGCGCACCACTCATCCTCGCGCCCCCCTCCGCGAACGCCTCTCCTTTCTCCACAACCATGTCTACCTCCCGTCACCTCCTCCTCTGCTCCGCCAGGGAAGGAGACCCTGGTCCTCCACTCCGATCACCTCACAAGGACCCCACTCCACTCACTACACGCACACGAGCTTTGGATGTCTTCTAACCTTGCAGGTACCCTCAATGACCGGAGCTCGCGCCACCCTGTCGATTGCCACTTTCTCCTCCGACGACCATGCTCCTTCTCGCTGCTCCAGATGTCGCCGGAGCTCCACAAGGCCTCCACGATTCTCGCCAGGAGGTTACACGCCTTCCTCGACCTTCAGAAGACCTGGCGAGGCTAGGCGGAGCTATCAGCAGCTCGTCGGAGCCCCGCCTTCTCCGGTGGGCTGCGGAGGAAGATGGAGCTACAGGTGCCGTCCGATCATCAGGATCGGGCGGCTAGGATGCATCCACGTGGTTACTCAAGACTTCACCCGAGCCTCCACTCCGAATCTATAGGCTTGGGTGGACTGAACCTAGAGCCGGACCTCCAGCAGCTGCCACGTGGTCCCAAAGCTGAGGTTCTTCCCGAGCCTGGCTCCTCGCGTGCGTAGCACGTGAGGTGCTGGGCAAATTGCAAGAACGACCCCAGAAGAATTGATATTTGCCCTTTGGTCCCCAGGCACGTGCCCCCACGTGCGTGCCTGGGTAAATTATAAGGAGGCCCTCCAGGTTTTGAAGATTTACAAATAAGTCCCTGCGCGCAATGGGAAAATTTCACTTGGGCCCAGGCGGTTTTCATTAATTGCATTTAGGTTCCTCCAGGGAACTAAATGCAATATTTATCCCTTTATTTTATTGCATTTTTATTACAATTATGCCCTTGCACTGTTTTTAGCATAACTTGAGCATCGTAGGTCCAAATTGCATAATTTTAGTGTCGTTTTGATCCTTGTTTTGTCCTCTTCATCTTAGCGTACTTGGTTGTCTCATTTGCTCATGTTTTAAATGAAGTGAATTTTCATGTGCAAATATTGGGACTCTACTCTCCTTGTCTGGCTTTGATCCGATGACCGCTTTTTAATGTTATGATTAATATGACACTGATTTCATTTCTATGTTGTTGCTCATAATTTTTAGGGTATAATTGTAGGCTTTATTATTCTCTTGCATTCTTATTTCATGCATCACTTTATATTTGCATAAAAACCAATAAAAATACATGCATCATAACATCACTTTGCATTGCCTTGAAAATATCATAGTTTATCATAATTTGCATATGGACCTGAAAGTGAGATTAAATCGCAGTGAACTTCATGAATCAAAATTCAATACTCACTTTAGGCTGCTGTATTCCTGTGTTCGACCTTGGTACACTTGCCAAGTATAAATATTCCACAGCATTCAAAGTCTGTGGTTTTTGCTGAACAAAATTCGCCTCCTGTACTACAACATTATTTATATTTATTAAAGAGGCGAATTTTAGCGTTCATCAAATGGCGCCGCTGCCGGGGATACGGCTTTGCTTAATTTTTGGATTTTGATTTTTTTTAAAATTATTTCAAAATTTGGTCCTTATCTCATGCATCATTTCTTTGCACATTATTTGCTGATTTAATTTCTTTGAGATTCTAACTTTTCTCTTTTGTGGCAGGGCCCATGAAAATCGGGGACGCCTGATCGTCATGGAGGCGCGAAGTTGGGAGCTTCCGCTGAAGAGGGCGCAAAAGAAGCCGTGAAGAAATTCTAGGATTTTTATCAGTCAAATAGCATTACATGTTGTAAAAAAAATTTGCATCTGCATATTTATTTTCAGTCTTACATATTGTACTCAAAAAAAAATTCCCCCCCACACCTACACTGCACATGCACATACTCACCCCCACCCTTCCCCTGTATATTTCGCTCACTCTCTCTCTCTCTCTCTCTATCTCTCTCTCTCTCTGTGTGTGTATCTATTTTTCAAGAACCCTCTCCCCCTCACCCTTGTATCATAGAACCCCCCCTAACACAGATCTTACTTAGGCTATTTGTAGCCTAAGTATAGGGGGGACCTGCCTGTTCATCCCTCCCTCATTCTGTCTTCTTATACTTAGGCCGAGTTTGGCCTAAGTATAGGGGGACCCTCCTCCTCAGTTCCTCTATATCACCCTGTACTTAAACCGAGCCTTGGCTTCATGGCACTTGTGCTATGAGGACATACCAAATTTTAAGTATAGGGGGTATACCGTATATTATTGTATAGCCTTAGCTCGCGTTTTTAAAACTTTTTAAAATTTTATTTTTTCGGGCTAGGTTTTGGTAAACCTGTGAACTGAGTTTTGTAAAAACCTTGTAAAAAAAATTTTTCTTAAAAATTGAGGGATTAATCTTTATAAATAACCCTTTTTCAAAAAAAATTGAAAAATTAAAAACGTTTCTCGAGATTTGACTCTGACTACTAGGCTTAGTAGACATTTTCAGTGAGGGAACCTCGGTCTCCCTTAGCAGAGTGGGTGGTTTAAAGGACACCGCATATGGCACTGTCCTTAAGGATCACGGGTCTCGACCCGCACTTACACCCATACTGGCTGAGAGTGGATACTTTTATTTATTTGAGCCTGGGTCAGTCATTGTCTCTCCCCAAAAAAAAATTTAAAACCCATAAAAATTTGCAAAAGATAAAAATCAAACAAAAATTCTTTAACCCATAGAGTTGGTGTATTCCTGACACATTCACATTCACTCAAGGCTTGAGGATTTTGAGGACACTGGATCTCTGGGATCTTGAGAGTCTGAGTTAACATGCCTTAGTCATTAGGGTTTTCATGACTTGAATATCGACACTCCTCTGATTTGAAAGATTTGAGTGCTATATTGCACTCTTCATCTCTACCTTCAAGAAAATATGATCAGCACAGTCACTTCCACAACTGCATGATTGATGAGCTGAGATGAGATATCACTTGAGGAACTAGGACCAGAGAAACGAGTTTAGACCCAATCTAATGATATTCGAGGATGGGATAAAGTTAATGAAGGCTTTAGAAAACCTGAATGTCAGCAAAACCCTAGCCAGTATGTGAACAAGATTCATATGCTATCTCTTTGATATTTACCTAGAAGTGCCAGGGTGTGATGAAACCTAAAGGAATTTGTTGATCAGTGTGCGCCAATCTCTTGGTAAAAGCAGTGGAGCTAGCCAACAAAAGAAATGAAATGTCAAAGAAAAGCTCTAAATCAAAAGTCAAATTCCAAATGAGCTTCCACCAATGGCGAGCGCTCCCAAACTTTTTTAAAGTGTCCACTTGGACCAAGCGTTAATTAGGACCAGGAGTCGGGCTGACACCAAAAAAGGGCTCTGCATCGTAAATGCTACAAGTCTGGGTGTCGAAGGTATCTTAGATACTCAAAAGAGACACACCCCGGTGTATTCCCAGAAAAACAAGTGCAGACGACTCCAACTCTCTTGACGGACACATTGATCAACAAAATAATAATATACATGTGTTGAGTAAAAGGCACTCGAGAGGCCCCTTGTTCCAATGTGAGGGTGAGAAAAATAGACACAATCCCATATCCTTCCATCATCTGGCCGTCCATCTACACTTTCAAGTCTGACAAACTAATGAGACGGTTGACTGAAGCAAGAATAGACTTATTCTCTAGTGTTGAGGATTAGGTCTGGAGGAAGATCTTTGGGACTGGAACTTTGGGTGATGCGTCAACTCGGCTCTCATGAAATGCAGTACACTAAATGTCATATCCTTATATTATATGTACAAAAAGAGAGTCTGATAATCAGAGAAGTTGGATTCCTTCTGACTAAGGCTTGGATAAACCTGGAATTTTAGGATAACTTAAGGTCAAGAGTCTTTGAAAGATCAAGCCTTGTAAATTTCACGCGCACTGTCAGGAATTAATCCGACTCCTTCATTCTTTAGATGGTCGAGGACGAGCATGGTTTAAGTATAGGGGTATGATGAATCTCGTATCCATCATGCTAAAAACTCCTTATTAAAATCCCTACTTAGACAAGCCAATAAAAATATCCTTTAATTCTTTGATTTTATCATGTACTATATTGTGTATAATTAACCCTTAATTATTTGTATTTAATTGCCCTTATTTTTTTGTAATTTATTTTATCACTCCAAAACTCCTAAAAATTAGGTAGATAACTTGTCTATAATTCACTGACATTTAAAACCCCTAAAAAATACAAAAACAACTCAAAACCACAAAAACGGTGTTTTTATCCCCTTAAAAATACCTCCAAAAATAGTTTTTGTACAGATGACCTCTTTTGGCTTTTTGCCCAACATGAAAGTTGTAGATCTCATCGAGACGAGCAACTTTCATGTTTTGACTTTTTCCTAATTCGGCCTCTAACTATTTCTTTTATATTTTTCTTTGTATTTATGTTTGAATTAATCTGATTGGGCCACGTGGCGCCCTCTGGGCCGCCCACGTGGCCCGCTCTTCTTCACGCCACCTGGCGCGCTTCCTGGACCGTTGGATCGACTCCTCATCGCCTCCATCCTCGCTGCCCAAACCCGCCTCGTTCACAGCCATTGGATCTGATCTTCAGATCAGATCTCAACCGCACACTGGCGCCTAAACCACAGCCCTCCGATCAACCAATCATCCAACGTACCGCCTCGCGCCACGTCTTCTCTCCCCCACAGCCACCCGATTCCTCTGTCATCCCACGGCTGACAAGGCTCCACGTCACCCTTTAAATCTCCGCCATTCGATCTTTCCCCCTAGACATCTAAACCGCTCTTTTGCGCCTAATCTCTACCGTCGGATCAGATCTTTTGATCTGATCCTAACCCTCCCTTCGCGTCATCATCCCAGCCGTTGGATCGTCAGATCCAACGGTCCTCCGTTGTCTCCTTCCTCCGGCCGAGTCCCTCTCCAGACGTTACGATACCCGAGCCCATCACCCCCTTCCAATTCTAGCCTTCGCTCCGACCATTCCCTTAAGCTCGTAACGCCTCCCCCGCATAGCCCGCTCCTCCATCATCCTCGCGCCATCTCCAGAGCTCCCGGACGTTACCCCATCGCAATTACACCGCCTCTCCAAAAACGCTCCACACCACTGTAACCCCCGACCACCTCCGCCTATAAAACGCCATCTCCGCCACCGCTGCACCTCATCCACCAATCACGGGGCTTCGGCCCAGCCCTTGGCCCTCCGGTGACAGCGGAGCGGCCCGTGTCGAGGCGTCGACGGCCGGAGCATCCAGGTGTGATCCATGGCACCTTGCCATGTAAGCTCCGCCCCAATTGGCGGTAGCCCGAGCTCCGTGCACCGGCCGCGCACGCTGGGCGACGACCCCGAGCCTCCCATGGAGCTCAGCCCAGGTCATATCCTCCACCAACTCCTCGCTCCGGCGAGGTGATTTTCTTGCTTTTTCTAGCATTTTTTCCTGCTGCCTACGACCTTCACCACCATCACCTGATCACTTCCCAACCTTCGTCGCGCACCACTCATCCTCGCGCCCCCCTCCGCGAACACCTCTCCTTTCTCCACAACCATGTCCACCTCCCGTCACCTCCTCCTCTGCTCCGCCAGGGAAGGAGACCCTGGTCCTCCACTCCGATCACCTCACAAGGACCCCACTCCACTCACTACACGCACACGAGCTTTGGATGTCTTCTAACCTTGCAGGTACCCTCAATGACCGGAGCTCGCGCCACCCTGCCGATCGCCACTTTCTCCTCCGACGACCATGCTCCTTCTCGCCGCTCCAGATGTCGCCGGAGCTCCACAAGGCCTCCACGATTCTCGCCAGGAGGTTACACGCCTTCCTCGACCTTCAGAAGACCTGGCGAGTCTAGGCGGAGCTATCAGCAGCTCGCCGGAGCCCCGCCTTCTCCGGTGGGTTGTGGAGGAAGATGGAGCTACAGGTGTCGTCCGATCATCAGGATCGGGCGGCTAGGATGCATCCACGTGGTTACTCAAGACTTCACCCGAGCCTCCACTCCGAATCTATAGGCTTGGGTGGACTGAACCTAGAGCCGGACCTCTAGCAGCTGCCACGTGGTCCCAAAGCTGAGGTTCCTCCCGAGCCTGGCTCCTCGCGTGCGTAGCACGTGAGGTGCTGGGCAAATTGCAAGAACGACCCCAGAAGAATTGATATTTGCCCTTTGGTCCCCAGGCACGTGCCCCCACGTGCGTGCCTGGGTAAATTATAAGGAGGCCCTCCAGGTTTTGAAGATTTACAAATAAGTCCCTGCGCGCAATGGGAAAATTTCACTTGGGCCCAGGCGGTTTTCATTAATTGCATTTAGGTCCCTCCAGGGAACTAAATGCAATATTTATCCCTTTATTTTATTGCATTTTTATTACAATTATGCCCTTGCACTGTTTTTAGCATAACTTGAGCATCGTAGATCCAAATTGCATGATTTTAGTGTCGTTTTGATCCTTGTTTTGTCCTCTTCATCTTAGCGTACTTGTTTGTCTCATTTGCTCCTGTTTTAAATGAAGTGAATTTTCATGTGCAAATATTGGGACTCTACTCTCCTTGTCTGGCTTTGATCCGATGACCGCTTTTTAATGTTATGATTAATATGACACTGATTTCATTTCTATGTTGTTGCTCATAATTTTTAGGGTATAATTGTAGGCTTTATTATTCTCTTGCATTCTTATTTCGTGCATCACTTTATATTTGCATAAAAACCAATAAAAATACATGCATCAAAACATCACTTTGCATTGCCTTGAAAATATCATAGTGCATCATAATTTGCATATGGACCTGAAAGTGAGATTAAATCGCAGTGAACTTCATGAATCAAAATTCAATACTCACTTTAGGTTGTCGTATCCCTGTGTTCGACCTTGGTACACTTGCCAAGTATAAATATTCCACAGCATTCAATGTCTGTGGTTTTTGCTGAACAAAATTCGCCTCCTGTACTACAGCATTATTTATATTTATTAAAGAGGCGAATTTTGGCGTTCATCAGAGCCTAATGAGTGGCTTGTTGATACAGGTGCAAATGTCCACATTTGTAATGACAGAACATTCTTTGTGTCTTATCTGGCTTCAGCCGGTGGTACAATAATGATGGGGAACATATCTGCAGCCAAGGTGCTTGGGTCCGGACAAGTCGAGCTGAGATTCTCAACTGGACGAGTTTGGACTTTGCGCAGGTTGTTGCACATTCCTGATATTAAAAAGAATGTCCTGTCTGGTTCTTTATTAGTTAGAGAGGGTTTTCAGTTAGACTTTAAATGTAATAAAGTAGTTTTTCTGAGACATGGTGTTTTCTTTGGCAAAGGATATTTGGCTTATCATGATCTTTTATTTAGAATAAGATGTGACATTGATAGTTCAGTTAATAATATTTGTGGTTTTGATTCTTCTACTTATGTTGTTTCAAATATTGAATCTACTGATTTATGGCATACTAGGCTAGGACATGTAAATTTCAATTCTATGAAAAGAATGATGAAATTTGACATGATTCCTAATCATACTACAGACAAACTCACCAAATGTAAAATGTGTGCTCAAGCTAAGTTACCTAGAAAGCCTTTTCATTCTGTGAATAGAGAAACTGAAATTCTAGACTTAGTTCATTCTGATATTTGTGAGTTTGGTGGTGTAATGACTAGAGATAACAAAAGATATTTTATCACCTTCATAGATGATAGCAGTAGATACTGTTATGTTTATCTGCTTAAAACTAAGGATGAAGTCTTAGAAAAATTTCTTATTTTTAAGAATGAAGCAGAAACACAAGTCGGGAAAGTAATTAAACGTCTAAGGTCAGATAGGGGTGGTGAATACACATCTAAAATATTTTATGGACAATGCAAACTATTTGGCATAGTTCATGAGGTCACTGCACCATATTAACCACAGTCCAATGGAATAGCAGAACGAAAGAATAGGACCCTAACTGATATGGTCAATGTATTTTTACAAAGTTCTGGGCTACCATCTTACATGTGGGGGGAAGCTTTGAATACGGCCTGCCATATTCTGAATAGAGTTCCCTTAAGGCATAAAGATAAGAGTCCATTTGAACTTTGGAGAAATAGGAAGCCAAGCCTAAAATATCTTAAGGTGTGGGGATGCATGGCTAAGGTCTTAGTCCCAGAACACAAGAGAAAGAAGCTTGGATCCAAAACAGTTGACGTGGTCTTCTTGGGGTATCTGGAAAAGAGTTATGCCTATCGATTCTTAGTAATTCAGTCTGAGATCACAGGCATAGATACTAATACTATTGTTGAACTTCGTGATGCTACATTTTTCGAGGATATTTTTCCAATGAAAAAAGGGATTCCTGAAAATCTGACTAGTGACGTAGCCTCAACATCTGGTTCTATTCCACAACAAATAGAAAAGATGTCAGATGTGGGGGCTACCTCTTCTGAACCCAATGAATTTTGGAGGATATTGAACCTAGACGAAGCAAGAGAGCTAGGATTGCCAAGGATTTAGGTAGCGATTTTGTCTCCTACCAAATCGAGGGTGATCCTCCCACATACAAGGATGCCATGGCTTCTACTGAAGCAAGGCATTGGAAGGACGCTATTAAATCTGAAATGGATTCGATCATTTCAAATGGCACGTGGGAATTGGTCGATCTACCTCCTGGGTGTTCCACCATAGGAAGCAAATGGGTATTCAGAAGAAAACTTAGACCGGACGGATCCATAGAAAAATATAAGGCAAGACTTGTAGCCAAAGGTTTCAAACAGAAAGAGGGTATTGATTATTTTGATACCTATTCCCCTGTTACTAGAATGACTACGATTCGGATGCTCATTGCGTTGGCCTCCATATATTTGATCTCACAATTCATCAAATGGATGTGAAGACTGCCCTTTTATATGGTGATCTTGAGGAGGAGATCTATATGGACCAACCTGAGGGATTCGTAGCATCTGGTAATGAAAGAAAGGTCTGTAAGCTTGTAAAATCTCTTTATGGATTAAAACAAGCTCCGAAACAGTGGCATGATAAGTTTGATAAGACTATCCAGTCTTATGGCTTTATTGTTCATGAATCCGATAAATGTGTGTACTCTATGATTAAAGGTGATATGTTTGTTGTCTTATGCCTATATGTAGATGATATTTTGATATTTGGATCAAACATAAGGATAGTGGAAGAAACCAAGAGGTTCTTGAGCAGTAAGTTTGAGATGAAGGACTTAGGAGTTGCAAATGTGATTTTAGGGCTCAAATTGATTAGATCTACTAATGGGATAGCTGTGTCTGAGTCACATTATACTGAGAAGGTTCTTGAAAAATTTGACTATCATAGCTGTAAATCTGTATGCACTCCTTATGATTCATCTAAACCACTCTGCAAGAACAAAAGTGGAGTACCTGTAGCACAACTACGATATTCCCAGATTATAGCAAGCTTGATGTATCTTGCGAACTGTACTCGACCTGATATTTCATTCACGGTCGCAAAGTTGAGTAGGTATATGAGCTGTCCTGACCGTACTCATTGGGAGGCCTTGGATCGAGTGTTGAAGTACCTTAAGGGTACTGCACTTCTTGGACTGCATTATGGTAAATATCCTCCTGTCTTAGAAGGATATAGTGATGCAAGTTGGATAGGTCAAATGGAGGACTCCGGGAGTAACGGTGTGACTGGGTATGTATTTACCCTTGGAGGCGGTGCAGTCTCCTGGAGGTCTGTGAAACAGACCATCTTGGCTCGGTCTACTTTTGAGGCAGAACTGTGTGCTTTGGACGCAACAGGTATAGAGACTGAATGGCTTAGGGAGCTTCTCTCTGAGATGCCCATGGTGGGTAAGCCGATATCGGCAATTTCTTTACATTGTGATAGCATGACTACTATTGCAAAGGTAAAGAGTTCAAAGTACAATTAGAATACAAGAAGACATATCCAAGTTAGACTTAAGTCTATTAGGGATTTGGTGTCTTCTGGAGTGATTGCTGTGGAATTTGTTGGTACCAAAGATAACACGGCAGATCCACTTATAAAGGGACTTGATAGATCTTTAGTCCAAAAATCCAGACTTGGGATGGGGCTGAAACCCACTGAGAGTTTACCCGCAGTAGCAACCCAACCAAAATGAGTAGAGATCCCACAAAAAAAAGGTTCAATGGGAAAAACAAGCTGTAAGGGGAACTGGTTGGCACTCAATATGCAATACTTTGCATGTGAGTCCTATCCCTGGAAAGTCGAGTGCCAGAAAGCTGCAGGAAAAGGTTGAGCATTATGCTCTTAATGGATTCAAGCTTTTATAAGCAGGATATGAGCAGTGCATCCTTGGAGAATGCCACCTATATGAGTATTTCTGTGGGCCGCAGATAAAGGATGAGGGTTTATCCTTAATATACTCATGAAACAGGGAAGGGTGCAAGGCCACTAATAGCACCAAAATCAGAAGATTGTCACCATAGACTTCACTCTGTTGTTACCCCTCGATACCATTACATCAAAGGATTAAAGTTCAAGATTTAGTTCACTTTATTCCTGTGATGGTGAAAGGGGATAACTCAGGTAAAGGTTCAAACCGGAAGGTACCTTTACTGAAAGAAGAGTGTGGAAACCCGAGATTCTTGGTTCTTTGTGTTTCAACAGTGAATTCGTGGGGGATTGTTGAAATTAACTGTATTGGGATAGTTTGATGCAATTTGATGGTCAATATCAAGTTGTATTGATGTATCTTAATTCTTGTAATTCAATGTTTCAACCCTGTGGGGTGCTGTTTAGTCCCACATCGTAGAGAGATAAAACTGGGACTTGGTTTATATGTGGGAAGTACTGAGACTAGTCTGGAACAGACTAGAGAGGACGTTTAGACCACAACACACGCACGCACGCGCCGGGCCGGGCCGGGCCGGCGCGGTTGCGGCTGCGGCTGCGGCTGCGGCGTGGCGTGGCAAAGACCGAGTCGGTTTTGTAACTGCGCGTTTGAATTCCAAGGGGTACGTCCCATTATCCTCTCACGAAAACGTAACCGCCGGGGCGCCTTTAAGTATCTCTTAAAGTGCGTGGGTGCGGGTCACGTACATTCCATCCTTCTACCCGGCGCCTCTTCTTTTTCTCTACCCGGCGTCCTTCCTCTCTCGATCTCAGGTTTCATCTACGGAGGTGGCTTTCGAGGACGCTCAAGCACGGTGCGCACCGTCGACGAGCATGGACCGTCGGACCCTGGGAGCGGATTTTTGTTCTGGAAATCTGTGGTTAATCGGATTTTTGTATGTATGATAATGTCAGGATTTTCTCAACAAGAACATCTGGGTATACAAGTATATAGTAATGGTATTCACGAATTTTGATTTCGTTGGTGTGAGGTTCTTCGATTTCACAAATATTCCAGAAACAGGGTTGTTGCAGAAATGGCTCATTATTTTAGGAGTGCACAAACCCTTGATCTGTGCAAGGAGAATATAATGTAGTTAGAAGTGGAAAGTTGGATGTCTAATCCCTTGTAATATTCTGATGCTTAATGACGTCTAACGTGCCACAAACGAATTTGTTTGACCAAAAAGGATGCATGGGTAAATGAAGAATATCATGGGCTTTTAGTATTGGAGTGGTCTCCTCAAGAAGAAGTGTGAAACACCTTGAATGGAATAAAGTCCTCAAATTTGATAAATTCCTAGATATATAAATGACATGACTATATCATAGTGGTGTGAGCTGTGATAGAGATACTCTATATGTATCTTACAGATCATGACAGGGATCAAATAACCAACCAAGCAAATGATTTTGCTTAGATTTTAAGTTATCCATAAATATAAGTAGATGGTAAATTAAATATAGATCACCGCATAACAAACTAAAGTATATTAGACAAATAAAATTTTGAAAACCTTCCCTTCGGATACTTGCGTGGTATTTATGGATGCAGGATTCTGGATGGAGTACCTTGCATGGGAGATACTGGAACTGTCTTCCATTGACAGTTTTTGGTGTTTAAATAATATATCTAGTAGTCTATTCATGAAGCCAAGTTCAAAGGAGTCTTAGAGGTAATGTATTATCTATCTACCTGATGTCGATTATCTAGTATTCAGTCTGGAAGATATTAGGTTTGTGCTCAAGTGGAGCCATTTCCAAAGGGTTATTGTCCATGCTGCGGTGAGTTGATCTTAAGTGGCATGTGAGTATTGGAATATTTGTCGCCAAGGAAGGGGGCATGCACCCTTGGGGCCCTGGGTAGAAGCCTAGAAGACCGCGATCCCAACTGCTATTGTAGCTGCGATGGTTGGGGGACATGTTGCTTGGCACACCGAGTTGCTGATCTGACGGTGTTGGCCTCGGCACTTGCGTGCTTTAGCCCGGTGCTCGAGCGCTGGCCAACTAGTCATGATTGGTCGGCTAGTGTTTTGCTTGTCACTTAGAGTTAACACTCGTGTACGGGCCATTGTAGGCTACATTGGTCGGTATTCCGAGTGGGAGCGCCAAGAGGGTAGTTCCGAGAAATGTGGTTAATGAAGTTGGGGATGTGACGTGAATCTCCTATGCATAAGGAGGATTGGGCTAGTCGCGAAGATTCGCGGGTTGGAATCTAGATTGTGAATCGGGAGTATCAATTGTGAAGTGCAACTAAGTGGACGTGTTGGGAACTTAGTTAAATGCATTGTACCCTGTCGCATGCCTACGGAGGCACCCCAACCGTAAGGTATTCTTTTTGCCTTAGAGTCATAGTATGGGGTCTCACCAGACCAAGACCACAGACTATCCACAAAGCTTGGTTGCTCATATCCATATCTAATAACCATAATAAAAATGTGATTCTTGTGAGATCTGGTTACCTGGTTTCTTTTTCTTTTGCAGACATTTAAATTTTTATCCTACTTGTTGTTGTATAATTTTATCTAATTCGTATTGGGCAACTTTGCTCATAACGTACCTACGTGTGGATCCGCAGGTCCTCAGCAGTAAGCAGTTTGGAGACATCACTTTTAGTGCAGCTTCACTACACTTCTTGTAGCACAGTTGGTAGTAGTTTTTACTGTCTTCTTTACTTGTAGTTTCTTTCTGAGAGACTTGGCATGTAATATATAATTGTAGACATCTTTATTTATGCTTACATGCATATTTTTGTGGACATGGAAATGATCAATGGAATGTGATTGTGAACAGGTCATGAATGGAAAAGAAAATTTTAAATTCCAGTAAATTGTGTTATTTCTCCTGCTTATGTGTATGTCAAGTATTCGAATGTGGAAATATGTATGCGTGGAATTGGTTTGCCGAATACCCGGATCCTAGGGGCGTCACAATGTGGATCTAAGCACGGGACGTCAAATACCTTCAAACTGTAAATGCTTGACAAGATTGGTTTGGTCTATAAAAATCATTGGTGTTAATATTAGAAAATAAGAATGCGGAAGCAGAATGATAAACAGAGCAAAAGATCAGAAAAATAAACATGAAGAACTAGAGATTTTCGTGGAACCCTACTCCCAAAGGAGCGGATGAAACCACGGAGACTGCCTCAGAGGGCTGATAATCTATTGCTTTTCTCATATGGATACAATGGATGTGGGGGTCTATATATAGCCTCCACTGACTCTCCACATCTTCGTACTGGTAGATGTGGGACTAAACTCTGGATGAGGTAAATGGATCATGGAGAGATCCATTTACCCATCTCCCTCATAAGTGACGCATATAAACAATCCAACACCTCCCCCCCCCCCAAAGCTTGGGCATGTAGTGCTCAGCTTGTACAATCAGAAAGAAAAACTCAACTCATACTACAAGACACTATAGACAATATCAACTTAACGCGCACAACTGTCGCTTGCTGTCGAGGACGTTGCTTCTCATGCTGTACAAGTGAGGAGGACGAATGGGTTGGGGAGCGAGTCAACTAAATCTCCTCGTCGGAGAGCATGTGCTTTGTACTGTGCCAGTCAGAGTCACTGCAGCTGAAATGATACTCTACTCTGGAGTCCCTATGAAACCATGAAAATCCTTACCCACATGACGAAATGATCCTGTACTCTGAAGTCTCTATGGCTCACATGAAAACTCTGGTCGAAACATGAAAAAATGGGAACCACACAAAAGATGACAAACATGTGCACATTTGAAAAGAAGATCGTATACATGTGCGAATCTAAAACTAAGGACTCGGAATTTGAACGTCGAGTCTTGATCATCTGAACTGTAGAGTCTGAAGAATCTAGATGGTCTGGACTCTGACATCTGAATCCAAAACAATCCTATGACTCTACACCATACTCCCCCTTTCTCCCATACTAGTCGGAATATATACCATCGACTATGTTGGGAGAAAACAATAAAATGAGGATGAACAAAAAATAATTAGCTGATCACAAAATTTTCAACTTCCCTCAATAAAATTTCCCTTATTTGAGAATGATATTTTTCCTCGGTTGTTTCAATTTTTCAATCAATTTTTTAATAACCGTCACATCTTTTTTAAGTTGTGGATCATTTTTTCCAACTTTTTTTCTTCTTCTTCTTCTTTTTTCCATATACGATTTTTTACATATCTTTTTCTCCTTTTTCTTTTTTCAGCTCTCCCTTTTTTTCCATTGAGCTCTAAAACAAATAGTACCCACACAATTTTTTAAAAGTGAGACCCACATGGTCCGTTGCAGCTGCAGCCCTTCATTTTTTTAAAATAAAAAGGAACTATGGAGACTCCCCTTTTCTTCCATGCACCACTTCATAAACCTGGGTTTGATATTTATTTTTCTCTCTCCTTTGTAGTCATATAAGTCTATTTCCGAATCGCTCTATCTACTATTGTTATAAGGGTTTATAACCATTCGATGCTCTTTATTTTGATCTCGGTGCTATTTTTATCCTAGTGCTAAAATTGTTCAAGTCTAGTGCACATTTTGGATTGCAGAAGAGACACAATAGGCATGATGAGATGCTGTCATGGCAAAAGGCAACTCTGTTGAGCGAGGACGCACCCGCCTTTGTTGGACTTGGATACGTCGATCCCTCCAGGAGATGGACGTTGCCGTTTTAAATGGTGAAGGAGATGGGCATGATATGGTGATAATTTGAAGTAATAAGGGAGAGGGGAGGCTCTATGTTTTTCTTTCAAGTGGATGGGAGGGAAGGTTTCGTCTCAAGTGGATTCAATCAATGGTCCATGCAATGTTATCATCCATGAAACCATTATATAAACTCCATGGCGGCTTTTACATTTGCATGCATCTCACCCTCTGTAATGGTGCTCTCCAGCTCCCTCCTCCTCCGTCGCTCCCCCTTCCTTCACCTAACCACTTCCCGCCTCCTCTCCACCTCCATGTCTCTCTCTCCCAATCGTCGCCCGAACCCTCGAGTCCCATCTCCTCCCTGTCCTCTCGCTTGTCCTTTGTCTTCGACCAGTCGACGCCCTCCACCGCTACCACCGAGAGGACGAAACCCTCCACCGCATCCGCGTCTGGCGCCACTCCAACCATCCTCTGGACCCGCCCCTGGAACCATCCGAGGAGGATCCACTGGGCAACGCCTTTCTCAGCGAGGTGCAGCTTGTCCTCCCCTGGCCCGAGTGGATCGAGCTCGTCAAGTGGCTTCTCCAGCAGAATTACTTCGATCACACACGGATTAGCATCAACGTCAAGCCCTCTGATGATTCAGTTGGTCTGGAGCTGACCAGGGACTGGCCTTCCGTCTGCACAGGCGCCGAGAACTTTGGAAAGGATCAGTTCGATATGCTGAAGTAATGTAAAACTGTCCTTGGTGTTGATGAATGCATCATCTTGGTTCTCAGGTCTTTGTCGAGGATGGATATAGGACGCCGTTGCGACTATATGAGGGACGGGAAGGTCGTCTACTCTGCGAAGTTGCTGAGGAAGCATGCTTATGTTAATGAGGGAGATGTATGTTCCATTTTCAAAAAAATTTGTGATATTTCTGATAGTGTTGATGATTGCTTGTCATCTTTGTACCCTGTGAATATCGTTTCAAAATCTATACTTGCTCTTTTATGTATTGCTATGAGAGTTGTGACTTAGTACAATTAGCCAAAGAGTTTTGGTATGCGATTGATGGCTTATTCTTCTTATGCCTAGAGAAGATTGAGATTCTATCTCCCGTTACAGTGCTCCATGAGGATTTTTGGCAATGAAACTACTAAAATTTGATTATCTAGATCTAACTTTGATCTTCCATATTTACCAGGAAGAAAAAGAGCAGATCGTCATGTTTGTTTCTATTGATGACATAATTTTAAGCGATGACAATGTAGGCATTTGCAAAACCAATGATTTCTTACAAAAGATATTAGTTCTTAAATATCTAGACCAACTTTGTTATTTTTTGGGATTGAAATTGCTAGAAACTGAAAGGACATGGTTCTCTCCCAGGGAAAATATACCTTTGAAATACATTAGAAGGTACATGTCTTAATTTCATCATCCCACGTTCCTTTTTAAATGGTCAAGATACATCCCTCTGCTGTAGGAATAGGTTATAGGAAACCTCAAATGGAACTTTTTACTAGTGCACCCTTGCAGGTTTGATCTCTTAGTTCATTTCCCTAGCCCGATTACTAGTACATCCTTGTTGGTATTGTTGAAGTAGTTTTTTTCGGTGATTCCTGTTGGAGTATTTGGTAGTGCACCTATTGAGTTGTAGCAGGGTAAATGGATCCTAGAGAAGATCCATTTACCCCATCCTGTGTTTAGTCCCATACCGCCCAATGGTGGGACTTGGAGACTCTTGAGAGGCTATATAAGGAGCCCTAGACCTCTTGTACTCATTGAGAAAAACAATAGAAAAACACGCCCCTTTAAGGGCTTCTCCCGTGGTTTCATCCCGCTCCTCACGGAGTAGGGTTCCACGTTAAACCTTGTGTTCCATGTTTCATATTTCTTGTTTATGCTCTGTTTATCAATCGTTTCTGCATTCTTCATATTTTATAACATGGTATCAGAGCGGGTTCGTTTCTCGGGAATTTCATATTGATTGTTTATTCGAGATTGGATTTTATGTAATTCGAGATATATTCCAGAGTTGTTTTAGGGTTTCATGAAACCCTCTTTTCTACACGGATGATCAACATCAAGTCCTCATGCTGAGATCTCTCCTGTCGACCTCATGCCTGGAGCTCCAGGAGTATCCCTTCCCCTAGCCACGTCCCATCTCCAGATCTCGCGCAGGCGGCGCGAGACCTTCTCTTTCTCGCGTGCGTCCAGGTTCCAGTTAAAAAAAAAGGGCCTATCCAGTCGGCATCACAGGGGAACCCATACAGCAGGCATGGGCGGCAGGACCCACCTCCAAGCGCAAGAGGCGCCTCATCTCCCAGACGCGAGTACCACCCTATCGCGGAGATGGATGACGCGAGCACCACCGAACCTTCTCCAGCAGATGCGGAGGCTGCAGACGCTTTGCCTCGCGCCCTCAAGGTTAGGCGGCGATGCCGCTGTTTCTCTCGGCAACAGAACGACATCAACTCCAGACGAGGAGACTTCCCCTCGCGCGCACCTGCTTGCGTTGGCGGTCCAAAGGCGCAGCACTCTTCTTCCTTCCGATGGGCGAGTCCTAACCCCAGATATTCACCGCACAAGCGCATCTCCACTGCTGCATCGGCAACCTCCCGCGCTCCCGACCTCGCGCAAGCAGCGTGCGGCGAGCAGCATCATCCCTTGGCGGCGACGTTCAACAAGAATCCCCAATCGGGGGAGGCGTGTTCGCGAAGAGGGTTCCCGAGGGAACCCTAATGCCCGATACCCCTTTCAAAGGGTGGGCCCTAACCTTAAATAAAAGGGGTGGGCTCCGTCAACGGGTTCAAAGTGGACCAGTATTTAAAAAAAAGGGGAAAACAGGGAGATAGGGCCTGTTTTGGTCATGATTTAAAAAAAAGGCGCATACAAATCAAAAGTCGTACGCTTATTTCAAAAAAAAGGGAGATGCTTGTAAAAAAAAGAGAAGAGAAGGCGCGTAAAAAAAGCCGTAAAAAAATGGTTGAAACGGCTTAAAAAAATGACGGCTTATTAAAAAAAAGAGAAGCCGCAAGAATTTTTTTGAATGTTCATGTTGTTTTTTCCACTATCTTGTCTTCTCCCAACTTTGTCGATGTCTCTGTTTTCCGACAAATATGGGAGAAAGGGGGAGTATGGTGTAGAGTCACAGGTCTTCTTTCATATTCAGATGCAGATTTCCAGACCATCCAGATTTTTCAGACTCTACAAAGACAGATCAAATTTCAGACTTGACGTCAGATGTTTCTGAGTCTCCAGTTTCAGACACGCACATGGATGCGGTCATGTTCAGATGAGCATATGTTGCCATCGTTGGTTTCGTGGTCCCCATCATTCTTCTTGTTGTCAAGCCAGAGTTTTCATGTGAGCCATAGGGACTCCAGAGCAGAGGACCATTCCTTTGAGGGCAAGGGTTTTCATGTGGTATCATAGATACACCAGAGCAGTGCACCATTCTCTGAGCCAGATGGGAGAGACCCAGTCCTCCGACGAGGAGACTTCAGGTGCAGTTTCAGACTCGATGGTCAGATTCCGAGTCTTCAGTTGACTCACACTCCAGCCCGTTCGTCCTCCTCACCTGCATGGCATGAGAAGCAACGTCCTCGACTGCAGCATGTGCGCGTTGGGTTGATATTGTCCGTAGTGTCCTGTAGCGTGAGTTGAGTTTCTTTCTGTTTGTTTGTCCAAGCTGAACATTGCATGCTCCAGCTTGAGGGGGAGTATTGGAGTATTTGGTAGTGCACCTATTGAGTTGTAGCAGGGTAAATGGATCCTGGAGAAGATCCATTTACCCCATCCTGTGTTTAGTCCCATATCGCCCAATGGTGGGACTTGGAGGCTCTTGAGAGGCTATATAAGGAGCCCTAGACCTCCTGTACTCATTGAGAAAAACAATAGAAAAACACGCCCCTTTAAGGGCTTCTCCCGTGGTTTTATCCCGCTCCTCACGGAGTAGGGTTCCACGTTAAACCTTGTGTTCCATGTTTCATGTTTCTTGTTTATGCGTTGTTTATCAATCGCTTCCGCATTCTTCATATTTTATAACAATTCCTATTTTCTTCCTATCCTGTAGGCTCTCCTTATTGGTGGGAGGAAGCGACTTGAGAGCATCATGAGATGGTTTTTCCGGTCTTCTTGCGGGCATTAGAATTGATTGTCTTTGGTTGATTGGGGTACAATCTCTTCTTCGAAGGATGATGGTGGCCTCGGGGTGCATAGTCTGGAGGAGATGAACAAGGCTTTCTTCAGTAAATGGGTTGCTCAGATATCGAGGGGGTGACAGTTTATTCTATATCTTGACACAGAAGCTTTATGGTGTGTCGTTCCCTACCAGGTCTCGAGGTGGTTGGGCCCTCTCCCTCATACTTTTTGTTAGAGTAACGTTATTATGTAGTTTTTGTTTGTCCTCTTTATGTAAATTACCCATAGAGCTTTTCTCCTATATAAGAGAGCTCTAGGGTTAACGGTAATGCATCTTATTCATTCCTTTCAACATGGTATCAGAGCGACGGTCCTAGGCCGGAGTTTTGAAACCTAACCCTAACCCTACCCCACCCGCCGGCCTCTCTCTCTTCGTTTCTCTTGATCGGCGCCGCCCCTACCCCGCCGCACGCGCGGCTGAGCCGCTGTCGTGCGGCTGAGCCGCTGTTCGCGCACCTCCCAATCGTGCGTTCTCGGTCGTGCGCAGCCCTCTCCGGTAGCGCGTGTCGACTCTCTCCGGTTCTGCGAAGGGGCTCTGTAGCGCCGCCTTCTCGATCTTGCGCGTGTAGCGCGCCTATGCTTGCACGCGCGTGGAGACCTGCAAGCCCTGAAGCCCCTGCGCGAGCGACCCCTCTTGTTCAGCCCCTGCGCAAGAAGCCCCTGCGCACAAGAAGCACCTGCGCGCGAGACGCCCCTGCGCGCGTGAAGCACCTCCTGTCCAACCCCTGTGCCTGCGCGTGAAGCAGCTTCTTCCATCTGTGCATGACGCTACTCATCAGCAGCAGTCATCTGCGCACGCCTTATGCGCAAGTCCTGTGCAGGTTCTGGTGACGCGTGATTTCTTATGCGTGTGTTCTGTCTTAGCGTGCAAGTCGTGTGCATATGCACCGTATGTCCTAGCAGTGCTTCCGTCATTGCACATGTTTTGTGCGTATAACCGTGTTGGGTACATGTATAAGTAGACATTGTTGTCAGGTTGTGTAACCCCAATTACAGGTTATTGTTGTTGTCATGTCAGACAACAAGGTAGATCTTCCGTCCCTGGGTGCCTTCAAAGGTCCAGCACCAGTTGTGAAGATGGACGGTACGAACTATGAACTGTGGGCCATGCAGTTCATGAGTCTTATGCAATGCAATGGCAAGAAGCATATCCTCACACAAGAGGAACCTGTTGCCAAGACTGGGGTGAATGCCTCATGGGAGGCTGACGACGCTTATGCGCGTGTATGGCTATCCGGGACTGTGTCCATGGAAATAGCCAATGACATTCTGAGTCAACCCACTGCGAAGGCTATGTGGGATATTCTGGCAGCCACATATTCTCCGGCAAAGAACGAGTCCAAGATCTTACAACTTCAGCATGATATCTTCACCTCGAAGCAAAACGGGCGTCCTCTCCATACCCTCTACACCTCTCTAAGGGGTATGTTTGAGAAGCTACACGGGTACATTCCTTTGACAGCTACACCGGAGCAGCTCAAAGCATACAGGGACTCGGTGATGACTGGAGTGTTTCTAGCAGCCCTTTATCTGGAGTATGATGCCGCCCGAGCACAGATTCTTATAGATGCCACCATCCCACCTATGGAGGAGGCATATCGCAGACTGAGTAGACTCTCCATATCTCATGGTGGAGGTTCGACACCTTCAGCCATGGCATCTTCTCGTGGCAGAGGAGGCTATTCACATTTTCGAGGTAGAGGCGGTCGCGGTCGAGGTGGAGGAGGTAGCAGACCTCCTAGACAGCCGTGCACCTACTGTCGCCGGACTGGGCACACTGAGGAAACATGCTACTCCAAGCATGGGTTTCCTACTACTACGGCACGTGTGGCGGAGCAGGCTCAGCAGGAAGGAGGTCCTTCCCTTGTCCCGGATCAGAGGTTTGAGGAGTTAGTGGCGAGACTTCGGGAGATCATGCCTGATCAGGGATCAGCTAGTACTTCAGGATCATCAGAGATAGCCGGCTCAGCATCCTATTCAGGTACAATGTATGCACTTACTAGTAGCTACAGTGCAGATCTATCAGAATGGATCATGGACTCAGGAGCTTCTCACCATTTATGTGGTAACAAGAAGCAGTTGGATGGTTTTATTACAACTCAGACAGGCCACTCCGTGGTGATAGCTGATGGGACACATTCTCCCATTACTGGTCAGGGGGAGGTGCAATTGACTCGTGGGATACGGCTTCAGAATGTTCTTTATGCTCCTAATTTTTCCATGAATCTACTGTCCATTAGTCAAATCACTAAAGACTTACATTGTCGTGCCATATTTGACCCATCTGCTCTTGTGTTTCAGGACATCCTAACGGGCCGAGTGATTGGAACTGGCCGTGAGCAAGGGGGTCTCTACAGTCTCCTTACGCTGGTGTCTCTTCTGTTCGCTAGATCTGTCTCACCTTACACATGGCATCTCCGCTTTGGTCATCTTCCGTTGCAAAAGATGGTCCATATCCTTCCCTAGATTTCTCCCAGGTCTACTTTTCAATGCGAGGCATGCCAGCTTGGGAAACATCATCGGTCGTCGTTCCAGAGTCGTCCAGGTTCGAGTCGTCGTAGTCTGTTTGAGTTACTTCACTTTGATATTTGGGGTCCCAGTCGTGTCCCTATCTTCAAGGGCACAGGTTTTATCTTGTTGCAGTCGATGATTTCTCTAGACTATCTTGGGTCTTTCTTCTTAAAAATAAATCTGATGCTGGTCATATTATTCAAGCTTTTATTATTGAAATAAAAAATATTTTCTCTGCTAAAGTGAAGTACATTCGGACTGACAATGCTCTAGAATTGTGTAGTACCCAACTTTCCAAATTTCTTATGTCTCATGGGATTGTGCATCAGACGTCGTGTGCCTATACCTCCCAACAGAATGGGGTGGCTGAACGGAAGCATCGTCATTTGTTGGATATGACCAGAACCCTTTTGATTCAGAGCCGTGCCCCTCACTCCTATTGGGGGGATGTGGTTCTAACTGCCTGTTACCTCTTAACCGTATGCCTTCGACAGTGTTTGGGGAGAAGATTCCGTTCTTGACTGCGTTTCCCGAGAAGGATCTTTTCTCCCTAACACCACGTGTTTTTGGGTCTGTTGCATTTGTTCATTGTTTTTCTCCTGGTCTTGACAAGCTCTCTCCCAGAGCTGTCAAATGTGTGTTTGTGGGTTATTCCAAAACCCAGAAGGGATATCGGTGTTTTGATCCAGTTAAACGGAGGTACTACGTCAGTGCAGATGTCACCTTCTTTGAGTCCATTATGTATTTCTCTCCTACAGGTGACAGACTCACTCACTCAGAGGAAGGAGACGACATCTATGTGCCGCCTCCACCTCCATCTGTTCCATGCTCTCATATACCACCACAGCCTACTCCACCACCACCACAGCCTACACCACCACCACCACCACCGCCACCACCAGCTACTGTTTATTATCCTCAGGTCTATCAGCAACGGCCCTCTGCTCATGTGCCTCCTCCATCATCCAGCACGCCCGAGGTATGTACTGATCATTTGAGTTCTACTGATGGCACAGGTGATTTGAATGTGCAGATGGATGTACAGGGTACTGATGTACAGGCTATTGATGATACTATTATTCCTTCTGTCGATGACCTACATATCCCTATTGATCATAGACGGCAGAAGCGTGCTCGGACGGTGAATCCCAAATATGGGATGGATTTTTGCTCTCAGGCGTCATTGGAGCGTTTGTCCCCGGACTTTCGCAACTTTGTTGTTGGGTTATCGGCAGTACACATTCCACGGTCTTATCAGGAGGCCCTACAGAGCAGCCCGTGGCGTTCCTCTATGGAAGAGGAAATGGCGGCGTTGCAGTCACGTGGTACGTGGAGTATTGTGCATCCTCCACCAGGTACGTCCATTGTTGGAAGCAAATGGGTTTTTACTGTTAAGCATCGGGCAGATGGTACGGTTGATAGATACAAAGCCAGATTGGTTGCTCGTGGGTTCACCCAAACATATGGGTTGGACTATCAGGAGATGTTTTCTCCTGTAGCCCGTCATACTACCTTACGGATTCTCATTGCAGTTGTTGTTGTCCGAGACTAGACCCTATTTCAGCTTGATGTCACGAACGCCTTCTTGTATGGTGACTTGCAGGAAGAGGTCTATATGCAGCAGCCGCCAGGGTTTGCGGCTGAGGGGGAGTCTAGTATGGTGTGTCGTCTCCATATGGCCATATATGGCCTGAAGCAGAGTCCACGGGCTTGGTTTCAGAAGCTCTCGGAGTTGATTGAACAGAAGGGCTTCGTCAGATCTACAGCAGATCGTACTCTCTTTGTAAAGAGAGATCAACGAGGTACTGTAATCATCTTAGTATATGTTGATGATATTGTTATTACAGGCAGTAATGAGCAGGGCATTCAAGCAGCCAAGAAGTTTCTTGGCGAGCAGTTCGTTATGAAGGATTTGGGTACACTTCGCTATTTTTTGGGGTTGGAGTTTGCACGGAACAAGCAAGGTATGGTAATAACACAAAAGAAGTATGTTACGGATCTCTTATCTGAGACGGGTATGGCAGGGTGTAGACCAGTTGCTACACCTATGGATTCTAATGTCAAACTTTATGATGATGACTCTGAAGAGGTAGACAAGAGACGATATAGAGAGCTAGTGGGAAAGCTCTTGTATGTCACTATTACCCGACTGGATATAGCCTTTGCGGTTAATAGGGTAAGTCAATTCATGGAGCAACCCAGGCAGGCTCACATGAATGTTGTTTTTATGATCTTGAGATATCTGAAGTCGTCTCCAGGTACTGGTCTTCTGTATAGAAGAGATACCTCTATATCCATCACAGGTTATGCTGATGCAGACTATGCTGGGTGTCCTAATGATAGAAAGTCAACTTCAGGATTTATTGTATTTGTTGGCACCTCACCAGTAGCTTGGAAGAGTAAGAAGCAAACTATGGTGGCTCGATCCAGTGCAGAGTCAGAATATAGGGCAATGGCCCAAGGTAGTGCTGAGATGATGTGGGTTAAATCCGTTTTGACTGATTTAACCATTGATGTTCCTCTTCCCATGCATCTGAAATGTGATAATCAAGCAGCCCTGTTCATAGCCAATAATCCAGCCTTCCATGAGAGGACGAAGTACATTGAAGTGGATTGCCATTTTACACGAGACTTAATTAAAAAAGGACTTATTTCAACTTCTCATGTTTCATCAGGAGAACAGGTTGCAGACATGTTCACCAAGGCCCTTGCTAGGGGTCCATTTCATCTTTGTTGTTCCAAGCTGAGCATGTTGGATATATATGCTCCAGCTTGAGGGGGAGTGTTAGAGTAACGTTATTATATAGTTTTTGTTTGTCCTCTTTATGTAAATTACCCATAGAGCTTTTCTCCTATATAAGAGAGCTCTAGGGTTAATGGTAATGCATCTTATTCATTCCTTTCAACACTTTTAGCATGTGATTTGTGGTATGGTGTAAGGATTCGTCCTTTCTTGAGGCAGATAGGTTGTGATGGCACTGGTTTTGGGTTCTGAACTGATGATTGGGGTGAGGACGGGGCGATTGTGTTGAGATAACTTCGTCTAATGGCATTATTGATGGACTTGAATTTTTCTGTTGCTGACATTTGGGATGTGCACTCTTTCTTTCATCTTTTTAGATATGATCCGTCTGATCAACGGATGAGTGCGCTCTTGGAGATGTTGCAGGAGTTAGAGATTGTGGAGGGGCCCACAGAGGGGCGTGACTATTAGAGTCGATATGATGGTACATTTTTTATGGGTAAGGCATACCAAGCGTTGAAGGATCCAACGATCTTTGACCTTGAGGGACCCATGACAGACTGCAGAATAATATGGAGGTGGAAAATCGCTACGCGAGTGAAGATATTCATGTAGTTGTTCCGAAGGGAGAGACTGTTGACAGGCAACAAATTTACGAGGTTCATTTAGGAGATGAATCCAGCTTGTTGCTGGTGTCAGGAGAATGTTGAAAATACATAGCATCTCTTCTTCGAGTGTAGGAGCTCTGCAGATGCCAAATTGCCTGAGAGTGCATTGAGGACTAATCCAATTCATTATAGCGATAAGCATGAGCAAGCAGCAATATTAGTTACATTTCTTTATCACATGTTGGACATTTATTGCATTAAAAGGGAGGAATCGAATAATGTTGAGGGGAAATAGGAGTAGATGAAAGATAGAGAAAATACACGTGTGAAAGATCCAAAGACGGATGAAGGATCCTCAGTTTGTAGGCTAGGTTTACGGGGGGAGAAGAATCTACTATTTTAGACATTCACTGTGGGTTTTCATCTAGGACTTTGAAAAGGAAAATGTACAATTTGGGTTTTTCTACTGCATCAATTTTCGATCAAAGGTTAGAATTTGCACTTAACAAAGACATGCGAGCTTAACCTTATTGAAAGTCAAATATTCAGTAACATTCTTTCAACTTGTTCAAACATGAAAATGGTTAGAAACCAACATTCACTGAGTTCTCTTACATCAGAAAGCTTTGCACCCTAAGGCCTGTATATAAAATACATATACGTAGAGTTGTGTTTCCAGTTGATCATGAAATTGAATGGCGTCCTCGCTTTTGAAATGGAAATCGAGTATCCGAAGATTTTTTTCTGTTGATGGGTTTGCTATCTCTTGACCAGAATAATGAAGCAAGTTGGCTGAATTTCTTGGTAAAAGATTTCAGCATGTTATTTGAAGGGTTTGAGCGAACAAGTTCATTTTTTATTGAGACATGATCCTTTTCCAAATCTGTGAGCCTCATTCTCATCCTTGCCACTTCAAGCTTTAGTTCCCGGTTTTCGCGTCGTATGGATGCATAATTATCTCTTGGTGAGAGCGTTCCGCTTCCAATTCCACTCACCGATCTTTGAGGGCATTGACCGTTTGTTGTAAAAAAATGATCATGTGTACCATTCATGGCATTTCGAAGCCGTGTCTGCTCAAAGTAGAGAACTTGCACTGCCATTTGCACTGGTAATCGCTCGTTTTGGGCAGCATGACTGCAGGCTTCCTGAGATAATTTCTGACAATTGATAGTCTTGCAGAGGCGACAGCGTATGGTGTCTTTTACATTTGGGTGAACCTGAATCAAGGCCAGTCAAGATTTTAGATCTATGTATTCTACTATAATTGAACCAAATGTGCAAACATGCAGATTAGTTTGACCAGTGCCCTTTTTGATCTCAACAATGAGGTTGGAATTTTGAGAAGATAAGTGAGATATGGATGATGTGTATATTAGGAAGAAGTATAATATAATTAGTGATATCATGTTGGAATCTAGAAAAATGCATTTTGACATAAATAGCATCATGATTGTATGTATTCTGTCAAACAAAATAATTTATATACTAGCATCATGGGTTAAAATTTTGCTGGGTTTTGGCGAAATTTCATATTCCCCAAGTGTCCGACATCAATATGCCATTTGCTTTCCATTTATAGGATATTGCCATAAATCGGCAAAATGGGCGATATATAAATATTGGTCAGAAAATTCCTGGATTGGGTCTGATGTTCACAAAATTTCTCCCCTTTAGTCATTTCTTTGTTATGTTTCCGTGTAGTCTGTTTCTATTGATTCTTTAGTAAGTCCTCTTGCTATTATTAACACACTTGAGATTTATGTGGCTTCCTGTATTACTATATTGCAAACAAATATTTACGACAATCCTATATTTACTAAAATTCAACTCAAGTGATACACATCTTTAATTAGGGTTGTAGCAAGACTTCTGTTTCAAATATGGGTCTTTGCCGTATAATAAAGGTCTGAATATGTAAACAAATTATAAATTTATGATATGGGATTGTTATTATTAATAAATGAACACTTTAAGGCAACACCTATGAATAACATCTGTTATACATGGATCTATCCCAATAACTTCTAGTTATTATGCATCGCAGAATAAGTATTTACACAATATCCTTCATCTGATATTTTAATATACTTTATGAATTCTTTAATCATAAACCTCTAGTATATTAGGGTTTCTCTACCTAGACATGTAACAATATTCCTGTATACGACATATGACATGGTACAATATAAACCTTCTATCTACCTCTATTTCTGCAAATAAATGTGTTTCTATCATATTTATTGATCAAAGAATATTGACAACCTTAATTTTCTGAAAAAAAGGATTTTTAAGGCCATTTCCACCATCACGTACAATATCCATGAAATATTTAGCAAAATTCCCCAAAGATATCCCTTCCTTGGCTTGATGAAAATGCATTGAAATCGACATTTGAGGTCATGAGTGGCATACCTTGAGGAAGATGTCAACAGCTCTGTACAAACCATCATCATCGAGGCGAGCATGATCTGGAAGAAGCTCTGCCAGGGTGATGAACTTTGATGGAATCAGGTTTGAATCAAGTGCAATTTCTGCAAGATAATTATCCATAAGCTTTGACACCTCATAAATTGATGTTCTTTTTGGAGATCCAGGACCGTTAAACTCATAGGCTATGTCTGGTTCTTCTCCCAATTGAATCATGTCCTCTTCTTCCTCCATATTAAGGAAGGTTGTGAAGATCCGCAAAACCGATTCTGTGTCATACAACTGTTGGTTGATGTTATTATGGGTGTTTGCAGGAATCAGTATGTCTTCAAGAATAGCTTGGTCTAGTTGCAGCGCAATCCTTTTCTCAAGATCAGTTTTACAAAGTATCGATGTGGGGGATGCTATTGCAGATTTCAGGAGCCTGGATAGAAAGGGCATCGGTACAGGGCTTTTTCTGGATTGGGTTGGTAGAAGGGTGACAATAGTTTCAATGAATTGCCTCTGTTTCTTTTGTTCTTCTGCATCCAAGGGCCCTCCTTTTTTTGCCTGAATATCTCCGCCAGGAAGGCATAGGAGATAATTCTGAGCATAATTCATCAAGATTTTGCTAATGGTTTCCTGTTTTAGGCCCTTTGATTTCACCACAGAAAGAACCCTCTGGAAGAATTCTAGGTTCAGCATTGCAAGGGATTTCCCCCACCAATCAGAAGGTGGAACCGCTTCCACTATTGGAGATCTGACAGTTAAATTTTCAAGTTTAGATAAACCAGTAGCCAGCTGCTCTTTGCACACATTGGTTGCAATTGCTGAAATTATTCTACTGACCAAATTGATTTCTTCGGCTATCGGAAGAAGAGACTCGCATTGGTGAAGAACAACTATTAAATTCATGATGCTGGCCATAACCATATCTTTCAGAAAGCTCTCTGTTAGGAGTTCTAAGTTCTTTTCTGAGAATTCTTCTGTCATCTGTAGGTAATGTGCGACACAACGCAGCATAGCCACATTTGTAAGCGTTATATCTATACTTACTCCATAACAGAACTTTGCAGCCAACTCAAATGCTTCTGATCCACCTGGCACACCCTGTAGGTTTATCTTGGTTGTCTTTGTATCTGCTGTTCCACTGAATATTTTGCGTATCTTTCCACTCTTGGAAACCATAGGAAACTATAGAAACAAAAATCAGGTAAAGTGACTTAGAACATGAGCAGCTTTTTTCTCTCATCCTTCTTTCATACAATGTAGCCTCGTAGAAAAGTGAACTCAGAGGAAGATACTGAGTAATCTTTCAGTAAGATCAGGGAAAGAGCATTTGCTTCTTACCTTGTGGAGAGGGAAACTTGTTGCACCAATCTCAACAATGAGATCACTTGACACATCAGAGAGTGGCCTGCAGGTGGATAAATTTCATAAAGATAGAGTTAGCCTCCTGTTGCTGAAAATTGATTGATTTATACCCTAATTTACATGAAATATTCTCTTTGGCTTTGTGATTTTTTTTGCATTGGTTCACCCGGGAATCCAGGGTGGAGTTGCTGCTGGATGTCTCCTGCTTGATGCAGAGGATTGGGTGTTGATGACATATACCCTGTTCGTTGCTACGATGAAGTGTGAGCTTGAAGACTCCATTACCTCAAGTACCAGTTTGGACTGACTGCACAGGACAGTATGAGCCAACTTCTAGATGTTTCAAGACTGCTACTTGAGGTTGCATCTCTAAAAAACGCGCACGGGGACTCACATCATGCATGATAGTAGTTGAAGATAATTGATTGCTTGTGGACATTATATATGAGAAAAGAGCCCCCTTTTTATTTCAACAGGTATCTCCTCTGCACTGCATAACTTATGCTAGCACCACCCAGAAATGCACGACTGTATATGGTCTTTTCTTATGAATTATGTGTGTTTCAGCAATTTCTCTTTTAATTTTACCTTGTATATGGCAACATTTTCCGGTCTTCCGATTAAATAATCATGTGAAAGGTCCAGGCTTCCGATATGTGATCGCTGGGACTTTTAGATTAGTGGTATCTTACCCCGCTAATGTGATAAGCAATGCACGCACAACTGTTCATATGCTGCTTGCATCCATGCTCTTGCATGCGATCTGGTCTCTACTCTGCCAGATGGTTATGTATCAATGCATGGAGAACAAGTCACCGAATAAGGGGGACTCATCATAATGCATTTTTAGTAGGATATTTTCTAACATATTTCCTTGTCCATTTGAGTGTTATACGTGTTAGAATTTACAAGATTTCTTTATAGACAGCTGTTAAAAAAAAACACATGTTATAGACAACCATCCCAAATCAAGTGCTAGTTATGATGCATAGCTCTCCATTCTATCTTTTCACTCTTTGATTCTTCAGCAAACAGGAGATGAAGAAGACATAATTATAGTAAAAAGGGTGTTTTGGCAAAGACTAAGATTGCATCTATCTGATCTCTCATTTCTGGAATTAACGAAGGAACCCCAGACCCCGCAAGGTTGGTTTCTATCTGAACCCTGTTTTTTTGGCTTATCAGTTTCGTATATCTGCCCGCAACATACCAAGATGAAAAGGAACTCAATTGCTTTTGTTGGGCAACAACAGAAAATAGGCTGCAGAGACACTACAATTCAGCTTCTGTAGAGGCAATAAAATCGGACCTTCTTACGTAGCTCATGAAATATCGGAATTTGTAAACAGTTACCAGTCAGCAGCACGTCGTGAGCTCTGGCTGTGGCGAAATGTCGCCGCCCTCTTCCCTGATGAGGAGAAGCTTTGCTTGAGCTCGCCAAAGTTCGCCGCCCCCATCTCTCTGTATCATCCCACTCTCTTCTTCCTTCCTGGTTATAAACCAATGGCAATCCTTGGCTTTCGAGGGATCATCACCTTCCAACATCTTTGAGCTTTATTATAATGTGGTATGTTGGAGTGCAAACCACACTTTTCAAGCTGCTATAAAAACGTATGCTGCAAAGAAAGCATGACCCTCTTTCTCTCTACTTGTATTTTTTTTATGAAGATTGATGTTTTAGTGAAAAGAGAAGGATAATGGATAAACATTGTTTATCCCTTGTTATTGTTCTGTTGGTTTGAAGGATAAATGCTTTAGACGGAGAGAATAGATGATGCAAACCTTATGTGACCACTTTACTTGATATTGCTTATTTTGGGATTAAGTCCTACTATCTTATGCCTCATCCTAATGGTAAAAGGACAAATGCAAATGGCAACCTTACGAGTGTCTTGAAAATAAGAAGGTAATATCCACATAAAGTCCGCAAACTTCGACCACCATGACAATGTGATCTCAACACTTCCAAACAAGGTTGTGAAAATCGAATCGAATTGGCGGGTTCAATTGATTAAATCAAGAACCAAAAGAAAAATGATTCAACGATCCAGATTTTATTTAGAATATAAAAATATGTCAATACGCAGTTGGGTCACTTAAGTTTAGTTAAATTAATTGAACCAAATCATTGGTTCAACCATTCATTTTTTTATAAAATTATTTTCCAATAATTTAATAAAATATGAAGTTCTAAAAACTATTCATAATGTAGTATCATTCTAACCCATAGTACAGTACTCATTTATCTTTTTTCCTTTTACATGTACTTTCTTCCTGTTATATGAGTATAGTACTCATTTATGTCCGGTTTGATGTTCGATTCGGTTTTAGGAAGAGGCGTAAGGAAGCATTGTTGGTTGAAAATATATTTATTGCAGACATAATGTATATCTTGAGACTACTAGAGAGAGACGGACCTTAATTTTTAGAGGAAAAAGGATTGTAAATAAAGGAAAAGAATCAACCGGAGGGTCAAGCCAATTCTTGATGGTTATGTAATTAAATAATCAATTATCATTGTTGACGAGATTTAATGAGAAGACTAAATAAAAACATCAAGCTATGTGCTTTGGACAGATTGAATTAATTTCTGGTTAGGTAATAACTTTGTAAGCCAATGACAGTAATTACGTATTGTGACATTTGAAAATCACGAAAGGACATTACGAGACTGAGATTGTGTTTGTAAATATAATATATTTTATTATACACATTTTTCACACATTTTCTTTCTTCGTAATGCATGCATGTAAAGGTACATTGAAAATATCTTTTTTTGATAGCAACGAGTGCATGGACATGAGATGACAAGAGTTATAAATACTAAATGTGAAGAATGTTAATAATACAAATTAAGGTGGGAGATGCAGACATATGCCATGAATCCTAACCATCTCCAGATTGAAGATATGTCGTATGCACCCTTTCCTGTTGTATTATGAGCCGTTCTATTTGTATTCGGGTATATGGATCCGTTGGTTTCAGGGATTTGTCAGTACGGGAATAGTATATAAACTCTCCTAGCGTTAGGGTTCTTAGTATCCTCTCTATTTTCTTCTTCACATAGTAAAAATCGATCGCCATCACTCGAGGACGTGGCCCTGTTACGGGTGAACTTTGTAAATCTGTATATCCTTATGCTTGTATGTTTGATCGTTTGTACGTATTCCGCTTTCGTGATTCGCAACAAGATGGAATATATATGTTATGAGTCTTATGGCTTAAAGTTTTTGAAGATTCAATCACAAAGGTTTCGTTCAATTTTGCGTGTGAGTTTTCTCAGATTAAAATATTATTTATGAACTATGTAGGGCTGTCAGAAAAATCTCAGGTTCGAGATTCGCTCAGATTCGATTCGATAAAGGTTCGATTCGAATTCGATTCGATCATAAACGAACCGAACCTTAACAAACCTTTGGGTTCGTTTAAATAAACGAACCGAACCTTGAAATGATAGGTTCGCTCAGGTTCGGTTCGTTAATAGTTCGATAAAAATAATATATAAATAAATAAATAATTATACTTATATAATATGATTTAGGAATTGAGGCCTCATATAAATCTCACACTCACAAGTCACGAATACTACTAATATAACTTGTAGTTCACTTTTCAAAATTTAAAGGATTTAATATGCAATTTCTCCCCACCCCCAAAAAAAACCTAAACTCCCTAATCCCTAATCTCCTCCCACCTTCGACGCCTGCATCCCTCTACCCTCCACGCATCCCACCCCCACCCGCCGCCCGCATCCCTCTTCTCTCTTCTCGCAACTTCCACGCCGGCGCCGCCGACGCTCCCTCTCTTCCCTCCACGCGAGTCCCTCCAAGGCTCCACGCAGGCGCTCCCTCCACGCGAGTCCATCCACGCGAGTCCTCTCTTCCCTCCACTCGAGTTCCTGCGGCTGCGAGTCCCTCCACGTCGACGCTCCCTGCGGCCATCTCTGCCCTCCACGCGAGTCCCTCCACGCAGGTCCGGCTCCCCTCCCTCCACGCGAGGCGCGCGGCAGCAACTCCAGGGATTCCCATCGGCTCGCGCGCGACGCTCCCTGCGGCCATCTCTCTACGCACGAGTAACGCCGACGCTCCTCTCTGCTTGCGCGCAACGCAGGCGCGGGTCCGGCTCCCCTCCCTCTACGTGAGGTGCGGCAGCAACTCCAGGTCATCCCATCGGCGTGCGAGTCGCGCGACGCTCACTGTCCAGTCCGCAGGTGCTATTCTCCAGTCCGCAGGTGCCGGTCGTCCTCCAGTCTCCCGTCCGCATCGACAAGAATGATGAGTTCTCAAGGTTTGCATTCTAAGTAATGAAATTTTATTTTTTTTATATTGCTTCATATTGCTGTTAGATTCGTAGTATGTTTAGTATTGCATGTGCATTCTCAAGGTTAAATGTGTAGTATGTGAAGCATTACATGTTACGAATTAATAAATTTTAATATATTGATTATGTCATTTTAGATACACCATCCTCCCAACAATCAATTGATCAGATTGTGTTAGCAAATGAAGTAGATGGTGAAGAAAATATTAATATTGTTGATGAAACTGAAGAGGATACGGTCGAAGTTAGTGATACCGAAGATGTTTTAGGAGAAAAAGGAAAAAGATCTAGAAGAAAGACATCATTTGTGTGGTCTTTTTTTGAAGATGTAAGTGTTAAACTTGCTAATGAAGTGCTGATTAAAAATAAATGCAAGTGTTGTGGCGAGGTCTTGGTTAAACCCAAGAGTGGGACAACAAGTCACATGAAGAGACATTTGCTTAATGTGTGCCCATATTACAAAAGTTGTGACAAAAAACAGAAGCAGTCCACAATTTCCTTTAATCCAGCGGAGAAGGGTGAGATAGTCGGTTATTCTATGAGTGCACCATATGATACAAAGAAAGTTAGAGATGCCCTTGCAAGGATGATAGTTATGCATGAATATCCATTTAAGATGGTCGAGCATTCTGGGTTTATTATGTTTGCAAAAACTTTGAATCCAAGATTTGAAAAGATGTCTAGGAACACCATTAAAAATGAATGCCTCAAAGTCTATGAAGCAGAGAAAGAAAAATTGAAGACAGCTTTCAAGGCCGTTGATCGGATTTCTCTTACATCTGATTGCTGGACATCCAATCAAACTATTGGATATATGTGTTTGACCGCACATTTTATTGATCCCAAATGGAAATTGCGAAGGTGTGTCATCAATTTTTGTGATTTAGAACCACCTCACACAGGTGTTGTAATTGGTGATGCCATTGCTAGACGCATTCAAGAGTGGGGAATTCAAGATAAAATCCAAACAATCACCTTGGATAATGCATCTAACAACACTATTGTTGCTGAGTCTTTAAAGGCTAACTTTGAGTCAAGAAATAAGCTTCATTTGAAAGGAAAAATATTCTAGGTCAGGTGTACTGCACACATTTTAAATCTCATGGTGCAAGATGGTCTTAGACATATTGATAATGCAATTACTTCCATAAGAGAAAGTGTCAAGTATCTGAAAAAATCTACCTCTCGCTTGTTCAAATTTGGAGAGATTGCCAAACAACTTGATATTTCTACCAATAAGGGTTTGCGGTGACTCTTTTTTCAGGTGTTTGAGATACTATGAAGCTCATTTTGGAAGAAACATTTTTGAGTACTTTTATCATATGAACTTTTATATGGTACCATTTGTGAAGTTTTTATATCATGACATTATAACATTTTAAATTTAAGGTTTATATTGTTTTTGGTAACCCTTTTGATTTTGACTCTTTTTTCAGGTGTTTGATAATGAAAAAATCACTCATCAAAGCATGGATTGTGGATCATTTGATGACGTTAAATGCAAGTAGATGTCATTCATATGTTGGGATACTATGAAGCTCATTTTGGAAGAAACATTTTTGAATAGTTTTATCATATGAACCTTTTCTATGCTACCATTTGTGAAGTTTTTATATCATGACATTATAACATTTTATGGTTGCTTCACTGTGAGGAATGAGGATACTATGCAGAGATGCATTTATTTGTTTGTGGATTGCTTTGCTGCATTTTATGATTTTGGCACAAACAATGCAAAGAATGGTATATACTTCACATTTCTGGCAATTCAATTCATCTTGTAATTTTTTACGGCTCTATCATCTATGTTTATTTGTAGAGATAATGTGAATGTTATTTGTAGAGGGTCTATTATTTTCAATTAGAGGTAAAGGTTTGAAAAGGAGACGACACACTTCACATATACACAAGCCTAAATTGTGCTTGAAATAATGCATTTGTTCTGTTCGTTTATTGCAATCTTGTGCACATTCACTTTAAATATAACCGAACCGTTAACGAATCGAATCGAACCTTCACGGACTTAACTTGTGCCCATTCTCTTCGTAAATAATCGAACCTTTAACGAACCGAACCGAACCTTCGCGAACCTCAATCGAATCGAACCGAATCTTAACATAATTTTAATCTTATCGAATCGAGCCGAACCCGAACCTATATACCTAATAAACGAACCGAACCGGACCTGGGTAGGTTCGCTCAGGTTCGGTTCGTTTACACCCCTACTTCTATGCGTGATTTATAATTTTAGTGGACTTCATGGATGGCACTTGGAAGATGATTGAAAAATAATTAAATCAAAATAGTAACAGTCACGACCACAGATAATACTAATCTCAAAACAATAATCATCATTAATGTTTTAAGCTCCAACAAATATACCTAACATAACTACTACCTATCTGTTATAACTTCTAGTTACAACACCTAATCCTTTCAAACTCGATCTTTCCAGCCGCACAATTAAGCCGGGTTAAATTGGTAGAGGATAACCGTTTTTATGTTTTGGTGTTTGGATAGAAGGTTAAACTGAGGGTGGGTTAGAAGTGGGTTTGTTGTGATATGATTATATTGAAGTTTGAAAAAATGAGTAGTTATTGTGATGTGATTGTATTGAAGTTTGGAAAAGTGAGTAGAAGAGTAGTTTATAATTTTTATATGATATGATGGTATAATATATTATTTTTTGATGGAATTGGTGATGGAGAATTGATTTATTTAATTTTTTAAAAGAAAAATAAAGTGGGGTCCGCATGGAGAGAGAGGGAGTAGGTTATGTAACGAACGGCACCTAAGGGGTGTACTTTGCCAACGTAGTACGAGGTATAGAGAAGTATAAGAGTGCATTTGCCCCCACTTCCTATCCCTCTTGTGATTCTCGTTATGTGCATCTTGCAGCCCATCTCGGAGAAGGAGCGATAGCTTATCCCTCGGCCTCCCTCATTTCCCTCCACCATGCAACCGTATCCCCCTAACTTACGAACCTTATCCATCTTCATTTCTCCGAACTTACAAACCTTACCTATCACTATTCCTTATGTGTCAACAAAATGGAAAATAACAAATAATTACCTCTTATTCATCCTTATCCTCTCCCTCCAAATAAATAGAAACAGTGCATTGTCCCTCCATCCTTATTCACTATTATTCCTCTAAACAACCCCTAAAAATAAATCCACCTCCCCTGATGTGGGGGACTAGGGCAGCTTCGCATGCTCACGTAAAAATGGAGAAGGTGACGCCGCATCTCACGGTCCCTGCAATTGGAGATCAAAGAAGAAAGAACACATACATACCTACAAAGGCAAGTGAAATTGTGTTATTATTATTATTATTATTATTATTATTATTATTATTATTATAAGGAGGAGGAGAAGGATTTGTTCTACTTTAACTTGAGGAGGAAAAGGTGGCCGACAGGTGAGGTGAGTACTTGATGAGTTGATCAAGCATCAGCTTGCTTTACAACAAAGATATCACTCCATCATCCACTTTGTTTAGTTTAAGTACAATGGGATTTTGCCTAATATTATCATGGTGGAGTCGGAATGATGCCACGCAACCTAATTGTTTACGATCATCTTTCAGATGCACCCGCGTAAAAGAAGTTGTTGTGTGGGATATATATGCCTGTAAAGTTCGATGCTTTCTCTCAACAACACAATCAAGTGCGAGCTGCCACTGGGTCGATGTTTCACGTGAACATACACTTAGGTCGGTGCACCGCTAATGCGGCGCCACACTACATTTGAACTTGGAGCTACATAGGGGAAGTTTAAGTAATTGAGGCGTGAACGAGATGTCGAGCAGGAGTTGATATCAATCTTTTGGCACAATTTCATATATGTGATTGTTTTTAAACAAAAGAAAGGAGAAGACATATTGAAGTTCTTGGGAAGGAGGCTTTGATAGAAGAGTAGGGACTGAATGGAGACAAATCTTCTTCTGATGCTGAGGGGGTTAATCGCCTCAAAGTCTTTGGTTATGTTTTTCGTTTCTCCATTTAGATAATTAAATTGAGCACTAGTTTTTACAAAATGGGAAAAAAGGAGGTTGTTAACCTTAATGATAGCACACGGAAGAGAGGAGAGGAGAGGAGATGATAAGATAAGACCTCTCAACATGCTTTGTCCCCTCATGCTTGGTCCTCTTTAGTTAAGGTGACTATTCTCAATCTTTAATTATGGTGTCCATCATTCTTCATTGTTCTTAATCATTCTGTCCACCCAACAAAATTGATCACCTTTGTACGGATGCCCCTATGGGCATTTAATATTATTGCGCATTCTTAAATTCATATTCATTATTGTTGCATGGATACCATCGATGAAAATGGATGCTTGCGATGACACATAAATCGAAGGATGCACAAATTTCCTTCTCTTAGATGAGAAAGATGTGAAAAGGCCTTCCCCTTTTCCTCGGTCCATTTATTCGATCATAATATTTGACCAATGCTTTTTAGCCCCTACGATGTATGGTATGGTATAGTAGGAAAAACTATATAATAGGAACTTCGGTCAATGTCTGTTGACTAGGGATAAAAACGAATGTGAATATATTCGTTTCCGATCCACTATCGTATTCATAATATATATATATATATATAGGAAATATTTCAGATGGGGTGCACCTTTCCTTGCTATAAGGAAAGCCATGATTCATGGCTGTCTGATCTCTACATCTACGGCTATCATAATTCTATTATCAGCCATGCGAAACCACTCCATATACCACTCCCGACTTTCTATTTATAGTAATTTATAATCTTTAAGACACAATCAATTAATTTAAATCAGCACATTTGTTAATAAGTAATCGACATGCTATATTTAGATAGTTACTGCGATAATTAATTTACTTAATTATCCCTTATCTTAAGGTAAGTGTTGTTGTCTACATTTTTTCATTCCATTTTGTTCACATTCCAATTTGTTGCATCATCATTCGTTTTTTGCTATGGATGATCCTTCATCTTCATCAGACGATGATTCCGCATCCGAGTTTATGTCTAATTATTTAGAAGAAATCTTCCAGGTTCTTACATGTTATTTATTTATTATTGTAATCATATCGTTTTGATGTATATACTAATTTTTGAAACAGGATAATCACATCAAAGACATTGGCCATGAGAATTCGGATATCGGTTCTCTCCACACATGTGTTTTTCTTATGCTACTAATTTTTCGTTTTCATATAAATAATATGATTTTTATGTATCATTTTCATGTGTTTCTTAATGTGTTCACAATTTACTCTTATATTGTAATATATTTACCCATATTATACATAACCATGTTATAAAGAAAACTGTTATTTTGGTTTACAATTAATAATATATAAAACAATACATATCTATATTTTAATATGTGTCTCTAAATTTTACAATAAAGTCATTTTCTATAATATATGCAATTTTATTATCCAATGTAAATTATGAAAATAAATTTTACATTTTCTTGTTATTGAATACTATTTCTAGATTGAATAGTATGTTAGGAGTATATTACAATTTCGAATATACTATATTATGCCTCATTTTACCTCATTATTATTTATTTTACGATAATAAGTATATTAACAAAGTATTAGAATAAATTTTCATATTTTAATTTATACAACCATATTAATCAATTTACTGTTATTTTTTACAAGTATCAAGTTGAATGTTATATTAAAGTTTTATTGACCTATAATGTTGCAGTTTACAGTTCATATATATTGAACACAGTAGTTAATTTCACATTCTTTATAATCCTTATATTACAATATTTTTAAATAGTTTAATTTATATAAATATATTGTATAATAAATTGACAACATATACAATATCCAGAATTTCACGTACTTATTATTTTCATAGGACAATTTTCTGGAGCACTTTATTCCAAAGATATTTCAGAAGAAAGTTTTCCAAATTTTGAGGTAATGAGATACCAAATAATATTGGGATAATTACACCCATAACCCTGAGTAATTCTGCAATCTCAATCATAACCCTGCATAATCGCGAATTACACGAGAAACCCCCGATATTCATTCCGTCTTACACTCATAACCCTCCGTTAATTTAATATGTTAACTCAACCATATCTATGAGTTAATCGAACTCATCCTCAATCCAACGGTTAATAAATAAACAAAAAAATACACATCTCTCTTCAACCTCCAGCCACCTTCCCTTCAACTTCGGTCCACCTGAACCTCTTCCCTCCGACCTCCCTTCACCTACCGTCGACCGACCACCTCCCATCATCCGTACCGCACCTTAACCTGCAGGGACGGTGCGAGTATGAGCGAGCCGAGGAGCAATGAACTAAAGAAGGAAGGGGGGTCGGAGGATGTGGGCTGCGGACTTTGAGCAGGGGAGGATCGGGCTTCGAGCAGGCGGAGGTCGAGCAGTAGCGCGGGGCTCACTTGGCACCGGGGAGGGGGTTAGGGGGAGTCTGACCGCTGGGCGGTGGGGTGGGTTGGGGGACGCTTCAAGCCCGCTGGGCGATGGGGTGGGTCAGTGACTGTGGAAGGACCTGGGTGGTGGGGTGTGGTGGGGGGGATTGGGGGTCGGGCCACCGGTCGAGCGGGGGGAGGAGTAGGTGTTGGGTGGCGGCGGGTCGTGGGGGTCGACCAGGCGACGGGTCGAGCAGGGGAGGAGGGGCGGGGTCGAGCAGGGGGGGCGGTGATGGGTCGAGCAGGTGAGGGTACCTGGGTGGGGGGGTCGACCTCAGCGGGGGGGTTGGAGCAGGGGAAGGGGGCGATGGGGGGCGACAGGTCGGTGGGGGTGGGAGGACCTGTGAGGTGCGCCGGGGGGAGGGAGTGGTTGGGGTTGTCAAGGGGAGGGAGGGAAGGGGATGAGGACATGGACGGTTGGTTGGGAGGGGAGGGGGCTGGGACGCCGCGACGGCGGAGGCGGAGCTTCGAGGAGTGCTTGCTCGGCATCGGGATGGGGGTTCAAGGAGGAGCTCGACACCTTGGGTGGTGGGGGACTTCGAGTTCAACCGAGGGGTGTGAGGATGGCATGCTATTGCAAATAAAAATGAGCTTTAAGGGCAGTTTCGTCCTTTTCAACGAAAAACGTTAAATATAACGTGTGTGGCAAACGGAATTTAACACAGGGTTATACCATGTAAGAGTTAACCATTACTCAGGGTTTCTCGTGTAATTCGCAATTATGCAGGGTTATGATTGAGATTGCAAAATTACTCAGGGTTATGGGTGTAATTATCCCAATAATATTTTATTAGTAATTATTTATTCTTAAATTTATGTTTTTGTAATTTTTATATTAGGATTCTGGTGCGAACAATATATCTTCAGAGTGCATAGAAACTGATGCATCCTGTTCAGGTTAAATTTAAATCACTCTAACATCACTTATCTGGTTAAACTTTTATATACATGTTTTAGATTCTATATTATTACCGATCTTGTTTATGAAACTTGATTGATATATTTGAAAAAACTTTATTAGTTTCTAATATGTTGTTCGATTATATTTAAATTAATGCAGTTGAACCGAGTTCCCTTACCGCAAATAGTCATAATCATCAGCATATACCCACTGTTGGTATGGTTTTTGGTTCTGTTGAACACGCATATAATTTTTATAAAGCTTATGCTATAAAAGAGGGCTTCAATGTACGCAAAAGTAGCACAAGACATAGAGTTAATAGATTAACTAAGAACAAGACACTTGTGTTTAAGAGCTTTGTATGTTGGAAAGAAGGAAAATCAAGAGCTTCTTCATCGTCAAGAGATTTTTACTCAGCTGACAGTGATTGCAGCGATGAAATTATGTTTGAAAGATCGGAGAGAGCTGTTGGTGTTGTTCGAACTGGTTGTAAGGCCATGATGTCAGTTAAATATAGGTTTGATGATCATGATTGGATAGTGTTTTCTTTCAATGAGGAGAACAATCATAACCTTGTATCTCCCAGCAAACAGTTATATCTTCGTGCCAATAGAAAGTTTTCTAAAGCTGCTAAAATGCTTATCAAGTCCATGACTGATGTTAATATTCCTGCCTCAAAATAATATGCATTCTTGGATAATGGGTTCATTACAAACAACAAAGTTGGTGGCATTGTACGTGATATATATAACCTTAACAGGGATGAGAGAAGATGTCGCAATGGTTTGGACGCAAAACTTGTATTAGATCTCTTTGATAATTGCAAAAAGATGACGCCTGAATTTTTTTACTCGTATCGAACTGATGAGGATAATAGGCTCACTCATTTATTCTGGATTGACATTGTATCCGTTGAAGATTACAAGGTTTTTGGCGATACAATTTCTTTTGATACGACATATAGAACTAATGAATACAAATTAATTTTTGCCTCTTTCTGTAGAGTTAACCACCATGGTTGCACTTTTTTCGGTAATGCATTTATTAACAGAGAAACAAGAGAAAGTTTTACTTGGTTATTTAATCAATTTCTTGAAGCTGGTAGAAGATATCCCATTTCTATAATTAGCGATGAAGATCCAGCAATATGTGCTGCAATTCGTCTTTCATTTCCAACATTGTTCACAAGTTTTGTACATGGCACCTTATGACAAAGCTGAAACTTAAATTGGGCAGAATGAAGGAAATTGTCAAGGCTCTTAAAACATTCAGCAGACTTGTTTGGCGGAGTGACTCTATTGATCAATTTGAAGTTGGTTGGTCAGCAGCCATTTCTGAGTTTGGATTGCTCGAGAATAAATGGTTAGCAGAGAAGTATGAGATAAGACACAGATGGATAGATGTATATACAAATGATAAATTCTTTGCTGGGATGCGTAGCACCCAAAGGAGTGAAAGTATGAACTCATTTTTACAAAATTCTATTACTAAACAGAACACTCTTTTAGATTTTGTTTCTAGATTTCAGACAGCCATCCAAAGGTTAAGAGAACGTGAGAATGACATAGACCATGATTCAAAAACTAGAAGGCCTAAGTTAAGAACCAAATGGACTTTGGAAGAACAAATGGTTGATGTTTATTCGAAAAGGATTTTCTACAAGTTTCAGAAAGAGGTGAAGGAGTTAATGATGTTGAATGTTCGTGTTTCTGAAATCAAAGATGGGTTGTCATGTTACAATGTTTTTTCAATTGATAAGACTGTTAGAGATAGACTAGTTATCGAAATACATCAGTCTGATTATCTATCTTGTGAATGCAAAAAAAATAAAATTTCAAGGAATACCATGCAAGCACTTACTTGTTGTTATCAAGTTCAGAGGAGATTCATTTCTTTCAAGCTCTTTTAATCTGCCCAGATGGACCAGGAATATAAAGAGGTCTGGTAATTTTCCAATCTACAATCAAAATCCCCAACATGAAAGGTCTGGACAGTTAAATAATATATGCTTTCAGATTGTGGCTGAAAGTAGCGTAGAATATGATGACATTTTTTTCTTGTCAAAGCAAAGCTTGTGAAATTGGTAGAAGAAGTTCAAAGTTTAAATGCAAAAAAAATTATCAAATGTATCACAGGATCAATCTCATTTGGAAACTCATGATAATAATAATAATGTACTTGTTCCGCTTACTGCAAAAACAAAAGGTAGTGGAAGGGGAGGAAGATCAAAAGGTTCAGGCAGTCGTCGAATATCTCAACGAGAATTAAAAAGAAATAGAGGCAGGCAGTGCAAAGCTTGCATGAAGTACAATGTTGGTCATGATTCTAGGAATTGCCCTTCAAACAAGATTCAATCAACTACAGACTGGTATGCAGGGTTAAACACTATATATTGTTTAGATGTTTTTAATTATTATTATAAACTGATAATTTTTTACTTCAGTGATGATTCAGGACAGTCAGAATAGCAATGATCATGCAAATTCCTTAAATGCGAGGATGGTATATACTTTGTAACATTTTATTTCGTTGTTAATTTTATTTTACTCTATTTAACTATCAAATTTTGTTATTACAGATTTTATTTAGGAGTACATGTTTCAGATATAACATACCCAGTTCTTAATAAACATACTGGTAAGTTATACATTAGAATGGTATTTTCTTTAAATTAATTATATTTATTCAAGTATAGTGATGTAGTGTCTTTTTTCTTTGCAGGATGTCATTGATCAAGATGGAAGAGTACATAGTTGCAACCATTCAAAAATATAGACTTATGTTTTAAGTCAATTTTTAATTATAATTTTTCTTAAAACAGGGTTTTGATCGATTTATATTGATTGTATGCTCTGATGTTACTCAAACGATAGATAGTCATTATTTATTTAATGTTACAGTTCTTCTTTTATTTGCGTATACATTTGAATCTAATATCGATGAACGTACTAGTCAGACATTATATGTCTCATATTTTGTATGGATGATTATTATTATTTGACAAATTATTGTTCATCCACAAAGGTAATTTTTTAAAATAGTTTGAAGGATTTAAAAGCTTTAATCAAACAAAAAAAGTGATGCATGATGAACACATAAAGTGTCTTGCGGTCGTTAAACGACAGAACACCATTCATGACAAAAAAGATTAACTAATTAAATAGCATTGGGGGAGTTCATTGTTGGTAATGATTAAGAATCATTTTCATACTAGACTCATATATCACATTAGATTCATTTTCAGAATTTCATCTTTATGTCGGAGAATGTAGTCAAGTTCATGTATTTATATAATTATCTTTGTATAATCTTAATTCAAGAGAGACAATCAAACGTACTATTAAATGCTTAGATGAACATTATCTTACTTATTATGATAAAGGAAAAGGGTTAGATATAATGAAAAATACGAAATATTAATGTATTACAGTTATGTGTAAAATTAACAATTTCAGTATTGTATTCATTATCAGATGTTGTAAAATATGACGATATATAGTAAGATATATCATATCATTGTAATATAACATTTTCAAATGTAAGACCAATATCGTAAAATAAAGCAATGTAATGTAGAATATGGATAAATAAAGTATGAACCAAAATACTTATTGTAATGTAATGTTAATATATATGACGACTGATTTATGTATCAGATTATCTTCAAATTGTTAATGCTACCTTCTCACTTACTTGTATTTTTTATATATTCAGAAATATATTATGTACCAACATTTACCACATTTAAATTATGATAATTTTACATACTAGACCCATATATCACATTAGATTCGTATTCAGAATTTCATCCTTATATCGGAGAATGTACTCAAATCCATGTAATATATAATGATCTTTGTATAATGTTAATACAAGAGAGACAATCAAACGTACTCTTAAATGCTTAGATGGACATTATCTTACTTATTATGATCAAGGAAAAGGTTTAGATATAATGAAAAATACAAAATAGTAATGTATTACAGTGATGTGTAAAATTAACAATTTCAGTATTTTATTCATTATGCAGATATTGTAAAATATGGCTACATATATTAAGATATATCATATCATTGTTATTTAACATTTTTAAATGTAAGGCCAATATAGTAAAATAAAATATTATAATGTAGAATATGAATAAATAAAGTATGAACCAAAATACTTATTGTAATGTAATGTTAACATATATGACAATTGATTTATGTATCAGATTATCTTCATATTGTTAACGTTGCCTTCTCACTTACTGGTATGTTTTATATATTCAGAAATATATTATGTACCAACATTTTCCACATTTAAATTATGACAATTTTACATCTGAATATACAGTTATCTGCATATTATAATATATAAGAACATCACACAATATAATTCATACAAAATAGACTTAATAAAAGACGTAACATGGCTGAATTATGTAAGGTAAATAACATAAACAAACCAACACAAGTCATTGTTCCAGGAAACTCTTCTAAATACAAACTACTAAACAATGTTTCAAAAAACAAATATCAACATTGTTCAGCATCTATGAAATATTTTTTGTGTTGTCGTGAAAACAACATGCACCATCCTCTATCTTTTAATTTCCAGCTTCATTATCCACGTGGCCACATGTCAAAAGAGTACATGTTATTTCTGCCCTGAATCTTGGAATGTCTTCATAGCTGAAGTCCAAATCCCTTCTTTTACACAAGTACTCCATTGTCTTCATCACGTAAACACCGCAATCCAAACTGTGAGGAAATTGTTGTGGGTTGTCAACAACATATATTATCTCCCAGTCATTCATGGTTTCGTCCACCAAATTCATGTTGAAGCATTCGCACATCCAGCCATGCTTAAAAAAATATATCTTGTTAAATTACATTATAACCAAAAGATGTTTTCAATAAAAATATATTGTAGATACACATACCCATTTTTGAGCAATTTTTTGTGAAGTTTTGACCCTCTCATCGAGTTGTATGCATAAAATTTCCTCGCGGTGAAGTCTGTCACCAAAAGATGCCAGTGATTCTTGGTATGGCTCACTGTGAAAACCTTAGTCAATCCCACCAGCCTTTCATCTTCCATTTCATAAAGGTTGTCCAGATGATTGATCTCTCCTTCTGTTGCTCTATCAACCGTATTTATGAAATATTTATGCATTTAGAAGATGTACGTGTTATGATATATACGGAGAATTTTATGTAATTGTAGTGACTAATCATCTTGTAAATAGGCGTGAATAGGAATGGGATCATGTCACCGGTACAATATTTATGTCGCAGAACATCCATGAATATTTCCAAAATCTGTATTTCAAGTAAATAAATCATCAGTGTAGTTCATGGTGTATATAAAAAACTGAACTAAAATCATGTAATTACGCTATCTTCTATCATTTTTTCATATAAAAAATGATGCATCTCTTTTCCCTTGCAAAAAATTCCAAGAGGTGTAAAGTATGTGGCGTTAAACCTGCAGTTTTGATCAAGATAACATTAAATTGTAATTACATATTTCTATAAAACATAAGAATTTAACTTAAATCATAACTTACTTGTCCGTCGGGTCTCTTAGAAAGTCTTGAATCAATCTCCTTTGATCCACGTTTATGTAATCATATCCGATAAAATCAATCGCAGGATCTCAGAGATACTGTAATTTGTATTTATAATTCAGATTTCAATAAATTAACATTAACTCTATAAATATGGCATATGTATATTAAAGAACAAGTTCAAATCATTGTATGATTATAAATCAATTTCAAATACACACCTCGTGGTCTGTTTCACTGGTAATAGTCACTCTTGTATCCATTGCATCTCTTTTTGCTGCATTCCTCTCTTTAACTCGTTTTATCAATGAGCTAGGATGCACTTCTGATCTCTCCTTTCTTTTCTTCCTTGGTGTGATCTTATTTTTCTCTGTGACAACGGACTCATGCTCCCCAATTCCAAGATCAAAACATGGAACAGAATTTTTTTCGGAGAATCTAATTGCTCCTTCATTTTCTGTATCCAACTTGACGATAATTTCAGAAATATTTTCCTCCATTTGTGTATTTTTTTATCATCAATATCTGTCGCATTCTTCTCTCCTTCCATTATCACATCCTCATTGATTTCTTTCTCTACTTCAGCTGGTTTTGCTTTTTCCAGTTTGCCTCTCAGGTCCTCATTCTCCACTTCCAACCTTCTTATCAGAATTTCATAAGATGTAATTCTCACATCCTTATCTTGTTGTATATCATTCATCTCTTCCAGTAGTTTCTGCAACCTGTCGATTTCTTTGGAAAATTCGTCACACATGCATTGCTTATCAGTCCCTTTTCCATCACGAATGTTAGTTTCTGGATTTTGACTTTTTACAATATGGAGTTCTGCCCTCTTGTATCTCCCTTTCCTAGCAGGTCCATCTTCAGGCACTTTAGAGGTTTATCTGTGGCCTTCTCACTGAGAACCCGTATAGAATGAATCTTTCATACGGAAAACATATTCATCTGCTCTGATTTTAAATATCTCATTTTTTGTGGATGTAATCCTCCTACAATATGATATAATTGTAGTTTATAAAAAAAATAAGGTATGTCATCTTTCAATTATTACCATTAAAAACAATATCTATTATATAGTATTAATTATAGGCATATACTATTGCATACCTGTTCATTTGTGAGTGAAGCACGTCTCTTTGATAAACCTTTTATTGAACCTGCCCATTTCCTTATCCTTGGACGTAGATCTCTGTTGACTACAAGATCTTTGCAACAGTATTCCAACATCCAGACCTGGTATAAATTAAAAAAAAACTTCTAATTAGTTACAATTTATATAAATAAATAAACAATAACATGTTTGCTTATGTATAGGCATGCTACACATCCCGTAAGATATCCAAGTGTTGTTCTTGACGATCCTTGCCTCCTTTGATGTATTCTATGCAATACATCTTCCACGTTAAACAAAATCATTTTTGCTACCGCATCTGACCAGTTAAAAAATCGGGTATCTTCCAAAGATTCAACGTAATGGAGTAAATCTTTGGGGAAAGAGTATCCACAATCAGGGAACAAGAACATGGAAAACATGAACAATATCAAGCAAGTCACGTAAACAGCCACCGAGTCATCATCATCTCTCTCGTAGAAATCTATCAAAATACTGACTAATTTCTTCCTATTGAAAATCATTCCAGAATCAAATGTCTCTTCTGAAATATAGCTCTTCCATTGTAGGTGCCTGCCTCTTACAGTCATTGCAAATCCTATGCTTGGAATTCCTAATATAACTCCTATGTCTTCGTCGGTGAAGTTCAGAACCCTGTTTCCAAATTTAAATTGTCATCCTCCTTGATATTGTTCCGCAATCCATTGTAGATTCCTCCGTTGTATATCAACCTTTCCAATGTTTATTAATTTGGAAAATGTTGTCTTATTAATCAGAGTTTGTTGCTTCGTTGTTGGTCTATGTGCATCTATGAATTGCACAAAATACTCTACAAAGCATCTGTGCTGGATGTAGCCCTTACCTTTAAATAATTAAGCATATTCTTTTAATAAATTTATATAAAATACGCAAACAGATCAAACAATAAGAATTTCAAAAATTCTGTAAAGGGATAGATATCTGTATCTTACTGCCATAGTTCTCAGTCATGCACTCGTCAATAGCCTCTTCTTCTATGTCAGATATTTTACTTTGACCTTTATCCTTCACTGTAATGCACAATTAATAAAGTGATTATATTTTTAGAAGACACATAATGAATAAGTTTTAAATTATATTCATGTACCTTTCATCACCAATGAAATTGACCGGTTTGATGCAGCCGCTTCATTCAGTTTGTCCTCATCAGAAGAATTTCCGGATAAGTTTTCATTCATTTTCCTTGGTCTCCTTATTTCATCGAACTCCGATTCGCTACAGCTCATCTCTAATAAATTTTGCTTAAAAATTTTTATATGTAACTCATTATAAAATAAAGTAGTGCATTTTTTCCAACGTTTAAGATATGCATCTTTAATTAAAATCTTCTACAGCAGACATGAAAGCTGTTGTTAATATTTGATCTTTTGTTTTCGTGCAGCAGTATAACTAAGTTATAATGTTTACAATAATATGTTACACTGTATTATTTTTTCAAAGAATAATGTAACGATTTCTGAATAATAAGATGATTTAAAAATCCATCATTGGCAATTAAAAGAGTAACAGATGGTAAAAATATCTACACTGTTCTTATTCATGTTCTAGGTTGTCGACAAATTTTTGTGAAACCAAATAATAAGACATCTAAACAATATAGCATACGAGATGTATGTCTGACCTGGTTGTAGTCTTCTCAGTATCGAGGACTTCGCGCCTTTGCCGCTCCTTTGCCGTCGTGGATCGAAGATGATAAACCCTCTGGGGTTCTTGAGTCGCAATTGCCTTTGCAGAGGGATTGAACTCTGTTTTCTGTCTCCTTTGTAACTGAAGGCGGAAATCTCGGTGTTAAAGTCTTCTTATTTATTACTTTAAGTAATTTTAGTCAATATAATTATGTAGTTGTTTCATCATTATTTAAGAGGAAATTTTATTAGCTAAAAATAGTAACATATTATTCCCACATATCCCTAAAATTTCAAATTTCAAATTTCAAATTTTTTCGTCATTGTTCTTTCGCAACCTCTGAAGCTTCTTCACGGTTCCAGGTTTGAATACTTTCATCATTCTTGAAATATTTTAATGCAATTTTATATTAAAATTGAGTAGATCTTTCTTATTATACATCGTTGTTAACATATAGTATACATTGATTCATTTAAAAATAATTTTATTAGTTCAATTTCGTAAGATCAATTTATCATATATCATGCTAATTGAATGTATTTCGAAAGTTATTCTATATTAAATATTAATTTATTCGTAAATAATTTATAAAAATTTGCGATCAATTTATTTTTTATATTCGATGTTTTGTTATATATACTACAGTATCTGATAACAATTTTTTTGATTATATATAAGTATTTCATATAGGTATTGTGTTTTATAAGTATTTTTAACATTATTTATTACTTTCAACGTTCTTATCTTGTAATATTGTATCATGCTTTTGTATCTCGGCATTACATTTTGTAAAACGATGTTAGTTTATTTTAAATGGAAATACTGGTAAGTGATCTTTTTACTTTCGATTAGATAATTTAATATGTATAATAACTAATGAAACTTTATAATGTAATACATTTATTTTTCAAGTACGTTATTTTTAATATAGTAAAAGTCATCATCAAATTATTTGAAGATACATAAAATTAAAATATAATTGGATATTGTATTATGTTACGTGTATATTGTAAATTACTGATTAATGTTGTATTTAAATGTTATAAGTTGTAATATACGTGATATAATTTACATGTTCGATAGTCGTCAGTTTGTATTTTTTTAGAAGTCTTATGTATTTTAATGGTTTCATTTGTAAATCTTAGTAAATTAAAGTAAACACACCGTCCTTTTCACTTGCGACTTCAAACGTTTTCCTCAAGTTTGATTTATAGTGTAAACTTTTGTTATAGAAATATTTCTCTCTGATACTGGTAGAAAAAGGTAAATTTTTGGTATACAGATATTGTGTTATGTTTCGTCATATAGTAATACGCAGAGTTAGCATTGTATTGTATTGTTTTTAAATTTTTTGTAAATCTTAGCAACTTAATGTAAACAGTCCGACAATAACAGTTCAAATACGTATGCTTTTTTCGAGATTGACTTATATTTGTAACCTTCAATACATTTGTTGTATTTTCATTATATTGTGTTGTAAAACATACATATAGTAAATTGTCAATATATTTCTCATGATACTGGTAGAAAATGCAAATCAAGCGACAATATTTGCACGTTCGTAAGGATTTATTTTGTATTCCTTTGCATTGTTTTGTAATGCAGTCCATGTTTTTGTAAATCTTAGTAACTTTAAGTAACACATCGACCTTATCAGTTTACAGTCTGTTGGTTTAAGGTAAGTTTATAATCTATTTTAAGAATGTTTTTACTAGTAATTCGAAATAATTATATACATTTTAAAATTTCAAAAAATCTTAAATATTTGATTTTTTATATTGCACGCTCAATCACCTCCTTAAACTTAGGTAAGTAGTTATTTTGAATACCACTCTTAGCTTTTCTTTGGTGGTTTTAGTCTCATCCATTAGATGCACATCATACGTTCTTTATGAGTGGCTTTCCATGCACCTAGGAAAGGTGCATCTCATTGGAAGGGTCCTATATATATATGGGAAAAAGGAGTATGCTCCCTAGGTGTAGCTAACTTACATGCTCCCACCTCTTTTCCCCTGTATTTTTTTTCTGAAATGAAATCTATTGGAATTTAGATCACAATATGTCACCATGATGTCATTCAAATTTCGACTTAATTCGATACTTCTATCCCCTCCATCAAGACTGTCAAATTTTAACGGTCTCAGAATTGCTGAAAATGACCCCCTTCAGATGGAGGGCATGGAGGTCTCTGTTTCTGACGAAATTTTAGTAGAATGTTAGAGGGATATAGTGATGAATATACATATTATTTTCCAAAAAAAAATAAAAATGAGGGGGGAAATGAGGGTGGGAGTAGCCAATTGGCTACACCTAGGGTGTAGCCTCATTTAACCCTATATTATATATATATATATATATATATATTGACAATCGTATTCGTATTCGTTTTAAAATGTATGTCGATATGGATATCACTTTGACGTTCGCTAATATTCGCATTCGTATTCGTATATTCATTTTCATATATAAGTATAGTAATATATTTACATATAACTTAGTGTAACAACATTTTATGATAGAATTCACCATTTATGATATAATAGTTATGAAATTTCTATATCTGGTATATTTATTTTATGTGTAAACCATCCCAAACATATATATTTTAGTTAATCTATTAAAAATTAATGTTATCAAATTCGTATTCGTTTTTAAGGATATGGTAACACGTTTTTCACATTCGTCAATATTCATATCAGCATTTGTGTTCGTATTTTAAAATAGATAAGGATATGATTATACTTATATTCATATCTGTATCCGACTATTTTCATCCCTAGTGCTGACAAACCAACCTTCTGGCAACAATCACACGCATGACCAACTAACTCAATGATCGAAAATCTTTGTTAGTATGAGCTCTTGGATGAAGAGAAGTTCACCAATCGCATGTCAACCTCTACCTCTGACTTACCTGGCCTCTCAAGGGGCTTTGGTTGCAAAAGGGGGTTCATTGGTTTTGTCGTCCTCCTCGTTAGACCATGGGGGCAGCCCATTTGCTATTGGTCTGAGTTGGCGTTCTTTCTTATCGACGATCCATATTCAACCTCTCTTCATAAGACAAATTGAGCTGAGTATCCAAAACCTTTGGTAGGGATGAAAATGATCGGATATCGCTACACATGTAGGCATTATGATATAGATGTCCCTCTTTTAATTTAAACATAGATACTAATACAAATTTCTTACAAATATATGTATCGAAGAATTACATCCTCAAAATACAATATAGATGCAAAATGAATACTAATTATCCCAGTTACAGATATTTGATAATCTGGTATAGATTATCCAAAAATGTTGAACATTTCAAACCTGTTTAGTTTTAAAATTGCTTGATAACTAAGATATTTTTACCCCAGGAACCTTATAAACTTTGTAAATGACCTATACAACCTTTGAAACATCGTAATTCTCCCCTTGACCCTGTAAACTTGCTCCGTCTTACCCCACAGACCTTGCCGTTATTTTTACTTTTACTTGAGTCAATAACATGAGTTAATCTAACCAGAAGAGCATTCTATGGTGGATCTTCCTCCTCTGGCTCAGATTCATGAGGGTGTCAACGAACACCCGAAGGGCATTGCTGGAGCGATTGGATTTCATGAGGCTGAACTGATCGTCGCTCGAGCGAGAGCGATTCGAGCGATGGATCTATTCGGGCTGAATCGATCGTCGTCGGACGGGATCGACTCGAGTCGCGAGTTAGCATGATCCGGAGAATCGGGTTCCCAACAACATCACATGTTGTCAATCGAGTACGTGACGGGGAGGGAGCTCGAGGGTGAAAGAGTGAAGTGGACACATGTTGCAGACAGTGGACATCATGGAGGAACTCAGAATGTGAGAGGGCGGAAGAGGCATGGTGAGGGCGCCGTTCAAGAATGGCAGGAGCGGCATGCAGAAGATGTTGCGGACAGTATATAAGAAGGGGGAGACATCGGTGGTGGTGCGGGTCTTGAGGGACAAGGAGGCGGTGGAGGGGACGTTGTAGATGAACAAAGGAAGGAGGAGGAGGCGGTGGAGGGCGGGGAAGAGGAGGTGGTTGCGAGCTAAACAAAGGAAGAGGGAGAGGGGGAGGTGACGAGGGAGAGGAGGAGGTCGAGGAGGCGACAGCGGCTGAAACATAGGATGGAGAGGGAGTGGTAGGAGGCGGTGGAGAGGAAGAGATCGGGCGACGGCAAACGAAACAAAGGAGGGAGAGGGAAAAGGGGAGGGAGCGATTAGGGTTTGGGAAGGTCGAAGGAGCAGTTGCAGTTGCGACTGCAGGTGGTGCGGAGGGAGAGAGGGGTTGGAGGAGCAGTCGTGGTTGCGGGTGAAGGAGCAGCTACTGTTGCAGATGGAGGAGCAAGGTGAGGGGAGGAGGTGGTGGGGAGAGAGGCGGAGGACCAAGGGGAGAAGAAGGAGGCCGCACAGAGGAGGGATGGGATGTCGAGGGCAACGCAAGGGAGGGCTGAGAGGTCAAGGGCGGCGTGGGGGAGATCAGTGACGGTACGAGGGAGGGCTGGGAGGTCGAGGACAATGCGAGGAAAGTAGAGGGGAAGGAAATGTAAGGAGGGTTAGGGAAGGAGGAATGGTATTTTTGTAAATTTGATAAATAAAAAGGGTATTATGCAACACTTTTTAACAGAATCCGAATAGTAGAGATCATTACAAAGTTTATAGAGTTCTTGAGGTAAAAATCCCTAAAAGAAGTGTTCATAACACATTGGCAATAGTATGGTATGAGTTTTTGGAGTGAAACAGATTGGTTTGATAGTTATTATTCCTAGGAATAAAAGAAACAACCAACATTACAATGTACATGTATATGCCAACAAATAATACAACTAGAGAATGGATATCCATGTCCACATTCATGTATTTTTCAACATCCATATCAAGTCATCGTCCAAACTCGAAAACACGGTATTCACTGAGGAATGAAAGTAAATTAATGTATAGCCATTTATCAACACAAATTTACATATTGAATTGCCATAGCATAGCTAATGTGCAGCTACAGATCTCACCCCCCGCACGCACGCACAAAACACACCAGAAAAACCTGGAAAAAATGATTGCACAATGCTCTCACCCCCAAGCACCAATTTCTACAAACAATGACCTCTGTTACCTTATGTATACATACAAAATCACATATAAAGCTGCTCTTGCAGCTCGCTTCAATAAAAATTACGAGCGTGCTTGTGTAATCTGAACTGTATAATTTTGCATAAGCAATCGCAGCTTCAGAGAAGCAACAATGCTTAACAATGGGGATAAGAGATCCAGATGCCAAACTCACATACTACAGTTAGAAGTAAGGATCTTCCAAGCAGCAATGGTATCTTCATTCCTCGTTCAGGATTCGCTGCAGATGATGGGTGTTGTTAGCTCCAGTTCAGTCAGAATTGCCGACTTGACCTAGAAGACTCGAACCACCATTGCTGTGAGCTTCCTGAAGGCCTACGAGTGTTCCAGGACTGCCAGTTGTAGCTGCTCTTCTCGGGATAGCTACTCCGAGAATCGTCAGCACGTTTTGGTGCCGTATAGCCACTTTCGTGCTTTAAGGTTGCCCTCATCTCTTCTTCAGTATCGTATTGTAAACGCTGAAATTAGACAGCATTCATAAGTCATAGAGAACAACACTAAGATGACAGGAGAAAATAAAAAATGGTGGGAGTTTCATTTTGTTCCAACAGTTTTATTTGAATGCCAATCCTCGTCAGTCTAGGAATAGAGAAACAAGAACATGCATGCTATAATAAGAAGCAGGCACAAAGCACACTAACCAACGAAACTGTATGCAACTGATGCGCACAAAAGTAAACTTCAAAAAATTGCTCCCATAAGGGAGTGCCCGGACCTCGTGTGACCGTGTCTCAGAATTAAGTCTGTAGTAAGTAATGGTGAAATAGTATATTATTTAGGATTTTTATGCGTGCATTTCAATAAAACTTGTGCTCCTGATTTTTTTGCAGTTACACTTGAACCCTTGCATTCTTTGTTTTTTGAGAAACGGTGGGATGGATCTCCTGTAGAGATCCATCCAAAAAATATGTATATAAATAACTAAACTGGTAGTTACATCCGCCGTGATTCAAAGAGGGCTCTGACGCGCCCAAGTACTGAACCCTTGCATTCTTGCACCGGTAGTAATAGTGCTCATCCGTTGGTTAACCATCTATAAGAGAGACCAAATCTTGGTCTGTTCAAGCCAATATCTGGTGAAGAATAAAACTTATCAAACTTGTGCCCTTACGTTCTTGAGAGAGCTCAAGAACGGCACTCTCAAGCTCACCACTGCCAGCATCAGCCGTGGACTCCTCTCCACCCATGTGCGCAATGATATGAATTTGGAGCATAATCAAAATGGCACTCTCAAACAATCGAACGAGAGATTAGGTCAAAGGGAGATGAACAATGAGGGCAATTAAACAAGTGAACGAATGGTTATCAGAGTTCATTAAAAGAGTCTGACGACAACAAACGAAGTGGGAGATCGATCACCAAATCACCTTGGTAAGGTAGATCAGACTGAGATCCTCCCAACGTTTAAGGAAGAATGGCAAACACATCACTGGAGCAATGCCAAAAGCTAGAAGAGGTTGTGTCCTTGATCGGTTGCCTAATTCTCTCCTTGTAGGTCAATGCATCTCTTCAGTGCATCTATCAGAGAGCACCGATATCAATGAGAATCAAGTTGTTTTGTTACTCATGATTGATAGTTGTACTGTTATTTCAGTTGTATACTTGTATGTGAAAGGCATATTCTACTTCTGCACAAGATGACAAAGATAAAGAAATATCTAAGATTTCAGAAGCTGCATCGTACATCTAATTTTATTAAGCACGTATTTTAGAAAATACGCTATTTCCGCCTCAATTCAATGAGATTGTTGCCTTTTTGTCACATCTCGTCTGGGATGACTCAAGAACTTGCTGTCTTGTCACACATCAGAGATAACAGTTTGCTCAAAGGAGAAACCTTCATTGACCAAAATGCTTCCAAGCTGATTCTATAGCATTCTAACATTAACTGGAATCACAACAAAATTCATTAATCTTAACTAAGGCCATCCAATTTCATATACATCTTTAAAAATGCTACGAAGCGCAGACCTTGCTCCTATCAGAGAGTATTGCATATGCTTCCCCTATCATTTTAAACAGGCGATCAGCATCCTTATGTACTTCATCAGCTACTTCTTTCCAAAATCCATCGTCACTGTTCTCACTCCTGGCTAAGAGCTGGCAGGCCTAAAAAATGCAAGTCAGATCAGACAATAAATTTAAATTCAGAATTTAAAGGTTACCTTGTCAGGATGATGCCTCAATGCTGCTTTGCGGTATGCCTTTTTGATGTCTGCAGCATTGCTTGAAGGGTCAACTCCCCTGTATGGATAATATACAGATATCAGACAATGACCATAATTGCAATAAATAGGAGATATATACTTGAGGAATACACCAAATCATAGCACTGTGTTTTAAATTTAAACTATAATTTATATGAATCTTACATGAAAAACTTCTACAGCTTAATTAAATGATTAAACAACTGATTGAACAACAAATAATAGTAAAAATGGTAAAGCCTTCTCCCACTTTTAAGTAGGGTCGGCTACATGGATTCTTGCTCAAATCCATGTTGAAAGATGCGACTATTTTTTACGCAGGTTGTTGGCTACCTAACGCAACCCCCGCGAGGAGGGATTTGAACCCTGCTCTTTTGGGTGATAGGCACACTGCATTACCAGGCAACAAATAATAGTGCATCAATAAAACAAAATCAATATGTCAGAAGTGGAACTATTTGTCACTAACATGACATTTTCATAATATAAATTGGCGACAGTTGACTCATGAAGATTTTAATAATAGACAACACCTTGGCCCAATGTTCCTATTATTGATTCTCACAATTGCAATAGATTTGTTTTTCGGAGAAAGGTAGGGATGCGAGAAGGCATAAGACAAGTTATTGGGACATCTATATATCATATATTTAGCAAAAACTTACAAGATCGTATACAGATCCAAAGGAACTCCTTTCCGAGCTTCATCTTCGAGTGTAGCAAGCCGTTGATGAGCTCGTTTTAGGTCATTAGCCTCACAGCTAGACTTGTCAGACTTTCTAGACTCCACAAAGCTATCCTTCATTTGCTTTTCAAGAAGCAATATTAATCTATTGAGGTCATTTATTGCTTGGCTGTAGTCTCTTATCTTTTCATGCAAGGTAGCTCTTCTGGAGATTGCCTGCAAATTGACAAAAAGTAAAACCAATGCTTTGTTTATACAAGCAAACTTATAGTGCAACGAACTTTTTTTTGTTTCTTATCTTTGTAAGCTCCAGAAAAGAACTTATGCAAGAAATACCCTTGCACAAGTTATGACCTAGTGCAAAATTCGCACGATTGTTGAAAGGAGCTGATATTGCTTGATTTTTATATCGTAGCATTTCTTTCTGAATACTTGTGTCCAGCAAAGATACAATATCCGGTTTACAAAATAAGATAAGCATATTAAGAAACTGAGATGGTGCATAGGGTTCGTAGGTTATATGCGGATCAATAAAGTAACAAAACAGAAATAGATATCCCCAGTCTGGAGTAGAAGAATTATCCTCAGCTAGGAGTGGCAATAGCTGAAAAAATCATTGCAAGAACTCGATGAAGGCATCCACGCCTTTTTTTGAAGGAACTAAAGGAACAACATCGACGAGAAGTCCACCCGTAAATTTCTATATATTGACAAAATCAAATAAAGTTTATCTACAAGTACCAAAGGCCCGCAGGCTTTTTGCATGTTCTAATACATTCTCTATGTACATTCTTTCTTCCAGGAATATGGACCTACAAATCCATATACAGACCTCGGGATTTGAAGCCTGAAGATTGTGTTCGTGACTGCAAACTTATATGTGATTTAAAGGTTCCTTCTCATATCAGAGTTTTCCTTTGGTTGAGGAGTCCATGGCGCATCTTGACTAGAGACAGCTGGTCTAGGATCTTCGTGGGTGGCAATGATAAGTGCCCTCTTTGTGATGGTGAAGTGGAGTAAATTGACTACTTTCTCTTTGCTCGTGAGAAGATAAGGTATGTTTGGCAGGAGTTGTGGATCAGTTGGATGAACCCAAGCAACAGTTTGAACTTCTGGGACTTAGTTTTCAATGCAAGATTTCGTGTCAACAAAGAAATGCTCCAACCTATTACCACTATTTAGGCGATTTGGTTGTCCCTATTTGGTGGTATCTTTAATTCTGATCGTTTCTATGTTGAAGATGTAATCTACCATGTTGGTACTCTCCTCGAGTCATGGCTTCTGTAATGTAACCTTAGTATTTCTCCATCAATTTAATATATCCAGGGTGGAAGTCTTTGCGTGTTTCCGTCTTTTCTATCTCAAAAATATGGACCATTCACGCAAGCCACCTAGACCATAAGATTACCGCCACCCAAGTGTTGGTGGGGATATATCCCATTTCCCAGCCTGGTCAAAGACTCCCAAAACCCAACCTAATCGGAGATTGATATCGACTCAATATGTGATGCTCCCAGACCTCCCTCGCAATAGAGCGGCCACAGAAGATATATTCAATGTCCTTCGTTGGCATACAAGGCTGACACGTGCCGCTAATTTTGGAGGGAAACCTGGCTCTTCTTTCTCCAGTCATCAAACGATCCCTTATTAGTAACCAGATGAGAATCGAAATCCCTAAACCGCCATGTCCCTGAATTGACCGAGGTAATCTGGATCAAATACTGTCTACAAATACAAGGCTTTGTATGCCTTCCGCACCGTGAAGCGTCTATTAGCCTAAGAACAGTGATCTGCAATGCCAGAAAGGCCCCCGCAAATCGAAAAGGCTTCCAACAAATGCAGAAACTCCGTGCAACGTTGATCCAACAGTCAGTACAGAAGAGTCGAAGCCAACTACTGCCCTCTATATATCCACAACTTGCTATTAAGGATACACAAATTCATAGATTTGAAGCCACTTTGGTTGGTTTCCCTAGGTGACAATCTACCTCTACATAATTGGTCCGCTCATGAATATTAGCTGGGAAAAGTAAATGATTGATACAATTCACTACAAGGGGTACATTCAGATCATGTACTCAAGTTTAATCCACTTTAAATTTTGAGTTTTGTGACTATTGGTTTTATATTGAATAATAGTGTTAAACATTTACTAGTACAATGTACAATATTCCTACCAAAAGATGTGCAAAACAAGGAGCCAACAATGGGATTGAGAAAAAGGGAGTGCAAGTGTAGAGGGGAGACAAAGAGGTGTTTGAGGAGAGATAGGTGGTTGGAGCTTCGTGGAGAGGTATCATGCATCATGCTAGTAGAGGGCTACTAGATGCCAGGAGAAGGATGTCTAAGGAAGGCGACACGCAATGGGAGGAGGCTTTGTTGGGGAGGACATGCAGGTGGGCATGCAACGGGGTCCATGCCAAGCTATTGGCAGGCAGTGGCTCGAGACATCTCTTGCGACAATGTCTGTCAGGTTCTTTGCTCGTCAAAATATATGGCAGACTTGCAGAGAACTTTAGGATCAGTTGGAATTTCGAAGGCCATGTTATGTCCCTTAGGTTGGCGCTACCCTTTGGACGAATGCATAAGTAGATGCTACTAAAAAAGTATGACATTGGAGGGTGGATATGTGATCTATTAGAAGAGAGTAGGTACAATAATATAAGATGGCTATATAGAGAATGCATGTTACCGTGATCGAATTTCTGGGTAACATTGTGTGTGTTGTATGGAAGTCATGGAAGCTCTGATGTCACACTTCTGCCAAGGTCAGAGGTTAATGTTTCTTGGATTGTTGATAGGTGATGCTTGCAACGTTGGGGACCATTTTTACACATTATAGCTCCGACGAGCTCAGATTCTCTTTAAAATCAAGGCAATACCAGTAAGATCAACAATGATGAGGGCTTACAATTCATTTTTTTTAGAAGAAAGAGGGTGGCCTCTCAAGAGGGGATTCATTGTGATTGTTGTTCGAGGGAAAGGCCATGATTTGATAAAAGCCATGGTGGTTGGGGAAGTTGATTCATTGTTGACTAGGATTTTCAGGAAAACTAAACGATGTTGACATTTTGTCCCAGAAATGAGCATGATTTCTTGAAATCTCGAGAGCTCCAAAAGTTATTTCTGTCTTTCTATGCTAGTAGGGATGCTGTTTGTTATAAGAGAGCAATTTACATCTTTTCAGGTGGGGCACTATCTGGTTATGCATAGCTCACATGTATGTGTCCATGGAGGAGGTGCTTGAGTTCAGATCGGAATTCTCTTCCCAACACATTATATGTTTCCATCTAAAAATCATGACCCCATTCATGATCTAGTAACATGGTAAAGTACCTAAAGTTCTTGACCTGCTAACCACCCCACCATGTATACATATCATCATGGACTTAAATTTCAACGGAACTTCCCAAGAAATTTTGTTTCCCTAGCTCACCCCCCATGTACCAGGAATTCTCCTAATGTCATCGATATCGACGAAATGTGAATATTTCCTAAAGTTCCTAATTATTGCCTGATCTCATAAAATTTCCCCCATTCCACAATATATTTATGATTTTTGGCATTGGTAAAAGCTGTGTTGGTTGGGAAAGTTGATATACTGTTGGCTAGGATTTTCGGGAAAACTAGACGATGTCAAGACTTTGAGCCAGAAACGAGCATGATTTCTTGAAATCTTGAGAGCTTCAACAGTTATTTTAAGCAATAATAATCAAATATGTAGACCATCGTAGCTTAAGAAACATACCTAAACTTTGTGGTCCAACTCATCAATTCAAATTCCTCATAATTTGCAATTTATACTAAGAACTGAACCATGTAAAATCATTTATACACTATTTACGTCATTTCCTTTGGCAGATTTGTACAAGTATTACATACTAATATATGAATTGTCTATTTTCAAGAGCTTTTATAAATGGCTAATTTTCTTGATAGATCTTATTCTCAAAATGATGAGTTTTTTTTATAAAAAGAATGGATAGAAAATGATTTGTAAGAAAATAATGTTAAGTGGTGCATCAAGAAAAAATAAAGAGCAAACCTTTGCATAAGCACCATCAAGGGCTATAGCTAGGCTGCAATCCGCAATGGCATCGTTAACTTGACCAAGAGCTTGATAAGCAGCTGCTCGATTGCAAAAACAGATGGCAGCATAAGGATGGGATTCAGTACTGCAACTTAATGCAGCAGAATAATGCTCAATGGCTTCTGAATGTCTGCTAGCTTGGAATGCATTGTTTCCTGCAGCCTGTATCTGTATTCATGCGATTTCAGAAGAAAACTGAGAATCTATCAAAAGGGAAATATTTCCTTCAGGCTGGAATTTTTACAGAAAAAAAAATCAAAATTCTGATGCCAAGTTATGAAACATGTACTTAAATAATATGCCAAAAAGAGTATCTTCCTTTCAAAATAGCATTAAGAATTTATAATTTTCTTTAGTAAACACCAAGAACTAGTTTAAATATTATCATCCACAAACTTCTAATAAAAACTTGCATATTTCCATGTTTCCAACTTAGTGGATCTCAGTAATTGTTACAAGGTACATCACGGACATCGGATTTTTTTGAGCAAGCAGGTAACAATGAAAATGGAATTGCATAGCTGTGAATGCATGAAAAATACCTAAAAAAATTAATAAAAAATTTGGGCATACTTTCTGATGGACCAATTCCTGTAGAGTAGCCGCGAATGATAACATGGATTTTAAATATTTGTTTGAGCACCTGAATAGTTTTGAAGGAAAAAACATTAGATAATGGGCTACAGGCATTTCTTGTATCAACTAAAAAATGACCTAGAATCCAAGAAAGTACATACTTCTCCAAGGAAAGCCCGACTAAATTATGCTTCTCAAACAAACTAAGAGCTTCCTCAAGCCTTCCCATATAAAAATAGGACTTTGAAATCAGATTCCAACGCCAGATCTCTGCATAACTGAATTGTGCGCCATCAGAAAGTCCATCTTTGGGTCGACTAGAAAAAAACTCACAACTGCCTAGATCTGCATTCTTTTTAGAACTATCCATCGTTTGTTCGCAGTGCTTTATCACTTCCTCGTATCTCCTTAGCTGATAAGAATTCAAGAAAAGAGATCACTATTAGAGAAATTACTTTCCGAAATGCTAATATAATAATGTGTCATTTTTTCATGTGCAAAATATATAACTAACAGTTGATAACCACAACAGGTGGAAATTTTCTACAATTATATGCTTGTAGAAAGCACAAGAATTGACTTATTACTAAAAAAATATGGAAGAAAATATAGACCTCGGTAAATGCACATAAATTGAAGTAGGCTTTAAATCCTTTAATTGGCATCCTCACCCTTGGAGATTGATTTAGACCATCTCTAATAACAAGTAGAGACCCCAAGTTTTAGAGCTCTAATGGTTCCCCGGCCTTCAAGCCACCTCATAAAAAGAAAAGTTATCCTTGCCTTTTAAAGCAAACACAACAAGCACAGGCCTGCAGAAGTTTAAGAAGTAGCCTAATACAACATCACAGAGTAACCCTCTTCCACCCAATTCACACACAAATGTTCAATGCTAAAATCAATAATGGATGCTCAACTCATAACAATCTTGGTCCAATTTCTTGCACTTAACAGACAACTGAAGGCCGATTCCAAGGACAAGCTTTGCTGCAAGTGCGAAGTGCATTTCCAACACTTGAGTCACAAACCACAGAAAACATCTTTCTAAACGTGCAGACCTTTATGAGCCATCTTCATGGAAGGTGTACGAAAACATTCTATGCAAGCATCACGAGAAAGCCACAGCTATCATTAACTTATGCATTGACAAAGACAAGGCGAATAGAGGATAAGAGGAAATGTATTATGGAATGATACGTATTGTCTCCCCTCCACAGAACGTACAATTGCACCACAAGCTTCTAGAAATTGGTGTTTATTGTCAATGGCAAACTAACTGAAAATCAAACATAATTTTCTTTGACCGGTTTCCTTTTGTGTGTGTTTCAGCCAAGGAAAATTGAAAATTGCATAGTTGCACTTGTAAACGTACAGAGGGAAAGAAGAAATCGGGGATATAAATTTGTATTTGTAAGTTCCCAAATGTGTTTCCTTCATTTTCAGTAGGGGAAATTTGTAAGTTCGCAAATGTGATTATTCCCATTTTCAGTTGGGGAGGAAATGACACGGAGTCATCTGTAGGATTGAAATTGCAAAAACAGCTATGAGTATTACATGATTTGTTAAAAAAAGGAGATACCGCGGTCAAAAAAAAGTACGGTCATTTTCAAAGTGGTCAAAGGAAAAAACTATGGTCATTTTCATCACTTTCCATCTACCATAAAACACAGCCCTTCAAGAACATTGGTTTCCAGCGGTTGAAGATGGAGAGAGAACAGTAGTGGAGAGAGAGCAGGAAAGTTGTCAGGGGAAGGCATGGCAACCCCCACCCACCTACCACCACCACACACACACGAAGTGGGAGAGTATGGATGATTGGGTGGATGTGCATCGGAATTTCATGAAGTTTCGATACTGGGTTCAAGGTGGGGCTGGTCGGGGATGAGGCGGAAGGTTGTAATTCTATGGTAAGGAGAGCCATCAAGCTTGTTCATTTCGCCGTCTGATCTGATGTATCCTGTGTGGGGCATCTGGGCATCAACAAGTGTGAGACATGCAGGTCCAACATCATCATTCAAAGGTTAGGCGTGGGCAGCACTAGATAGGGTAATGATGGGTGTTTGCAAGCCTGGAGTCGGCTCGTTCGAAGGTTTCTGACATCCTTAGTACGATGTTTATTGGTGATGTGATTTGGTAAGGTCCCATTGTATGTCCTTACAGGGTCTAGGAGCTCGAGGTGTGTCTCCTTCTAAAAGGAAATTGTGACAAGTGCTCCTCATTCGTGCTATAGACACGGGCGCTCCTTAAGGATGACCTAATGGGTGGCCCTCTTCATCTCCTCTTCTCAATGGTGGGAGCGAATGCCTCTCCAGTGCTCGAAGTTGGATTCCTTGTTATTGGTTTTTTCTACATTTGGTGAGGTAATTAGTGTTGTGTTCGATAGTCTATCCTCAAGATCGGTCGATCTTCATCCACATTATGTGTCACGTCCCGGGCTTAGGTCCCCAATCCCTTATCGATGAAAACTGGTCCTGACAACTTATTGGGTTCGGACCCAATCGAATCCGTTGACAACCATGTAAAATGCTTTCGTCTTCCTCCTCTACTATACTTTAGTTGATGATTCATTCTGCAACATGACCCTTAGCAGGACAACATGACCTTCAGAAGTCGGATGCACAAAAAGAGAATGATATGGAGTGCAACAAATAAAATCCTCCAGCTCGACCATCTCTAAGAGCTTCTAAAATCCCATCCTCAAACATTGCTTACAGTCATATATGGCCTTGTACAATCTACATACATGCTGACCCTCTCCCTCAACAGTAAAACATGGCGACTATTAAATGTAGATTTCTTCTTATATATCACCATACAAAAGGGCATTATTGACATCAAGCTGAAATAGAGGCCAATCCTGGCAAATAGCAACAACAAGAAGAATTCAGACTATGTGAAGCACACCACACGAGAGAAGATGCTAGTGTAATCTACTCCATAGGTTTGATTGTAACCTTTAGCAACCAAGCACGTCTTGTAGCACTCAATGCTGGCATCAATATGGTACTTTTTTAATGGCTTCATGATGGTATTTATTCACATTCAACGACATCCCACAAATGTTGCATCTGCTTGTGGTAACACTAGGCTCCACATGTTTCAAGAATGTAAGGCAGTCAACTCCTCCTACATGGCCTCCCAACATTTGGCATCGACACTGACCTCTTTGTATGTCTAAGGAACAAGTGCATTGGAAACGCTAGTCATAGATTGATGATAGGTTGGAATGAGTTTAGCCAAAGAGAAATGCATGGAAATTCGATGCATCATGCAAGTATGCTTGCTTATCTGATGGTAATAAGCAAGTCAAGGTCCTTAATAGTGTCATCTTCAACCTCAAAATCTGAAGTGCCATCTACACGAATAAATATGATCATAATCTACCTCAAGCGTTATGGATGTTAACCTAGAGCTAATTGAAGAGAATCTGGGCACCAACTCAAAAAAAGGACACCGCAAAAATATGATTTATCATCCTATGAAGAACATAGCACATGTAACCCTTATGACTCCTCGAGTGCCCTAAAAAGACACACTTGACGGATGTTGGGGAGAGATGCGGGCACAACTGTAAATCAAAAGTATCTGCACATCAAGAATATAGTGGTGTTTTCTTTCAGTAATGTCTTTCTACTTAGAAGTGTATGAGCACGAGGTCTCATGAATAATGACATGCTAACAAAGAAAGAGGCAAAGAACTAGTACGAAATTCAAGTGCATTATCAGACATTATGAATTTTACACTGGCATGAAACTGGGGTTTTATCTCAATCAAGAAGAATTCAATAACATCACCAACTTCAGATTATTTTTCAGAAGGAAAATCCAACTAATATGACTGCACTCACCAACAACCATAATATACTGTCCCTAAAGATCATGAACATGACTGGGGCTCAAATATCAAAATATAAAAGCTTAAAATACGAGAACTAGACTGACTAGATACTTGCTTGGAAAAGTACCATGATGATATTTTCCCCACGGCACATGCCTCACACTGAAAATCGACTACGGAGAAAGCTGCAGAAGAACTCTATGGAGTTTTCAAATCAGTAGATTCCAAACCGAAGACTATGAATAGCTAAAAGTAAGCCCCTAAAGAAACAAACATGCTATCAATAAAAGGGGATTGCATGATCTTGTATAGACATGGTTGCTTACGGTCACACCCAATCACCATGCTTATTAGTAAATTCTAAAACACAACAGATAGAGGACCAATGACGATATGGCAGTTAAGCTCGTTAGTAATCAGACCAATGGATAGAAGATTGATAATACAGTTAGGAGTAACGAAAATATTCTATAATGGCATAACCGGAGATGAATGAACCTCCCATGTCATGTGACCATGGAATGACTATCATCAGCAAGCACAACAACCTACTGGAAGGGGATGAAGTCCCCATAAATGCCCTTTAATGACATAGGAGTGACGAGAGACCAGAATCAAGCAATCAATCCATGCTATTACAATGACATGGTCTAGCTGGGCAACGATATTATTCATCGAGTAATCAGAAGCCCCCATAAATGACATGTTCTAGGAGTCTTCATAGAAAGATAAGAATGGTCGGTAACTGAGTACACTGAAGCTGGCAGTCGTGCATGTAATATCCAACTAAAACCGAAACCGACCTGATTAGGGTCCGTTTAACCCAATAAAGTTATCGGTCGACATCGGATGACTTATATCGACTAATTGATCGTGAATCAAAGTCGTTCGGGCAAAAATTGATCAAAAATCGGTCGCATCGTAATGCGTGCCGCGAAAAGCCGCGACGCAAATTCAGAAACTGCAAAACGAACCAAGACTGCCTAAAAATCCGATTCGACAAAACAAGACCAACGGAATCAACCGTTCGTCAATCGGAGGTCGTTTGATATTTTAATTTCGCAAAATTTAACCATAAAACAAAACCATATCTCGGAAAATTTTGGGCATACAAACCCGATCGGAAGTATAGCAATATTAATACTCATATTGACCATCATTTTGAGACGATCAATTCAAGATGTCGCGCGTCGAAATCCGACACCCGATGCATGAATGCGGCCAATTCTAAGTATGCCAAGTAATGAGAGCATTTTGGTTTAAAAAAATATATATAAATAAATTATATACTGTTGTGGTAGCAGTATTACTGTATTACTGTGTGCTACTGCAGTCTCCTGCAGCACCGTGGATTCTCTTGTTTTGGGTTCCCTTCCACTTGGCTATTATTCTCATTACATTTGGCAAACAAAAAGAGCCCCTCTCTTCTTATATATACATCTCCTTTACCTTGTATTTTTCCCCTCTCTATATTCTCTCCAATAATTTCCCGTTAGTACTACCGAAGGTTGCAATTGTTGTTCCTGGAAACTCCTGTTTCTTCTCCATTGGACTGATGCATGCAGCCATAGCTACTGCTCCAGCACAATTACAATACCTAGTGAAGCCACTGCTGGAGCTACAGACCAACTGTTGAGAGCTTCTTCTCTTCTCCAAGTTTGGGGCAAACATTAGGTACAATTCCTAATCCAAACTCCAACGGCAATCCTTTCTCTTCCAAAATTTTCTCCCAAAACCCCAACTATCCTCTTCCCTTTTCCCAACGATAAGAGCCTCTCCCCCTCTTCTTTCTTTCAGTTTCCCCCAAAATCCCAATTTCCACTACCAATCTGGAGGCTAAGAATTGTTGTTGCTCTCCATCAAAGAAAGGGAAGTTGGAGCCTCCCTATTTTGACCTGCTGCTCCAAATTCTGCCAAGCAGGAACTACAGGAAGCCTCCATCTCATTCTTCCTGCATGCAAGCCATTTCTTCCCATTTTAAGGATTAAGGTACATCCCCTTTCCCTTATTGCTGCCATGCATGAATATTTAGACTTACCTCTTGCAGCCAATTGCTACATGCAAGATCAGCACCTTGTCTCCAATTTGGAGATCTTATGCATAATTCCTCATGAAATTTTCACACCACCACGTATACTGCTTAGACCTTCAATAGTTTGAAACTAATTATCCTCAATAGTTTGAAACTAATTATTTTTATGAATTCCCTGGAACTGGGAGTGTGTGATAAAACAGATTTCTGCTGTGGATTTGTGATATAAATGTTATAACTGGAAATGGATAAATTCATTAGCTCCATTGAGCTGGTAGGACAAATTGTTAAGTAACTGAAAAAAATTCATGTAATATAAGTGTTGTTTATTTTTCAGGTCTTTAGATTTAACCCATGAATTCTAGATAATTCAAATGGCTTCTAACATGAAATCTGTTACATGCTTGTGCATATGCCAACTATTAGATAGATAAAGTATTATCTTTGATCTAAAAAAATCCCTTTTCTGCATGATATCTATTATATGAAGATGAAAATCCACTGATATTGTTATCAAATATCTAGTATAAGAACTAATGTCTTGACTCCATGGTGCTAAAGCATCTATAAAGTCTTTAGTAGATACACTGTTATGAATGCCCAATGGAACTGATGATCTGGTTAGAGCAACATATATATCTATATATATGTATGTATATATATAGACATCTTTTCTTCTATACCAATTGCCTATGGAACCTTAAGGTTAGACAACACATTGGACTAGTGTTACATGATATGAAGAATTTCTGTTATATATATAGCCAATAAGTTTTGAAATTCCTGGAATTTATAGTATCTGTAGAAGAGCCATGCATCAACTAAAAACTTCCAGATGAAATTTCTGTGTTCAATGGTCATATATTCTAGTTATTGATTTATAAATCTTTACTAGACATTTATTGCTTGTTCCTTCTACAAAATAAATTACCCAGGGATAGTTCTCTGTTGATTAATTATACTATCTTCAGAACCTGATCTTATTAGTTGGGACAATCTCAAATAAAATTTTACCATTTTATAAGATTTCAGTAAAGTTAGAACAGAAAATCTATTCATATCTTAACATGTGATAATTGGGCCTGGGTTTGGCATGTGACTTTAGGATATTTAGAATACAAGTTAATGCTTTTATAGCTCCATACTAATTAATCTGATATCTTTATCCTGTTTAGTATGAACTCAAATAAGAACTAACATCTAAGTGATGCTTATGCATATAAGAATTCTAAAATGTTGATATATATATGAATTCGTATAGTCCTTAGTACCTACAATGAAGTTTACGACCCCTTGCACAAGAATTTACTCGAAGTACTTTTAATCCAATCATAAAAGTTCCAAATTTGCTATGACTGCTTTATTCTGATCATTTATACTCTGGGTCATTAAATCCATGTCACCTGAATTGGATTATGGTCTAAACTGGGACTGGTATACGTATCACGTGTTAGAATCTAAATTTGAGAATTAACAGCAAATGTAATTAAGTGCAAATGTTACGTTTTAATTAAGTATCTCTATGAGAAAGGCAAAATGAAATAAACTAACGCACTCTTGAATAAGATGTTGGAGAAAGGACATAATTTAAACAGGGTGACTATTATATCATTAACGATAGTGTTCTGAAGGTAGTAGACCTCTTCAGCCATAAAAAAACAACATTATTGGTGCCCAGATTGAATGTATTTCCCCTTAAAGATTGGAGGTGTTTGATTAGATATGTGAGCATTTCATTTCTACAAACTTTGATATTTTATCATTTTGACCCATGGTTTCAAAAGTTTCAATGATGTTGCCTAGTGATGGATATACATTCAAATAGTGATTTCCAAGGGTTCTGTTATGTAATATAATTGGTTTCATGAGAACCCTTGATTAATGAATATTAGTGCCGGTCATGGTGATCTTTGCACCTGACCGTGCGAGGGCGCGGTGACCCTCAGCTGGGCGGGAGGAAAGGAAGCCCAGTTTGGGCAGCGGCCGCCAAGTGCGCGGGTCTAGGATCCCAGTCCCCCTTCGATTTTTAATGTGAGCTCACAGTGTTTTTACGCCTCGTTGGGATCCCGACTTTAGACCAGTTACGCTGACCCGTTGTTTAGAATACCCAGGCGGGGGATCCTTGGTTTTCAGTTTTACGTACGAGCTCGGTTGCCCGTTACCGGTCGGGCTATTTTCTAGAGCGACTTTTCCGGGAAGTCCCTCTCACCCGTCTCAGTGGCGTAGTTTGGGAGTAGACCTATCCCTCTATTGGACCGTCCTTCCAACTAGAGGGCGAGACGGAAGAGCCCTTGTGTTGGCTTCTTCACCACTTGAGTTTTTCTTTCGCCAACAGACTTGGCGATTCTACATCCAGATCATCCATATCTATATCTACATCATTTAGAGTTACATTTGAGACTGTTGCACTGAGGTTGAAGGGATTGATTCTACATCCAGATCATCCATCTCTATATCCATACCATCTAGAGTTTCATCTGAGACAGTTGCACTTAAGGTTTTAAGGGATTATAATTAAAATTGAGTAAATGGAAAAGACACTAATCTGATTCAAAATCCCTTTGAGTTAGTGGACGTGTTGGGAACTTAGTTAGGATGCATTACACAACACCGCATGCCTACGGAGGCCCCCCAACCCTAAGACATTCCCCAAGTCTTAGAGTCATAATGTGAGGTTTCGCAAGAACCAAGACCACAGATTATCCACTAACTTAAAGGAGTAACTAGACTTCAGAATTAAATAAACCATTATATCTTCTCATCTTATCTTTCCCATCATCAAAATCCAAAAATATGATCTCTGAGTAATATGAGAATAAAATATACATACTTATGATCAATTAATCACCATAGAAATATACTCATGTGGGAAATGTTGGGATAATGGCTGATCATAAGAGGTGCTTGCTAGAAATTTGGAAACCTTTTTCAATTGCAAGTAGAATTAAATTTTAAATTGAGTTGCTCATGTCTCTCTACTTGTTTTCTTTTGAAAATAATAAATGCCTGTTATTTTATAAGTTTTTGGGAGGTACCAGCGCCCGCTGACGCCTCTTCTTTCCTAACATGTTTGGCAGGCAAACAGCCTGCTGTTCAATAGCTATACATGGTTCCAGGAGACCAGGTCTATACCAGACGGTATGTGGTTTTTATTACAGTTTTTAGTGCAATTGATATTATAAAATGCTTCTTCTCTTCAGTCAAATTTTTGGGATGTTGTATGTACTGTCAGATATTGTACATGTTGTAAAATCATATGGAAATTAATGAAATGAGATCTTGGTGCCAATTGTCTCTATTAACTTGTGATTATGATTATGAATGTCATGTGGAAAATTATTCGCGCGAAAAATTTCCCCGTACTTTCAGTTACTTAATGCGATAGTAATGAATGTTGTAACGCGAAATGTGTGATTAACGGGTACCCGGATCCTAGGGGTTCACAGTGCATTCAGTAGGATGTCTTTACTATGTCCATACTTGTAATAATAGGGGCACTTAAATCGTACCCGACGTCCCATCCTTTGCACGGAAATGGGACGAAATGGGGCGATATCAGTGGAAATATGACCTGGAAGATTTCCTGTCTCGCTGATATATAGCCGACACATGATATATCGACGATATATCGGCGTTGTATCGCCGATATCCCAGAAATCGAAAGGTTGAATGATATTGATATCCCCATCTCATCGATACACGATATATCGGTGATATATCGTCGATATATCACGATATTTCCTACCTTGCTCCACGACCACCGGCGGTTGCCTTAGCAGAGGCAGTATCAAAACCTTGTACAATAGGAACCGTGATCTAGCTAAGATGGTTACACTTGTGAGCAATGATTGCACTTGTGAGCAGCCAACTCATGACTGGTTCTTATATTATTAAATCACCATAAGAAAGGACGATACCAACCTTCAGTGCATCCATGTATGTCTTTTGTTCAGCATGTAGAATAAGTGATGTTAGTTATACAATTTCTCGAACATAAACTTTATGCCTGAACAATATGCATGGAGAGGACATCCACCCTATCTAGTCCAGTGACTATCATGACGAAGCGGCAAGATTATAGACTCGTTCCTCGCTAGAGAGTAGGTCACAACAAGAGAATCCCACATATCCTTATTTCTTGTGCAAAAACTCATGGCTATTTCGGGGGTCATGGTACCAGAAAGTCACACCTTGGGTAATGCATTATCCTTTTTTCAAGATGCACTCTTGCTGAGCTGACTTTTTCCTTCGTCTCCAGATCATCCAGAACATACTCCCTGTCATGATCCTGAATGATGCTCATGAACTGCACAAATCACCACTCTTAATTGGTCTCTTTCATCTTGACGATGGGGATAGGGGACTTATCTCTCTCTAATGAAATGCACAGACATCCTTAATGTCGACCACGTCATATTGTTTAACCTAACACCACACGACCACTATATGCAATTGGGAAGTCTCGAGTGATTCATGGAGGTTTTGGTTATCAACAATCCCATCAAAACTCCAAAATCACCAAAACATTACACTAGGCACAAAAAGCGATGCGGGGAGGCATGGGAGAAACTCAAGGCTCGCAGGCGAGACCACTGGTGTCTGTTGTGCCCCGATGGAATTTTTTCTACAAGTAGCATTGGCATAAGAGGTTTTCGAGGAGCGACTAGAGTTTCCAACAAGTACAGAACCACGGTCTAAGACTATTCTGATACTAAATCAGAAAATAGGAATTGACTGACTTTATTAATATGAAGAATACTATGGTCTTTTATAGAGGAGAAACCCAAGGACCATATACAAAGAGAACTACACAAAAGGAATAAATAAATATAGCAACCAAAAACAACAATTAAATCTCAATAATAGAACATTCATAATCATATCTTGTTGACATTCCCATCCATTTAGTGTCACCAAAAAAATGTCATCTAAAGAGGATTATAAAAAACGAACCCAAGCATCATACAGCAATACCCAAAACTTTTTGTTCACTTTAAGGGGGTTCGGCTACATTACTTCTAAAGAGATTCAATTTGGGTTATACTCTGTTTAGACCCAAAAAACAAGCCATATGCTTAATAATCTTCTTGCAATATTTCTTAGGTCTTTCCCAACCTTCTCACAAGGTCATTTTTCTAACTTCACATGCTTTCAAACTGGAAAACAGACCATCTTAGCAATGTAAGGTAAGGGAAACTGGAGCACACAATGCCCTTCTTTGCACATCCACAAACCATGTTAGCCTAGTTTCTTATTTCATCTCCAATCAGTGTCGCACCAACCATTTTCCTTATACTCTTGATGCAAGTATGATCCTTCTCTAAATGCTAACAACGTAAATCTTTTATTGATAAACTCAAAAACTCGAATATCCCCAAATGTACTGGTGCTCAACGACCTGACTATTTAATTACAAACAATAAAAAGTACAAGCCTTCTCCCACTATAAGTAGGGTTGGGTACATGGATTCTTGCTCAAATCCATGTTGAAAGATTCGATTATTTTTTAAGCTGGCCGTCAACTACCTAATGCAACCACTGCAAGAATGGGATTTAAACCCTGGTCTTTTGTGTGGTAGACACACTGTACTACCACTAGACCATTAAATGGGTGCATTAATTACAAACAATACCTTAGATAAATCTTAGACCTACCTGATCACCGGAAATGATGATAATCTTAGACCTATCTGATCACTGGAAATGCTCTAAAGACAAATAGACAGCAAAAGCAATAGCGTCAGAATGGAAATTACATTGCCATTTATGTAAAGATTAGAACATAGGATAATAATAGACTGCGCTACAATTGCACAACAAACCAACATGGCCTCTAACAAGATTCCCCACAACCTAGTTATTGAATTGACATAGAATGTTAACAAAGAATGAGTTTGAAAAAAAATTAGATATATACATACCAAAAAGAGAGCATCAGCCTTCATTTCAATCAGCCTTTCAGAATATGGACTTAATTGAATTGCATCCAAAATCAAAAGCAATGCATTTGATGCATCATCTGTTGATCTCTTCTTCAAAAGGTCGGCACAACGACAAATATAATCCTCAACTTGCTACCAAAACACATTCCTGATATCAGCCATCATCTTATAGCAGGATAATCATGAGGCTTGTAATCAATCAAGAAAGGCTTCGAACATAAAGATTCAAGTAAAAATGATAGCAATTTACCCATACCTGCTAGTTATTTTAGATGGTGGGAGGAAAAACTTGGCCAGTAGAAAGTTAAGCTTGGTTGTCTCATTTGTTTTTTTAATTGAAGCATCACTTAATGGCTAGTGCTAAGTTTATATAGATTTTACAAAGGTAGAACCAAGTTACCAAACATTTGCAAGAATACAAAAGGAAACTGAATAGCTCTAATAATATTATGTGGAGAAAAAACACAACCTCCTCAAACCACGATATCACTGGAAAATATAATCTCTAAATGTTCTCCAGAAAACCCCTTTGACTGGAAAGGACCACCTCATATTGAGTCTTGGAATTCCTATCCTAAAGGACGAACCTTTTGAGAAATAGGATGATGTGTTAATAAGACAGTGAACATGTGCTAGAGTTAGGCCCTTTCGATGTTATCGGCCTATCCGTCACCTTACCATGGACTCAGGACCTCTTTTCAAAAGAAAACAGCACATCATGGATGCATATAAAGTTAGTTTCAAAAGATACATGAGGGAAAAAATCAACATTCAACCACATTGGAAAATCAAGAAACTCATCTGAGACTGTGATAGGATGTGAAGAATGTGAATGATGTGCTGGTCTAATTTGACAATAAACGCTAAAAAAGTTGATAATACAAGGTGGCAATTTCCCCCATGCAACTAGATGGTTTTTTTAAATCATATGGAAGAGGGTATTCTCCTTTGAGGAGGATATCAAGCGTTCTCAAAAGCACTCTCTGATCTCTTCTTCTGGAGACTCTTTTTCTCTTCTTCTGTCCCACTTCACATCATGTGCCTCGAGAAATTTCTCATAGCTGTTTCCTTGTATCAACATCGACATGATGTTCCCAACTAACTATTATCCACATCTAGTTTCCTCATCATAAAATCCATACCTGCATTTTATTTCTTTAAACAAATCATGAAAAAAATTATCTGAATAATGTTCCTTGTATACCATTTTAATCTAAAGTTCTTGATGTTTGTTATCCAAATAAAATATAAAGATAATACTTATTTAGGGAAAAGGGTGTACTCCAATATTAGTGCACCCACCCACCCTATTTCTTATACAAATTGTAAAAAAAAATACATAAAGAGTTGAAAGAGACTAGGCATGTACAAGTACACTGGCACATAAAACAGCTCGTTACAAAACACTGCCATTCTGTGAAAGCCATAGAGCATAGACCGATGACATCAGCATGAGCAATAATTGTGGGGACTGGTGTTCACAGCACTAAGAGGCTCCCTGAAGTCAGTACATGCAGAGTCTTTCACCCAGGTTCCGAAGCATTCCACATTTTTCTAGCATGACCATAAAAAACAAGTACTTCACGTCGTCCAGCTCCTCAACACAGCAAGCAAGTCATGTATGTACCATTCAAAATCATGGTTCTACGAACTTTGAGCATCACGTGTTGCTTTTTCATCAACCAAAAGAACGGAGCTTGAAAAACCACAATAGTTAAATCGCCACATTCAAATACTAAGGGAAGAGATAGGGCCCGTATACACCTTCTTTACCAGAAATTCCTCATTGTCAAATAGTAACGGCAATCAAATGGTCCCTCCATCATGTAAAAGAGATTGTGTCATCCTTATATAATCTTGCATCCATTATGCATAGAAATAGAAGGTAAACATAAATGTCCATATACCGTCAAACCAATCATCTGCCACATTCAAATCATGATTGTACGAGTATATGGAACCTATCATTAAGCACCCCCTCTTCAAACCAATGTCTTTCCTAAATCTAAAGAAACAGTCATCATGCATCACTGGCCTCTGGTTACAAAGGAACGACCATTATACATCAGCTAGAAGTTCAACGGTGAACACACCACATGCACATCGACGACCAAACTCAAGGTAACCCCATAAATCCTCCGAACTAACTGACACATCATGCCAACATTCTCTCCCCAAATTCTCAATACCCATTTCGTAAGATCCTTATTCATCTCCTTGAGCCTCAACACACCCATTCCTCCATATTCAACCGATCACATTACTAAATTAAATACGACAAAGGGAATGCCTCGACCCTTCACTCAGAACCAACCCAAAAGAATCACCGCAACAATGACTCCAACTTTATCCCTACCTAGGCTGACAACATGAGAGTGGAGAGAAATAAATCGGGATAGCAGGCAAGATCGCATGAAAGCACACCACCCCCCAACTCCCAGACATGAAGCCTTCCACCCAATCAACTATCTCTTGGTTTTTTCCACTAGTGGCATATAAAGAGCCTACATGATCCTACTATAAGGCAACGACAAGCAAAGATACATAAGCATAGACTCGCCTTAGTGTTCTAAGGGGCCTACTATAGGGATGGGCATGGGCCAGACCTTGAAGGGCCCAGGCCCAAGCCCATCTAAATATTTCGGACCTTGGGCCGGTCCTTGGCCCGCATATTTTGTTACAGTTCGGCCCAAGCCCAGGCCCGACCTAATTCCTTTGGGTCGGGCCAGCCCATCTAAAATTTTGGTCTTATGCAAAAATATCTAATTTTCACTAGTATGAATTTTTGTGTCTGAAATTCATGTCAACTTGTTTAGGGCTCTTCTTAGATCTATCACCACATTTTCTTGCAACATGCCTTTGCGTCCACATCCTCCTTCCCATTCACCTTTTAGTAAATGTTAAATCGGATCTTCTACTAATAGCATAATAACTTACAACAATCTAAAATTCTTCTATAGAATTAATAAAGGTAAAGAAAGGCCAGGTGATCATGAACAACAACGTGAAGCGTTCCAGCCTAAAAGGGTCAACATTGTATGTTGGAAATACTATTTTTCCAGAAAATACCAGGAACCCATCTCAATTTTTTAAATGGAGAACACAGTGATGAAATTTTCATCTGTAATTTTGGCAAAGAAGAGATTTCAACATCCATGCAAATCCAACAAGATAACTGCGAGATTTTCCATTCTCATTAAATTAACCAAACAAAAACAATACGATAACATCTTACAACAACAACAACAAAGCCTTTTCCCACAATTAAGTAGGGTCGGCTACATGGATTCTTCACCTCCATTCAGATTTATCTTGGGCCAATCCCGGACTAATATCCACAAAACTAAGGGCCTGTTTGGTTGGAGGGTTGGACAGGGTTGGCTTGGTCCAACCCGGGTTACCCCTCCAACCAAACAGGGTTCTCCTCCTCACAGTTTACTATTCACAGGGGTACCCCTGCCCAACCCAACCCTGTCCAACCCTGCAACCAAACAGGCCCTAAGATCCCTTCGTATGGTCTCTTTCCAACACTTCTTGGGCCGTCCACGCCCTCTCTTAGCCGGCTCGACATCCCAACACTCGCATCTCCTAACTGGTGCATCAACTGATCTTCTATGCAAATGTCCAAACCATCTTAAGCGATTTTCTCGCATCTTATCCTCGATCGGAGATATACCAACTTTCTTTCTGATTACATCATTCCGAATCCGATCTTTACGTGTGTGTCCACACATCCACCTTAGCATTTTCATTTCTGCTACATTGATTCTCTGCACATGTCTATGGTTCACAGACCAACATTCAGATCCATAAAGTATAACATGTCTCACGGCTGCTTTGTAAAACTTTCCTTTAATCTTTAAAGGAATTTTCTTATCACAGAGAACAACAGAGGCTCCTCTCCACTTTAGCCAGTCTGCATTTATTTTATTAGTAACATCCCCATCAATTTCCCCATCATGTTGCAGAATAGATCCCAGATATCTAAAGGAATCTCTTTTCTGAATATTATCGTCACCAATCTTCACCTCGATTCCTTCACCATTGCTTCCATCAAAGGTGCACTCCATATATTCCGTCTTAGCCCTATTTATACGAAATCCTTTAGTCTCCAATACGATAACATCTTAAACAAGGAAAAATCAAATGAGGTCATACCTGGATGCAATGATTGTGCTTTGGCGGAGATGTGGTGCTCAACGATGCTATCTGATCTCTATTGTCATCTCTTGTTCTGGGTGATGGGAATTGAAGGGGCGTCACGAGGGTTGGGAAAGACACGAACAAGAGGTAACGCACGACCACAGCAGAGGGGCAGCAGGCGTTGCACGGTCGCGGATTCGCGGTCACGTGCAGAGGAGAGTGCGACTGAGCCTAGGCTCCTAACGGAGGGCGACGAAGGGCCTGCCATGGGGAGGTCGTCGAGCAGGCTACGCAAGGCTAGAGCTACAAGAGGATCAAAAGGGAGGGGTGTAGGAGGGAAACTTGGGAGGGGGCAATTTGGGAAATGAATAGGAAGGGGGTGCAAGTCACAAGTCACAATGCAACTCACTCCGTACCTAAGGCCCAAGCTTATTTCGGGCCTTGTTTCGAGCCTAAATTCGGGCCGAACTTTGGGCCTAGGTCAGGCCAACGAATGGGTCTGGCCGTCAGGCCGGGTCGAGCAAAGCCCGAGCTCGACCCAAAGGAAATTTGGGACGAAGTTTTAAGCCCAATCCCGGCCCATTGCTCTTTTGGGCTTGTATTGGGCCGGGCTTCGGGATGGGTCGGGCCGACCCAGCCCAATGCCCATCCCTAGCCTACGACAGTATTTAGCCTACTCCTACAATTTACCAAATGGATTACAAGCCGACTTCTCATGGTTTGACACTAAGGCCTCAGTTGTCACCAAAAATCGCCAAGACTATTATCATGTAATATACATTAAATCTTTAACACATCATATTTCAATTATGAGATTAACCCATAAGCATTACCCTTAAGAAATAAGTCCCATATAGATTTGAATCAAGTGGATATTACTTAATGGAGAACAATGGAGATTTATAGAGCTAAAGGAAAAACCTCCATATGATTTTTATTGATTTGGAGAAGGTTTATTACTATGTCTCACGTGAGATATTGTGGAGAGTTTTGGAGAAGATACAAGTACATGTCCTTTGCATTAACCTCATAAAGGATATGTATGATAGGGCTTTATCTTATATAAGGATCCAGTCTGGGAAGACTGATTATTTTAACATCAACATTGGTTTACATCAAGGTTCAACTTTGAGTCCATTTCTTTTTACTTTGATTATGGATAAGTCACATGCAGGATGAGATACCTTGGTGTATGTTATTTGTTGATGATATTGTGCTCATCGATGAGACTAGAAATGGAGTAAATGAGAAGCTTGAGGTTTGGGACACGTATTGGAGACTAAAGGATTTCATATAAGTAGGGCTATGAGTGAATATATGGAGTGCAATTTTGATGGAAGCAATGATGAAGGAATCAAGGTGAAGATTGGTGACGATAACATTCAGAAGAGAGATTCTTTTAGATACCTGAGATCTATTTTGCAACATGATAGGGAAATTGATGGAGATGTTACTAATAGAATAAATGCAGGCTAGCTAAAGTGGAGAGGAGCCTCTGTTGTTCTCTGTGATAAGAAAATTCCTTTGAAAATCAAAGGAAAATTTTACAAAGCAACTGTGAGACATGTTATGCTCTATGGATCCGAATGTTGGCCTGTGAATCATAGACATGAGTAGAGAACGGCAGTAGCAGAAATGAAAATGCTAAAGGTTAATGTGTGGACACACATATAAAGATCGGATTTGGAATGATGCAATCAAAAAGAAATTTGGACTAGCTCCGATCGAGGATAAGATGCGAGAAAACCTCTTAAGGTGGTTTGGCCATTTACAAAGCAGGTCAGCTAATGTACCGATTAGAAGATTCGAGTTTTGGGATGTTTAGCCGACTAAGAGAGGGTGAGTAAGGCACAAGAAGTGTTGGAATGAGACTATATGAAAGTGTCTTAGTTATTTTAGTTCTAAGCCCGAGAATGACTCAAGATAAATCTGAATGGAGGCAAAGAATTCATGTAGCTGACCCTACTTAATGTGGGAAAAGGCTCTGTTGGTGTTGTGGATGTTACTTAATGGCATCATTCAATTCAAATATATGCTCCAGTGCGATGTTAATTCTAAATATAATTTGATTTAATTCTGAAAATCTCATACAAATTCTGAGAAGTCATTTTATGATTTATTTACCCTTATTGCATAGATCTTGTGTCAAGATTAACAGAAGTTTGTCACTTAACACTAGGGCTGCTAATTGAATTGAATCATTCGAATTCAATTAGGATTCGAAAAAAGTTCGATTCGAAATCAAATGAACTGAATTTGAATTTAACTTGTGGATTCGATTCTCAAATGAATTGAATATGAATTCACTTGGATTCGTTCGATAACAATTCGATTCGATTCGATACATAGACATATATAATAGGGTATGAAGCATTATATATATATATATGTAAATAAATGTAGTATATATTTGGTTATCCCCACAAATGATACACAACTTACTATAATAAATAAAATTTTTCATCATCTTATTCTAAACATCCCAATTTTAGGATGCATATTACATAAATCATATCCCCTCTTTACTCTCCCAAATTCTCTCTCCACTCGTCACTCATGAGAAAAATCCCTAACATTTGCTTCTGCTCTCCAACGTTGCCAGCTCCAACCTCCCGCTCCTGCTCGCTCTCTCCAACGTTATTAGCTCCAGTCTCCCGCTACTGCTCGCTCTCTCCAACGTTATTAGCTCCAGTCTCCCGCTCCTGCTCGCTCTCTCCAACGTCGTCGGCTCCAGCCTCCTGATTCTTCTCTCGACTATAGTCACCAACCTCCTAGTCGCCAACCTCACCACCAGCTCCCACTCTTCCCCGTCGTTGACAATGACACCAGTTCTAGACTCACCAACGTCGCCGTCATCTCTCCATCACTCCGTAACTACTAGTATTACCGCACACACCCTTTTACCCTAAAGATTTACCTTCTATCCAAATAATTTATGTTATTCTAAAATACATCATCTGCAAACAAACACATACTGAATTTTTAAAAACCATCCCGATGATATAGGTTTCAAATTTCTAATAATATTTTTCTTAAAACACTCTTATTATAATATCCAAATCTTATGATAAGGACAACCAAGCATTTGAATATAATATCTTAGAGACAATTAAGGTATGAACGTATTTTATGGATCTTGAGCTTTGTCTAAATGACTAAATGTGCAAAAGATCATAGCTGCAACTAAATTCTACTTATCATCAAGATTACAAGGAGACTAGGTTATCAAGAAGGAAATATCATTATAATCTTTAATAAGCCCAACTATGCCCCTGTAAGAATGCATTGAAATGAGGTAAGCATGAAATGTTCATGATTGATGTAGAAAAATGTTACATAATAGAAAATTGAAGATCAGAGCCATACCAACTGGGTTCTTAGTCAGGTCTGCTGGTTTTTACACACATCAGATGCGGATTCAGCTCCATAAATCAATTCACGTCGATCTTTTATGATCTAATAGAATTTAGTGATTCTTTTTTCTTAGATATAATGAAGATAAGTCACAATGAGGGGCAATATATGGAAGACTCTTCAGAGAAATGTGGAACACAATCTTCTGATTATTGTTTTGGACATGTATATCTATTAATCTATATTTTGTATTTCTATATTGGTATGGAATTTAAAATATAGTTGAGTATGTGTTTTTATTTTGTTTTTAAAAGTCTAATTCAAACATACAATCTTCTCAAGATAGTGTCCATGAGAGGGTTATTGGGCATGATGACGATATTAATGAAAAAGTGAAAGAAGAGGGTGAGAAATACAAAAATTGATTCCTGAATAATTAACAAGATTGTAGAAAGCAAAGATCAATGGTTTGTGAATAATTTACCAAAGAGAATGAGAAAGTTGGTGGAGTGTTTGTTAAAAGGTGATGCATTGATTGAATTTCCATCATAGGTACAAAAAAAGATTAATGGTTTATCAAGATATCAATAATTATTTTTTCTTTATATATTCAATCCACCATAGGTATAAAAAAGCAAATGAGGATTGCAAGAGACATACATGAACGACAAAAGTTAGGTATATTAATGCAATTTATATTATGTATTGAATTTTACCATTTATGTTAAAAGCTTTTTACTTATCTTAATTATTTTTTTCCATAAATTAGTATCACAAAGTGTTGAACCCTCGAGGATCCGGGTACCCGTTTACACCATTTTCACGGCATTTCATTCGCTAAAGATTGCATACGTTACAGAAGAATGGGGAAATTTTTCGCGCTGAAACCACATATGACATTCACAATCATAACCACAAGCTACTAGAGACATATGGCACCAAAATTTCATTTCATTAATTTCCATATAATTTTACATCATGTACAATGTCTGCTAGTACATACAATATCCCAAAAATTTTGACAGAACAGAAGAGAAGCATTATACATATTCAACCGAACCAAAAACTGAACAAATAAACCATACCATCTAATATAGACCCTTTCTCCTGGAACCATGAAAAGCTACTGATCAGCAGGCTGTTTGCCTGCCAAACATGTTAGGAAGAAAAGGCGTCAGCGGTTGCTGGTACCTCCCAAAAATTTATATAAAAATATCAGACATTTATTATTATCAAAAGCAAGCAAGTAGAGAGGCGGAACAACTCAAATTAAAATTTAATTCTACTTGCAAATAAAAACGTTTCCAAATTTCTAGTAAACACCCCTCATGATCAGCCATTATCCCAACATTTCCCATATAAACATATTTCTATGGTAACTAATGGATTATAAGTATTTATATTTTATTCACATATTACTCAGAGATCATAATTGTGGATTTTGATGATGGGAAAGATGAGAAGATATAATGATTTATTTAATTCTTAAGTCTAGTGGATAGTCTGTGGTCTTGGTTCGTGTGAACCTCACACTATGACTCTAAGACTTGGGGAATGTCTTAGGGTTGGGGTTCCTTCATAGGCTTACGGTGTAGTATAATGCATCCTAACTAAGTTCCCAACACGCCACTAGTTTATTAAGATTTTGAATCAGATTATAGTTACTTCCATTTACTCAACTTTGATTGTAATCTCTTCAAACCTCAAGTGCAACTGTCTCAGATGTAACCCTAGATGATGTAGATATGGATATAGATGATCTGGATTTAGAATCGTGAAGTCTGTTGGCGAAAGTAAAACTCAAGCGGTGAAGAAGCCAACAAAAGGGCTCTTCCATCTCGCCCTCTAATTGGAAGTGCGGTCCAATAGAGGGATAGGTCTACTCCCAAACTACGCCACTGAGACGGGTGAGAGAGACTTCCCGGAAAAGTCGCTCTAGAAAACAGCCCGACTAGTACGGGCAACCGAGCTCGTACGTAAAACTGAAACCAAGGATCCCCCGCCTGGGTATCCTAAAACAGAGGGTCAGCGGAACTGGTCTAAAGTCGGGATCCCAACGAGGCGTAAAAACACTGCGAGCTCGCGTAAAAACCGAAAAGGGACTGGGATCCTAGACCCGCGCACTTGGCGGCCGCTGCCCTAACTGGACTTCCTTTCCTCCGCCCAGTTGAGGGTCACCGCGCCCTCGCACGGTCAGGTGTAGGTCACCATGACCGGCACAATATCAATTGATATTACAAAATTCACCATTTTTTTGTATTAACATTCTCACTAATTTGCCCCATAGAAATCCTGGGAAGGTGATTGAGAAACATTATAAGAATATGTCATTCTAAATCATATACCAGATAGGCATGGTGCCAAGATGCTTGTTACATTTATTTGATTTATCAAGATCATTATCATCTTAAAATCAGCTATTGATGGATGAAAATCATGTCCTTAAATAAATCAAGTTACTGACACAAGCACCACAACTACTAAAAGAGAAGGAATTCAATTAGTATTCTCCAGATTGTGTGTGCAGACATAATGCTACAACTTGAGCTTAAGGTAGATTACGTCCTTAGAATTGAAAACAACCCAAGATAAGTCCATACCTGATCAAGTCAATAATACAGCTATTTGATTCGATAGAGAATACAAGCAGTGGCAAAATTTTTGTACTAATTATCCTAAAAATGCCTTGGAGATTATTGTCACTTATACCAGTACTTTCAGAAGTCCGATAATTTTGCCAATTTCTCGTTCTCCTGAGTCATATGTGGTCAATCAAAACGAAACGACCAATGATTGGTGTGTATCTTTTAAAATGAGAAGCATGTCTATATATATATATATATATATATATATTCTACCAATCTACCACAGATTGATGCAATCCTCCAACTCTGAGCTAATCCTTGATCTGATCTGAAAATTTAACTACATGTTTTGTCCTTGACTTTGGAGGGAAGCAACTGTAAGCTTCTTCACTTCCACGGCCATATACATTTATAACATGATAAGTACAAATATCATATAGCATTAATCCCTGTTACTGCATAAGGATGATAATACTGTAGTATGAATTATTATAGTATTTGATTGTACCTAAATGGTAGTAGTAAGGAAAAATTTTTAAGCCCCAAAAATATAACAGGACTATATGCATATTTTCAAACTGTTTCCAGAATTTGAATAGGTGTTAATTTGGTTGCACTACTAACTGGGAAACACAAATAATGAAGAATTGCTACTGTTGTATCAAGGAAGAGAAATTCACGCATGATAAGGAAATTTGTCAAAAAGAGATGTATGACAATATTTTTATTGAGAAGAGCAAATTTTTTATTTTATACTATGATGATCAACAAGTAGATCTACTATTAACAGGAGTCAAAAATGCTTCAGTCCCTGAACAAATCTCCGCCATATATTTACAAAAAAACATAACTAAGAGATCAAAAGAGACATGAAAAGTCATGCATGGCAGCAAAGGATAGGATTTAGGGATTGTACCTTTGGATTTCTTCAAATTGAAATGAAAATGGCACAATCGGCAAAAAGAAATGCTTATTGAACAGACCCAAGTTTTTGGAGCTTCAACTTGAAATCAGTGATGAAGCTGGAGCTTCTTGCTTAGCTAGAGTTTTAGGGGAAAAGAAAAGCTCCACTGGAATTTAGGGAAATGTGGGAGAGAAATAGAGAGGAGTGATAAAGAGAGGGTTTCGTAGGAAAAGATGGAAATAGGAAGAAGGGAATGGACGTTGGTATGATTTATATAGGGAGAGTGATGATCAATATGGTTGCCAAGTGGTAATTGAAAGAATCCACGTGGGGAAAAGCTAAGGACATGTGGAGGCTGCTACTAATTGCAGCAGATTTTTTTATATATATACGTAGAGATAAAACCGGTGCTACTATTACTGTAGCACAGAACGATCTCTTTTTTTCTATCTATCTGTATTTATAACCGAGTTAATTTAATTATTATTATTATTATTTTAAGATTGCAATTAACAACATCTACTACTCTGTTTACTGTAGCATAATCTGTTACTGTAGAATCAAATTTTAAATATATATATATTTTTTTTTTAAACCAAAATTTCTACTTATTTAGTATACTTAAAGTTGCCCGCATTTGCGTCTCGGACCTCGCACTTTGACACACATCTCGAATTGATCGTCTCTAAATGACGATTAAAATGAGTAAAATATTGATATACTTCCGATCGGGTTTTGAATACCCGAAATTTTCGGATACGGTTTTTGTTTAAGATTAAATTTTGTGATTTTAAAATATCAAACGATATCCGTTTGGCGAACGGTCAATTCCGTTGGTCTTGTTTCGTCGAATCGGATCTAATGACAGTCTCGGTTTGTTTTGTGGTTTCCGAATTTGCGTCGCGGCTTTTTCACGGCACACATTACGATGCGGCCGATTTTTTTGTCAATTTTGCCCGATCGACTTTTGATTTACGACCAATTGATCGATTTAAGTTGTTTGACATTGACAAACAACTTTATTGGATTAATCGGACGCTAATCGGGTCGGTTTCGAGTTCGGCGGATTTCGGATGTTACACAAAGTCTATTCAATTCTTTGATACTTAGAAAATTATTAAAATAAAAATTTTATTATTAGTTATATTATTAAATAAAAGTCTAATTCGATGTAAAATGAATCGAATTTGAATATTCAAAACTCCAAACGAATTGAATTTGAATCTAGATTAGAAATTCGTTTAATATTCGATTCGAATTCGGATTTGAAAATTTTATAATGAATTGAATCTGAATCTAGGTGGATTCGAATGTATTCGATTTGATTAGCACCCCTACCCAGGACCCCACCTGGGACGAGCACTTTGTCATCCCCCTCGCACACTCCGTCTCCCACATCCGCTTCACCGTCATGGACAACGATGTCTTCGACGCCGCAGCCGTGCACCTCCCCCCACCCCCACCCCCCCGCGCGCCTACGTCCCAGCCCACACCTGCTCCCGCAACACCTCCCCCGGCCCCCGCCCGCACCTCCTCCCGCAACACTTCCCCTTTGATTTTATTATGACCATAATACGCTTCTTAACAACACCATGGTTTGAATAAATCATGGTTGTTTTAATTTTTTGACGGTCAATCTGACGGAAGGACACACGTAATAACTGAGAAAGAAGTGAGGGGCACAACTGATATTACCAAAAAGATAGGGGCATAACTGAAATTGCGATATCTCAGAGGGGCACAAGTGATGAAAACCCTAAAATAAAAGAAGTAATTGAAACATTAAGCATATTATAATAATTTTGCTTATAAAAAAAGCAAGACATTAAAAAATATGGTATCTCCAAGCAAAAATTGGTTGATTAGTGTACCAAGTCAGAATTAGTCGGTACTCGGTTAGCCACCCCACTGATTAGACTAGTCGGACTAGTCGGGCGACTTTTGCAACACTGATTCGACATATATAATGAGGAGACTAGGGCACGACTAGGGTATCTCCTTTAGATTTTGGAGGGATAATTGGTCGGATTCGGGCACCTTATGCCATTGTTTTCCGTATTTGCTTCATCTGCAAAACCATTGATCCTTGGATGATCGAGCTTTTACTGTTATAAAATAGACGCAAAGCTCTATTTACGAATCGTACTTAGATGACAGAGTGTTTGCTAAGGATTGCAGGATGATTCAAAACACATGAGCCCTTTTGAGAATGAAGTATCTTCATGTGGCTAATGCACATATCCAATGTGATGAAGACGGAGTTGAGGGCTTGACTATTCTTTATAGTGGATGTGACCTATGTCCGTTCTTTTTTTATAAGGAAATATGATGCGCGCCTAAGATGAGGCACATCTATAGAAATATATTAATAATCACGAAACATGGTACAAGGAGCAAGCCTAAAAAATTGGCATATGCAATTGCACTCTTAGGATGTGGAATAAGCTGGAATAATGCACTATTCCTGTTCGGCTGGAAAGATAGGAATAAGGTGGAATAAGAGTAGGTAAGGTGGAATAAAGACATGAATAAAGCTGGAATAAGATGAAATAAAGGGGAGGGGATGTGAATAGTCGTACGAGGAAAGAGAAGGGATGGGAGGGGAATAAAGTCCTTATTCTTGTGGTTATTCCCCTACCAAACGCACCCTTAGTATATATTCCTTCAACCTCACCTGTTCGTGGTAACCCAATCTGAGAGATGTCAGCCGACTGACACAATAATGGACTAGAAACTCATAGAACACATGTAATTCAACCTAGCCATCACAAGACAGTTCCAAACCTCGCTTGAGCATACACAAGAGAAGAACACATGATCCACATCCTCCGTAGCAGCATTCACGAATATTGGCCATATCAAACTATTGTTGCATAGTATCTTTCCTTCGAACATCTTTGTCATCAATTGACCTCTTGGTTTGTTGTTAGGAGTCAGACGATGCATGAATTCTTTGTCAGTTTCCTCAGGAAAATATGGAGGGATCTGAGGTGGATTGGGTGGACAATCCTACTGTGGAGGGATTTTAAACGTCTTTTGTTGACACATCCTTTTGTTCTAGAGAAGGAAGGATGGAATCATGGAACCTTTTGCATTTTTTAGGCATTGTGTTATTGGCAGTTGTACCTACTTTTCCTAAATAAATTATTTTAGCATACATCTATGTGATCACCCCTAATGCTTTAAAAAAACTAATATATAAGGTACAGATTATAATATATGGAATATATGCCATAAACTAGCCAGATGTGTCTCTAAATGTGGACATATAGGATATCAATGATCTTACGAGGAGCAAATGTTATATTTCACTAGTGTTAACTCCTGGGAGTTGGAGATGACACGGGTGCGGGCAACGGTGGCACCGGTGAGAGAGACGGAGATGTACGGGTCGCTGGAGATGACGTCGTGGTGGCGGGTGGAGGAAGAGCGGGAGGTGGGGGGACATGAGGCGAAGCAGCGGCGGAAGTGCTCGGAGAACATGTCCGTGTTGGGGAGGCGGGCGGCAGCGACGATGTGGTGGTCGAGGTCACCGTGGAGGACGACTGGCTTCTCGGAGTCGGCCATGGCGACCAGCGACGGATGCACCGGGGGAGGAGGGAGGGTGTGGAAGCTTGGGGCGGGGGGTACGGGATAGAGGTCGGGGGAAGGAGGGGTGCGGAAGCTTGGGGTGGGGGTGCAGGACATGGGTCGGGGGAGGGGGTGCGGAAGCTTGGGGCGGGGGTGCGGGACAGGAGCCGGGAGAGGGGGTGAGGAAGCTCGGGCGGGGGGTGCGGGACAGGGGCCGAGGAGGGGGTTGGGTGCGGGAAGCTCGGAGCAGGGGCGGGCTTGAGGATAAGTGGAGGCACGGGGGCGGCAGGTTGTGCGGGAAGTTCGGGGCAGGGGCGGGGGGGAGGGGGAGGAGCTCGGGGCAGGGGCGGGGGGCGAGGGCGGAGGAGGGGGCAGGCTGGGGCGGAGGAGGAGGGCAGGTCGGGGGTGGGGGAGGAGTTCCGGGCGGAGAGGGAGGAGGAGGAGATTGGAGGAGGAGGAAGAGGGTGTCAAATAACCATTTAACCTTTTTAAAAAAATTAATTCCGCTTATGTCCTTAAAGTTAACGTCCATTTGCACTGTGGATGGACGGTCACTAACACGAGGGGCACAAGTGATAGATTAGCAAGAAGTGGGGGGCACAACTGATATTACCACAAAGATAGGGGCATAACTGAAATTGTGATATCTCGGAGGGGCACAAGTGATAAAAACCCTTTATTTTATTATGGTAAAATAATCATAAAATTCAAAGCCAATTTAAGTCCGACTAAATCTTATTAGTCGCCCTACTACTGATTAATCCTTAGTCAGTGACCCAACCGACTGAGTATCGACTACCGACTTTTGCAACCTTGTATCGAATAGAATATTTATATCGAATGGCTTCCAAGTCACCCTAGTTTCCTCATTCATGTCTCAATCTTTGTCAAGACAATAACCGGTAAAATTACACCTCCAATACATTAATGACAGAGCCTAAACTCCACTAAATGCGAAACTTTGTGAAACCTCTCTCAAGAAGATGACTATATCATGTATAATTATGTACAAAAATATCCCAACGAGACAAATTTCAAAAATTCGAACAGCAAACCTACACTTTCCAAGTATATAGAAAGATTCTTGTCACAGCATTTGCTTATTTCTTCAAGGACAGATTTTTAAGATAAACTTTGGACCCCTATTCCACTGATTGATAATGACTTCCGTGGGAACTCCGAAATCATAATAATCATATGGAGTATAATCGACATTTAAAGTTTGTTAAAGTTGCAAACTTTACAGAGAGATTGTGATCTCTTGTTAGACTGCAACATGCGACAACTTAATGTACTAATTAGCAAATCAAATGCTGTGTTGATCAAGAATTTCAATCATCAAACCTCATACATCATCTCCTTCTAGTCCAAAATCCAGGTGGCCGGAAGCTCAATTGCCTAACACATGCATCTTCGCATATTCCACTCACCAACGACAGTGCATCTTAATGTTTTCCAACCTGCACCTTAGACCTATTTTTCCTCGCTCTCCGTTCCTAGTTTCAACATGGATTTGAGCAAATATATAGATTTCTTTGGGGAGTTCCTTACTTGCGACGTGTTGCATCGCCCGAATGCAATGAAAAATTGGCAAGGGCTGCTACATCGCAGCATGGATATAGTTCAAAATTTGCAAGGGTTCTCGCATGAGGAAAGCATGCGAGTAAATAAGCTAGTTCCGTCGCATTACCGCCCAGATGCAGTCCAAAATTTGCAAGGGTTCTCACATAATGGATGCATGCGAGTAAAGAAGTTAGTCCAAAAGATATTGCAAAGGAAGTTGCGGATTGGTAGTTGGAATATTGACACTTTAACTGGAAAATAGATGGAGATGGTGGATACAATGGAAAGAAGGAAGATTCATATATTATGTCTTCAAGAGATTGATTGGAGAGAAAGCAAGGGAGATCGAAAAGACATGCTTTAAACTTTGGTATTTATATAAAAATAAGGGCATGAATGGTATTGCAGTGGTTGTTCATAAGGATTTGAAGGATTGTGTGGTTGAGGTGCAAAGACTCGGAGATCGGATTATTTTGCTAAAATTGGTGCTTGAAGAAGAAATTCTGAATATCATCTCAGTTTATGCACCACAAATTGGTTACATGAAAGGACTAAACAATCTTTTTGGGAGGATCTAGATAAGATTTTACAAGGAATCCCACAAAGAGAGATATTTTGCATATGTGGAGATCTTAATGGACATGCGGGACAAGATGCTTCAGGGTATGTTAGTGTTCATAGAAGACAAGGTTTTGGGGATAGAAATGAAGAGGGAAAAGTCATTCTTGATTTTGTAACGGCATGTGATCTTTTCATAGCAAACATTCTCATCAAGAAAAGGAAGGAGCATTTAATTACTTATAAGAGTAGCCCAACTAGAACACATATAGATTACTTTGCATAGAGGAGAAGAGATCGGATATGTTGTAAAGACTGCAAAGTAATCCCAAGAGAGAGTTTGACAACCCAACATTGCTTGTTAGTCCTGGATATGCAAATAAAAAGGGATAGTAAAGAAAAAAAGGGTTCCTAAGATCACTAGAACTAGATGATGGAATCTCCCACTGAAGTAGTCGAGCTTCAGAGAGAAGGTTTTAGAAGACTCATTTTGTGATTGTAGCGGAAGTGCAAACGAGATGTGGGAGGCAGTAGCATCTTGTATCCAAAAGGGAAGATGCTATGCGAGTCAAAGGGAGGATTTTCAGGTCAAAAGGAAGCTTGGTGGTGGAGTGAAGGGGTGCAAGAGAAACTAAGAATTAAAAGAGCATGCTTTAAAGTTATGTCTAAGGATAGAACAGAGGAAATTGTCACAAACTACAAAATAGCAAAGAAGGAAGCAAAGAAGGTTGTAAGAGAAGCTAAGTCAAAAACTTATGAAGTATTTTATAAAAATCTCGACTCTAAGGAGGACCAAAAGGAGGACCAAAAGGATATATTCAGGTTGGCCAAAGCAAGAAAAAGAAATACCAAAGACCTTTCTCAAGTGAGATGCATTAAAGACGAGGAAGGTCACGTATTTGTTACTCAGAAGGATATAGAGACTAGACGGGAGCAATACTTCCATAAACTTTTCATTGAGAAAGGAAATAGAGGGATCACCTTTGGATGATCTAGCTAGTAGTGAAAGTTACTTGAATCGTGCAAGCTATAGATGAATACAAAGAAAGGAAGTAGATGAGGCTTTGAAGGTTATGAGACCTGGGAAAAGTGTAGGACCGAATGACATCCCTGTAGAAGTATGAAGAGTTTTAGGTGAGCGCGAGTTGATTTAACTTACGAATCTATTCAATGTTATTTGGCGAAGCAAGAAAATCCCTGAAGATTGGAGGAGTATCGTGGTGTCTTTTTATAAGAATAAAGGAGACAATCAAAATTGTTCAGATTACAGAGGTATCAAGCTAATAAGTCACACTATAAAAAGTTGAGAACGTGTGATCGAAAGAAGGTTGAGGCAAGTTTCCAAAGTAAAAGAAAACCAATACGGATTTATGTCATGTCGCTCAACTATTGAAGCCACCCATTTGATGAAGAGAACAATGGACATTTATAGAGCTAAACGAAGAACCTCCATATGATCTTTATTGATTTGGAGAAGGCTTATGATTCTGTCCTACGAGAAATATTGTGGAGAGTTTTGGAGAAGAGATAAGTATTTGTCCTATAATACATTAACATCATAAAGGATACGTATGATAGGACTTTATCCTGTGTAAGGACCATGTCTGGGAAGACTGACTATTTTGACATCAACATTGGTTTACATCAAGGTTCAGCTTTGAGTTCATTTCTTTTTACTTTGATTATAGACGAGTTGACAAGTCACATTCAGAATGAGTTACCTTGGTGTATATTATTTGATGATGATATTGTATTGATTGACAAGACTAAAGATGGACTAAATGATAAGCTTGAGGTTTGGAGACATGCTTTGGAGACTAAAGAATTTCGTATAAGTAGTGTTGGGAAAATGAGAAAACTTGTTTATTCCATCAACCCTAGGCTCTCTTATATAGGAGAGTAGCCTATGGGTAAAATATATAAAGAGTCCAACAGAAAATAAAAACATATGAAAGAGTACAGAAGTGAATAATCTATCTCTACACTCCCCCTCAAGGTGGAGCATAGATATCAATCATGCTCAGCTTGGATGAACACTTCTGGAAAGGCCCTCGAAGTAACGCCTTGGTAAAAATGTCTGCAGTCTGATTCTCTGAGCTAACATGGGATGTAACAATAAACCCCTTCTGAATCATGCCGCGGATAAAGTGGCAATCGACCTCAACGTGCTTGGTCCGCTCGTGGAATGTTGTATTATTTGCAATGAATAGAGCCGCCTGATTGTCACATTCTATAGCCATAGGAAGGGGAACCTCTATATGTAGATCTGTGAGCACAGCCTTTACCCACATCATTTCAGTACTGACTTAAGCCATAGCCCTATATTCAGATTTTGCACTGGACCTTGCTACAACTGTTTGCTTCTTGCTTCTCCATGAGACTAGAGAATCTCCAACATACACAGCAAACCCAGTTGTGGACTTTCTATCTTTGGGGCACCCTGCATAGTCTGCATCTGCACAAGCTGATATAGTAACCTTCTTGTCTTTCTTAAACAATAGACCCGCACCTGGAGATGACTTAAGATACCTGAGTATCAGGTGTATAACATCCATGTGTGCCTGACGTGGTTGCTCCATAAACTGGCTCACTCGACTTACAAAAAGGCGATATCAGGCCTGGTAATAGTAATGTAGAGAAGTTTTCCCACCAGTTCTCTGTATCTTTTCTTATCCACCTCAACAGTGTCATCATCATATAGTCTCATACTTGGATCCATAGGTGTAGTTGCAGGTCGACAACCAAGCATTCATGTTTCACTCAACAGGTCAGTGACATATTTCCTTTGGGTCATTACTAACCCATGAGGATTTCTAGCAAACTCCAGCCCCAAAAAATATCTCAGAACCCTAAGGTCCTTGATAACAAACTCACGGCCCAGCATTGCTTTTGCCCCCTGAATTTCATGTTCATCATCACCTGTAATCAGAATGTCATCTACATACACCATAATAGCAATAATACTAGGTGTCTTCTGTACAAACAGAGAATGATCAGCATTTGACCGTCTATATTCTTGTTTCTCAAACAGGTCTGAGAGCTTCTGGAACCAAGCTCTGGGGCTTTGCTTAAGGCCATAGATAGCCTTATGAAGTCTGCACACCGTAGGACTCTCCCCCTTAACAGCAAACCCACGTGGTTGTTGCATGTAGACTTCCTCCTGTAAGTCACCGTATACGAACGCGTTCTTCACATCTAACTGACACAGCGGCCAATCACGAGTAACGGCAACAACAGATAGAAGAATCCGTAGGGTGGAATGGTGAGCAACTGGTGAGAGTGTATCAAGATAATCCACCCCATATGTCTGTGTAAAGCCACAAGCTACAAGGCAAGCTTTGTATCTGTCAATGCTACCATCTGCATTCTGCTTAACTGTAAAGACCCACTTGCAGCTAACTGTAGACACATCAGGAGGTGCAGGAACAAGACTCCAGGTGCCTATGGACTGAAGCGCCTCCATTTCTTCTTCCATAGCCAAGCGCCATCGACTATCCTTCAGAGCATCTTGATAATTCCGTGGAATATTCACTGCTGACAATGCAAGGGCAAAATTCCTGAAATCACCAGTCAGACGATCAAACGACACAGAAGATGCTAGGATATGATACGCAGCTCCGCTTCTGCTTTCGTAGAGCAATGGGTACATTTAAATCATATGTCTCCTCAGCGGGCCTCTGCAACACATCATGCGCAGGAAGATCATCATATCCATCAATAGAAATATTTTCAAAGCATACCTCAGGCGAGCTAGATGATGAGCGATGACCAAGAGCTGAAGCAGGCTTACGGGTATAGTGAAATGGTAATGGTGAAACAGGTACAATGATAGGGGGTGTATATGGTAACGGTTCTGATGGTGATGGTGGTGGTAGTAGTGGTGGCATGTATATGGTATCAATATTATCAGGGGGAATCAACTGATCACCAGAGGCTGAGAAATACATAACGGATTCAAAAAATGTAACATCAGCACTGACAAGGTACCGCCTGCGCAAAGGATCATAACATTTGTACCCCTTCTGAGTTCTGGAGTACCCAACGAAGACACATTTGACAGCCCTAGGAGAGAGCTTGTCAGTTCCAGGAGACAACTGATGGACAAAGGCGACCGAACCGAACACACGAGGAGTAAGGGAGAACAAATCTTTGTCAGGGAAAATAAGAGAGAAAGGAATTTTCTCGCCTAGGACGGATGACGGCATACGATTGATAAGGTAACATGTTGTAAGAACAGCATCACCCCATAAAGGGTGAGGAGCATGACTCTGTATAAGAAGCAACCTAGTTACGTCAAGCAAATGGCGATGTTTCCTTTCAGCAATCCCATTCTGTTGGGAGGTATAGGCACAGTATATATGGTGGATGATCCCTTGGGTTGAGAAGTAACTGGATAGAGTATGGGTACAAAATTCCAGGGCATTATCACTTCTCACAATTTTAACAGATGCAAAAAAAACATTACGAATTTCATTAAGAAAATTGATGATAATGTTTCCTGCTTCAGATTTATTCTTTAACAGAAATACCTAGGACACACGAGAGAAATCATCCACAATAACCATATAAAACATGTGTCCCTGATGATCAGGAACACGACTCGGACCCCAGATATCGACATGAAATAACTCAAACTTGGAGGTACTACTCCGACACTGACGACCGGGAAAGGTAGATCGATGATGCTTTCCCAACTGACAAGCCTCACATTGAATAGACGTGTGAGGCAAAACCTGAGGTAACACACGACGCAGTTTCTGAAGCAGTAGATGTCCAAAGCGCAGGTGCCATAGTAATGGAGAGATGGGTCCATCAGGTAGGGATGAGGTTCCAGCAAGAGGAGTCTGACTAAGGCGATAAAGGCCGCCTTGCTCATAGCTACGCCCAATCACGTTGCCCGTAAGGATGTCCTGAAAAATAAGAGACGATGGATCAAAAATTGCCCGACACTGTAAATCCTTTGTAATTTGACTAATGGACAACAAATTCATCAAAAATCAGGTGCATGTAACACATTCTTGAGATGCATAGATGGCGTCAGTCTAATATCCCCCTGACCAGTAATTGGGGAATGAGTACCATTAGCAATAACCATTGTTCGACCTGGAGAGATATGTCTGTACCCTGTAAGTAGACATTGATCACCGCATAGACAATGTGTGGCGCCCGAGTCCATAATCCATTCTAAAGTATATGATCCACTACTAGTAATGCATATGTGCTACCTGATGCACTGGTGGATGTAGAGGCGGATGCAGCAGCAACATCAGAGTGGCTCTCAGTAGTAGGTGCTGAAGCAACTGGGCCAGATGGAGGAATGATGCCCCTTAGACGGGCTACAAGATCATCAAAGCGTTGATCCAAAGAAGAAGCAGATGGGGGCTCGATCTGTTCAGCGACTCGTGCAGATACAGGAAATCCATGCTTAGAGTAGCATGTGTCTTCGGTATGTCCAGTGCGATGGCAAAAGGTACACGTTGGCCAAACACGGCCTCCTCTGTCGCGAGGTCCACGGCCGCGAGCCTGATGATAGTGACCTCCACGGCCTCGATTGGCTATTATAGATGAGGCAGTCTGATTCGTAGTCGTAGAAGGAACAGCGATACGACTCAATCTGTGAAAAGCTTCCTCCGTAGGAAGAATAGTGGAATCCGCCAAGATCTGGGAACGTGTTGCCTCATACTCAGGATCAAGGGCAGCGAGAAAAACTCCTACCATAGTAGCATTCCGGTAGGTCTTCTGTTGCTCTGGAGTGGTTGTCAGGGGCATGAAGCTATAAAGCTTCTCAAACATTCCTCGTAGAGATGTATACAGTGAGTGTAGGGGCCGTCCATTCTGCTTGATAGTAAATGTGTCATGCTGGAGTTGCAGAATCTTTGTCTCATTCTTCGCTTGAGAGTAAGTAGAAGCCAGAATATCCCGCATTGCTTTGGTTGTGGGCTGATGAAGAATATCATTGGCAATCTCTATTGCCAGGGTTCCAGATAGCCACACTTTGGCATATGCATCATCTGCCTCCCATGAGGCATTAACTCCAGTCTTCTCAGCATGCTCTTCTTCGGTAAGAATGTGTTTCTTACCGTTTGACTTCATCATACTCATGAACTGCAACGCCCACAGTTCGTAATTTGAACCATCCATCTTCACAATCGGCGTTGGACCTCTGAAGGCGCCTACAGATGGGATATCTGCCTTGCTTTCTGATATAGTGATAACTGAAGTCTGGATAGTAAACTGGAGATATGATCGTCTACACGGACATTAACGGGTTTAGTTGCATGTGTAGACTCAAGCAACCAAACCCATCAATCTGTAACGGCGTGCGCGGAAAGAACTGGAGTTGTACGTCACACGCATGCTAGTCTAGGACTGCACACGTAGGGGAATCACACACGTACACGCGTGCGCAGATGCTGGATCACGTCACGGAGATGCACAGGTGCACGGGAGCAGGTATGCGTACCGGAGCAGGTGCACGTGCACTAGCGCACAGACGCACGAGTGCTGCAACTCAGTGCACGAGTGCAGCAAGAAGCCTGCCACAGAGGATGGCGCACAGGTGCGTTGTTGGTCCTACGCAGGCACCGGAGGTGCGCACGATGGCGCACATGAGGAGATGCACACGGTGGCGCGGGAGTACGCACGCCAGCGCACAGGAGGGGTTGCGCACGACGGCGCAGGCGTGCGCACGATGCGCAAGGCGACGCACGGCAGCGCAAACGTGCGTGGAGGGCTGGAGCCTGGAGGGTGAAGGCTAGGGTTAGGGTTTTGGCTTGAGAACTCTGATCTAGGACCGTCGCTCTGATACCATGTTGGGAAAATGAGAAAACTTGTTTATTCCATCAGCCCTAGGCTCTCTTATATAGGAGAGTAGCCCATGGGTAAAATACATAAAGAGTCCAACAGAAAATAAAAACATATGAAAGAGTACAGAAGTGAATAATCTATCTCTACAAGTAGGGCTAAGACGGAATATATGAAGTGCACCTTTGATGGAAGCAAAGATGAACGAATCAAGGTAAAGATTGGTAACGATAACATTCGGAAGAGAGATTCTTTAAGATATCTGAGATCTATTTTGCAACATGATGGGAAAATTGATGGAGACGTTACTAATAGAATAAATGCAAGCTAGCTAAAGTGGAGAGGAGCCTCTGTTGTTTTATGTGATAAGAAAAATCTTTTAAAAATTAAAGGAAAATTTTACAAAGCAGTTGTGAGACTGCTATGCTCTATGGATCTGAGTGTTTTTTTTAGGCTCTATGGATCTGAGTGTTGGCATGTTAACCATAGACATGTGCAGAGAATGGTTGTAGCAGAAATGAAAATGTTGTGTGGACACACACGTAAAGATCGGATTTAGAATGATGCAATCAGAAAGAAAGTTGGTGTTACTCCGATCGAGGATAAGATGCGAGAAAACCGCTTAAGATGGTTTGGTTATTTGCAAAGAAGATCAATTGATGCACCGATTAGGAGATGCAAGTGTTGGGATGTTAAGCCGGCTAAGAGAGGACAAGGACGGCTCAAGAAGTGTTGGAAAGAGACTATATGAAGGGATCTCAGTTTGTTGGATATAAGCCCGAGATTGACCCAAGATAGATATGAATGGAGACGAAGAATCTATGTAGCCGACCCTACTTAATTGTGGGAAAAAGCTTTGTTGTTGTCGTTGTTGTTGTCTTCGTTCCTAGTTCCTCTGTTGCATCACTAACCTTACTGAAAACCAGAACATTAAACATTCTCCACTACTTTAAGTTTAGCTCGTCAAGAAAACGAACTCTGAAATACACACATATATACACACATATATATATAATAACTGATATATTCCAATTCGAATACCTTTTTTCTGAAACAAAGTTTTATACTAATTATAGTGTACTTTAAAATGTACACCAGTTTAGAGGTAGCTCTGAGTTTCGAGACCAGGTTTGACATAAGAATTCAAGCCTTAACAGCAGGTGCCCTATGTTATAATTATTTATCACCTTGGAGAAATTATATTTCTCCCGCATTAGATGGATACATAAGATCTAAATTGTACGAAGTAAAAGATTAAACCTGAGCTTTCTTTAACCCATCGGCAGCTTCTTCCAAAATTTTCATATTATCACGGCCCGCAAGTTGACAGCATTTCTTTAAAAATCGAGATGCATCTTCAGCTTCTCCAAGTGCAAGATAACAACTGAAACAAGTATAATAGCGGTTAGAAAACATCTGTCAGACACTTGAAGGTTCAATAACTAAAAATGTAATCATCATAAAACAAAGCAGCAGCGGCATACAAAGAATCTCGTTCCAAGAATCAAAAAAAGCATAATACTAACAAAAAAATGAAATAAAAACAGAAGTAGAGTTTAGAAGATGTTTTTCAGACAACTTTAACGAGAAAGGACAAACAAGAGGTCATAATACAAGAAACAACAGAATCACATTCTTCTGTGACTAAAATAGGATTACATATCACAACAACAACAAAGCCGTTTCCCACAATTAAGTAAGGTAAAATAGGATTACATATACATTTCCTAAAATCTAACTACAAAAATTCACATCAGTTGTTGTGGAAATGGCTTAGTTTAGGTTCACTACACTATTCAACATGCATAGGCAATGAATCCAATTTCCTCCAGTGACTATAAACTGGATTCCGCGCACCGCTCCCCCAATGCAATATAAAGAAGTATTGACACCATCAAAGATGTAAGCAAACTCTTTTTTTTAATACAGCAAGTTGTTTAAAGAAAACTAGTAATGACAGCATGGTGTTTGGGGGATATTACGGAGGGAGGAGAATGGGAAAGTGAAGAGAAAGGAAGAAGAGACAAGCGTGCGAGCGAGGGTCACTGATCAAGAGAGGAAGAGAGGTGTCAAAGCGAAGCGTCGTGAGAGGGAACATAGGAGAAAGGAGAAAGGAGAAAGGGAAAGAGCATGTCATGGTTTATGTCTCCCACGGTGGAGCGCTCCAATAAGGAAGGTTGGACGTGACCCAAATGTTGGTTGTGGTGACCTTATGGCTATCTTCGTCAAGGCGAGAGCCAGTCTTGGCGTTACTTGTGTCGGAAGGAGGGACACCTTTCTTGAAGGAGGTAATTTACTTCAATTGTCTTAACTTGAGGCATACGAGAAGCGAATGAGGGTTGAAGGCTTAGGGGTCGATAGTGGAAGGGAAACATGGTGGACCTCCCCTCGACCCATTAAGGGAATCCACCTGGCATAAGGTTCAAAGGAGGACCTGAGCCAATAGTAGCTCTCTTGTGGATGGCAAGAAAGGTCGCAGCTTAGAAGATGGGGTTTGGTTGATGATTCATTATTGTGTGCCCGGTTTATTGAAGAAGAGAATATAGCTTCATTTCTTGGTAGTTGTAAAAATATAAAATGCAGAAGCGATCAAAGCAAGAACAAGATAAAATAGAACACATGGATTTTTATGTGGAACCCTATTCCCCAAAGGGCGGAATGAAACCACGGGAGAACCGCCTAAAAGGGATGATGTTGTATTCAACTTTCTTAATAGATACACGAGGAGTGGGGCTCTTTATATAGCCCCATCAAGGCATCAAACTCCCACCATCACACGATGTGGACTAAACACATGAGCCACCAATGACATCCTTTAACACTCACCCTCAAGCTGAAGCATGAAATGCTCAGCTTGGACAAACACAAAAAATACACTCACTCGTTGAGTACAAGACACTACTGACAATATCAACTCAACGCATACACTGTCGATTGTTGTCGACGACGTTGCTTCTCATACCATGCAAGTGAGGAGGAACTAGATGCTGGAGTGTCGACTGGCTCGAATTGAAATGAATCTCCCATCGGGAGAACTCTGGCTCGCAACATATCTTCTTCACTGGAAATTGCTCCATCTCTCTGAAGGATCGAACAACAAATGAAAGGCATGGGAATATCCATGCATAGTGGAGTTCACGGTCATTGAACTTGTCATGGGAATATCCATGTGTACTGGAGTTCATGGTCACTGAACTTGTCATGGGAATATCCACACACTGAAGTTCACGGTCTCATGTCGTGGGAATATCCATACACAAGGAATTCACGGTCAATGGAGAATAGAGCAAAATAATGAGTCTCCCACTGAGAGAACTCTAAACATTGGGTTGCTCTAACATAGAGGGCTTCAAACATTGGTAGGGTCTTGAAAACACTACCCAAGGCTTCCCCTTCTCTCATACTTTTCGAAAACATAAGGATATTCAATCAAGTTGGGAAAACAAATGAACATGGGTAAACAAACATGAAACATCTTTTTTTCCTTTGTTTTTCATGGGTTATTCACTTTATTTTTTGGCCCATCATTCATCTCTCCTTTTTTTGGATATATTTGTTATGGCTGCTCAAATTTTTAAAAGCCATTCAACACACTTTTTTCCGACCTCTTTTCTTCTTTTAATCAACCATTTTTGCAGGCCTTCATTTTTCATTTTGGACCCCCTTTTTTAACTCTCGAGCCAAATTTGGGCCAAAAAACCTGCAGCCCATGGTAGCTCTCCCATGGGCCCCTCCCCCATTTTTTTTACAAAAGAAGCGGCCCAATTTGGGCCCATAACAATAGCAGCCCTCCCCCTATTTAGAAAGGGGTATCAGACCCCTCTTCTCACATAAGCCACTAGGTTTACAAGGGAACCTAATGTCGCTCGTTCCCCTACCCGAGAGGTAAAGCTCCTTTGGCAACAATGTTGTGCCGCTGCTTGGGACCAACGATGTTATGCCGCCACCTGGAATTGCACGTGGAGAAGGTGATGTGCGTTTGCGAGGAGGATCGACAATTTGGAGCGAAGGTTCGCGACGATCTGGATGAAAGTGCATGAGGTTGTGCGCTTTGGAGGTGAGGTTGCGCGATCTGGAGGCAAGGCGAGGCAGGGAGTAGGGAGAGCAGCATCGTTGTTGCAGCATCTTTCGCGTTGGGGTTTCTTCTTCGAGTGCCTGCAGTGGTGAGCGAGGCTTCGTGGCGCGAAGGTGTTGTTGGGAAAATTTGAAGAGTTGTTTATTCCTGAGAACCCTAGGCTATCTTATATAGAGGAGAAACCTATGGGTAATTACACGAGGACATAAAGAAATAAAATAAAATAATAATACAAAAATGTAGATATATCTCTACACTCCCCTTCAAGATGGAGCATAGATGTCAATCATGATCAGCTTAGAAGAACACTTCTGAAACAGTCCTCTGAGCAAAGCTTCGGTAAAAACAAGAAATGATATGCATTCGACCTCTTAAATCCCTGCCTTTCAATCAGATCTCGGCTTCAAAAACCATGCCATTGGACTTTTCCTTAGACCATATATTGCTTTATGAAATCTACAAACCTGTTAACACTCCCCCTCAGCAACAAACCCCGAAGGCTGCTGCATCTAGACTTCCTCCTTGAGATCTCGATACAAAAATGCATTTTAACATCTAATATAAAGGCCAATCGCATACCACAACTACTGAAAGGACATGTAGAGTGGAGTGACGAGCAACAGGAGAGAACGTGTCCACATAATCTACTCCATATCTGTGTAAATCCTCATGTCACCAATCTTGCCATATAGCGATCAAGACTCCCATCTGCATGATGTTTAATAGTAAACACCTATTTGCAACTGACAGCGAATGCACCATTAGGAGTAGATACCAAGATCCAGGTACCATGTGATTGCATAGCAACCATCTCTTCTTCCATAGCTAGACGCCAACCACTATCCTTAAGGGCCTCCAGATAATTCTGTGGAATTTCTACGGTAGATATGGCTACAACAAATCTCTTGAATTCCCATGTTAGACGATGAAAGACCTGCGAAGCAAGGGGATGTGAAGTGCAGGTACGATTTTGTTTCCGAACTGCAATGGGTATATCCAAGTCATTGGGAATCTCATGTAACTGTGTACCAGTCTACTGCAATGGTTCCTGCACATATATATATATATATATCAGACCCATCATTAGACATATTGTAATCAGAACAAACCTGAGGCGTGCTGGATGACGAGCGATGACCATGAGCAGAAGCAGGCCGACGGGTATAGAATTTTGGCAATCGTGGGACAATGGGCACATGCGGTTGTGTAAGAGAAGGTTATGGAGGTGGAGGAAGTGGTGGCATAACATGTGAAGGCGGAGGAGGTAGTGGCGTAACAGGTGGAGGTGGTATTGGACTAGTAGGAGTAGGTGGCATGTAAACCTCATCATCAGAGCCTGATGAAGCCAACCTGTCACCTGTAGGAGAGAAATACATCACATACTCAACGAATGTGACATCCACGCTAATATAGTATTTCTTGCACAAAGGATCATACCATCGGTATCCCTTCTGAGGCCTAAAGTACCCAACAAACACATATTTGATAGATCTAGGAGAGAGCTTATCAAGACCTGGAGCCAGCTGTGAACAACGGCAATGGAGTCAAAAACACGAGTGAATGAGAAAAACCCCTCTGAGAATGCCATGGAGAAAGGAATTTAATCACCCAAAAAATATGAGGGCTTGAGATTCACCGGATAACATGCCATAAGAACCGCATCACCCCAAAAGAATGTGGGGCACGACTCTGAATGAGAAGAAGCTGAGTGATATCAAGTAGATGGTGATACTTTCTCTCTGCAACACCATTCTGTTGAGAAGTGTAAGCACATGTTGTTTGGTGAATAATGCAACAGAATGAAAAGAAATGTGAGAGAATACGGGTACAAAATTCCAAAGCATTATCAGTTCTCACAAATTTTAATGAAGAAGAGAACATTCTGTACTTCATTATTAAAGTTTTGGTCACATCCCCAGCTTCATATTTATTCTTCAATAAAAAGATCCATGACAAACGAGAAAAGTCATCAACAGCAACAAGATAAAACATGTCCCTGGTGATCAAGAACACGACTCGAACACCAAATATCAACGTGAAATAACTTAAAAAGGGAGCTATTGCTCCAACCCTGAGACTAGGAAAAATAGAACGAAAATGCTTTCCCAACTAACGCGCCTCGCACTGGAAGGATGAACCCAGTGAAATCTGCAGCAAAATATGACACATCTTCTGGAGAGGGAGGTGACCAAAACACAAGTGCCAAGTGAAGGGAGAGACCGGTCCCATTGAATGAGAAGAGAGGCATGCATAGGGAGTTTGGACCATGCGATAGAGATCGCCCTGCTCACGACCACATCCTATCATCCTGCATGTAATATTAGAGTATGCATCATTTATCATGTAAGATGGGTAAATGGATCCTTCTAAAATCCATTTACCACATCCAAGAGTTTAGTGCCACATCTATCAGTGGTGGGACTTGGAGAGTCTGTGGAGGCTATATAAGAAGCCACAGACCTCCTGTATCCAATGAGAAAGTGGGATGCATGAATCAGCCCTTTAAGGGATTCTATCGTGGTTTCATCCCACTCCTTAAGGAGTAGGGTTCTACGTTAAAATCATGTGTTCTTTCATGTTTTATTCTTTTATCTGATATCTACCTCAGGTCCTCAACTTTATATTTTCTAACATGGTATCAGAGAGGGTCGATTCTGGAGGATTTCATGTTCGTTATTTTTGTTCGAGATTTGTGATTTGTTCATAAGATCTAGAGTTTCACAAACCCTAATTATGTGAAGATTAAAGTTCTTGTTTTGAAGATTGTGTTGCATCTGTGATCGGGTTCCAATTTTAGGGTTTCTTAAAACCCAAATTATCCAGTCTCCATCCTCGGTACACGAACAACGCCATTGTGGGTTGCACCACTCTCCAAAGCTCCCTCGACGCAGCACCTTCGACGTCGACTCCTGCTAGTGCAAGGCATGCAACCTAGACCTCCAGCACCAGGCGAGGCTCATCCCTTCTGTTCTCCAACTGACAGCAAGATCGCTGCCTTCTCTTTCATGGAGCACATAAGATAACGATGCACAGGCCCCAGTCCAGTGCGAGACCCCGCGCGAGTACCATGTCCAGGCAATGCCGCTCAGCTCCAGGCGTCGCCGCCATGGCATCATACCCCCCTTTGACGGCGGCGACGCCCCTCCACCTTCCTTCTCGCGGTTCCTTGACCCCAGACGGAGACTCCTTTCTCTCGCCTCGAGGCCCATTAGAGGAAGCAGCCCCGTCTCCTTCTCAACAATTCTACTCCTCTCAAGGGGAAAAGCGTGAGCTTTCCTGTGGCTCCCAACAGCGGCGGCAACGACCGAGCAATAGCATCCCAGTCACGAGTTCCCAACAACAGCGACCCCACTCCGAGCTCCTGGCGGTGGTAATGGGTTCCATTATGGAACCATATTCCATCGGGGGCGGCGGATGTCGAGGAAAGAGGGTTCCCCAGTGGGAACCCTAAATAACGCCTCATGTGGGCTGATGGTTTAAGGGCCCAAATGAGTCGTGCTTTGTTAAGAAAAAAAAGGAGAGATGGTGTGGTCGTGTATTAAAAAAAAGGTCGCAAGTTTCAAAAAATGAGGCCGCAAGTTTCAAAAAAAAAAGAAGAGGAAAGCTGTAAAAATGATGCAACGACTAAAAAACAAAAAAAAGGAAAAAATGATCTAAAAATATTTGAGAAAGCCGAAAAATATTATTACCGATTATGTGATTCATGTTTTCCCCCATTTTATTGTCTTCTCCCAACTTTGTTGATGTCATTGCTTTCCGACAAGTATAGAAGAAAGGGGGGTTTGTGCAGAGTCACATGTTTGTTACAGATTCAGATGTTAGATTGCAGACCAAGATTTTTAGATTCTACAAGTTTTTCAGATATTCAGACTCGACGTCAGATTGATTCCGAGTCTTCAGTTTCAGACACGCGCATATATACGATCTTCAGTTTGATGTGCGCATGTTTGCCATCTTTTGTCACGGTCCTCATCTTTTATTTTGGTCTGAGTTTTCATATGTTCCATAGGAATTCCAGAGTAGAAATCACATTCCCTATGCCATGTGGGCTAGGGTTTTCATGTGCTTTCATGGGTACTCCAAAGCAGAATCCCATTCTCTGAGCCAGTATGGTCTAGACCCAATTCTTCGACGAGGAGACTGTTCATACTCCATTCTCCAGTGACCGTGGACTCCAACGAGGATGCCTCCACAACTTTTCAGTTCGGTTTTTCATAGATGGAGCAGTTGTCCACATATTGTAGCGGGTCAAAATACTCCGACGAGAAGACTCATTTCAGTCGCAGTGACTCTGACAAACGTAGTACAAAGCACATGCTCTCCGACGAGGAGATTCAGTTAACTCACACTCCAGCCCATTTATCCTCTTCACCCGCACGACATGAGAAGCAACGTCCTCGACAACAGTCGACAGTTGTGCGCGTTGAGTTGATGTTGTTTGTAGTGTCTTGTATTATTATTGAGATTTCTTTCTATTTGTTCAAGATGAGCATTGCATGCTCCAACTAGAGGGGGAGTGTTAGAGTACGCATCATTTATCATGTAAGATGGGTAAATGAATCCTTACAAGATCCATTTACCACATCCAATAGTTTAGTCCCAAATCTACCAAAGGTGGGACTTGGAGAGTTTGTGGAGGCTATATAAGAAGCCACAGGCCTCATGTATCTAGTGAGAAAATGCAATGCATGAATCGGCCCTTTGAGGCATTTTCCCGTGGTTTCATACCACTCCTTAGGGAGTAGGGTTCCACGTTAAAATCCGGTGTTGTTCCAAATTTTATTCTTTTCTCTAATATTTGCTTCCGCATTATATTTTCTAACACGTAAGAATGTCCTGAAAAACAAGAGATGATGAGTCAAAAATAGCCCGGCAATGCAAATCCTTTGTAATCTGACTAATAGATAACAAATTCATGGAAAATCAGGAGCAAGTAGCACATTCTGTAGATAATCAAGGGCGTCAAACTAATTTCCCTTGTCCTGCGATCGAGGAATGAGCCCCCATCGGTTATCACAATGGTTCTCCCTAGAGGAACTTGTCTATGTCGTAAGTTGATCTCTGTCTCTATATATATGATGTGTCGCCCTGTAGTCCATAATCCATTCTATGATCTCAGATCCATGACAAGAGGTAAAAGCATAGGTACTACCTGAGGTGCTAGCAAAGGTAATGGTTGAAGCAAAAGCTGCTACATCTGAGTGGCCTCTTGAAGATGGTGAAGAAGTACGAGGCATGGTATCCCTCAATCTGGCTACAAGGTCATCAAACCTCTGATCTAAAGTAGAAGTAGTTGGAGACTCAACATGCTCCGTTACTCAAGCCAGTGCAAGAAAACTATGCTTGGAGTAGCATGTATCCTCTGTATATCAAGGACGATGAAAGTACGTACAGGGCTAACGGATGCGACTCCCTCTACAACGAAGACCACATCCACAAAAATAAGAAGAGCCTCCTCTACCTCGGGTGGTTGCCATCGCCGAAGAGGTCTGATTAAAGGCAGTCGAAGGAACAGTATCATGCTGAGTTGGCGAAACGCTTCCTCCATAGGAGGAATAGTGGCATCCGCTAAAATCTGGGAATGAGCAGTCTCATACTTAGGATCAAGGTATGCAAGGAATACATAAATTATGGTGGCATTCTGATATGTATCTTGTTGTTCCAGAGTAGACATCAGTGGCATAAAGTTGTGGAGCTTCTCAAAAATCTCTCATAGGGATGTATACGAAGAGTTAAGCAGACGTTCGTTCTGCTTAATGGTGGAGATATCATGCTTCAGTTGCATAATCTTCGTCTCGTTCCTCGCCTGAGAGTAAGTGGTTGCGAGAATGTCCCACATCGCCTTGACAATGGATTGATGTAACACATCATTGGCGATCTCTATCGTCAATGTCCCAGAAAGCCAAACCTTGGCATACGCATCATCAGCCTCTCACGATGATATCATGCTTAAGTTGCATAATCTTCGTCCCGTTCCTCGCCTGAGAGTAAGTGGTTGTAAGAATGTCCCACATCGCCTTGACGATGGGTTGATGTAACACATCATTGGCGATCTCTATCGTCAATGTCCCAGAAAGCCAAAGCTTGGCATACGCATCATCAACCTCTCATGATGATATCATTCTTAAGTTGCATAATCTTCGTCTCATTCCTCGTCTGAGAGTAAGTGGTTACGAGAATGTCCCACATCGCCTTGACGATGGGTTGATGTAACACATCATTGGCGATCTCTATCGTCAATGTCCCAGAAAGCCAAACCTTGGCATACGCATCATCAGCCTCTCACGATGCGTTGACCCCAATTTTCTCAATCTGCTCATCCTCATTAAGAATCTGTTTCTTACATGTAGACTTCACAAGACTCGTGAACTGCATGGCCCAGAGCTCATAACTCGTTCCGTCCATCTTGACAATAAGGCGTTGGACCAATGAAAGCATGTGTGTCAGGGATATCAATCTTGTTCTCTGACATCTTGCCGGATGACGATAACTAGGGTTTTATAGACCAACAGATAGGTGTCTGCATAGATATATGACGAGTTGATAACATATGTAGACTTATGCAATCAAATCCATCAACCCAAGCGGACCTCGATACAAGCAGAGAAGGTTTTAGGCTGACAACAGCGGGGGTCGATGACGACGGGGGCCCGATGACAACGGAGGCCTAACGGCAGCTGATGCAGTTTGACTGATGGGGAACGATGAAGAGGGCCCGATAACAGTGGCTGGCAATCGAGAGAGAGGTTGGTCCAGCAGTAGCAGTGGCTTGGCTTAGTGGCAACGAAGGTCGGCAGCCAAGAGGGGAACAAGGCCCGTGGTGGCCGCTTACCGAGAGAAGAAAGCGGTGGTGGCACCTAAAGGAGAAGAGAGAAGGGGTGGCTGGTGTGGTTAGGATAGGGTACGAGATCTCCGATCTAGGACCGCCGCTATGATATCATGTTGGGAAAAATCAAAGAGTTGTTTATTCTTAGGAAACCTAGGCTCTCTTATATAGAGGAGAGACCTACGGGTAGGGTTGGGCATTAGGCTGGGCCGACTCAACCCAGCCCAAAACCCGACCCGCATAACTCGACCCAAGCCCGGACTTGAAATTTAGTGGGCGAGTTGTGGGCCTCAAATTGAGCCTGTATTGATTATCAGGCCATGTCCGGGGTTGAGAAGGCCCAAACCCGCAAGCTCGATAGCCCGACCTATACGATATAATTATATCAGTATATTCATGTTTGCTTCAAATACTATGTGCTAACTTTCATATCCTTATTTCGAGTTTAGAATAAATACTTATACCCATTAATAATCATACCCATTAGCGTGAATTGAGGACATTATTATATTAATATGCAAGATTATTACATTAATATACAAGAATGTAATCGGTATCCACATGTGTTAAGAGCATGTACAACTGTAAGTAACCAATATGCATTGGGTCATAGAGCCCGCATCTACAATAGAATATGTAATGGTGAATTGAATTGTGGTTTAAATCACCATATTTTTTACAACATTTTTATTTCCAACATATAACTAATGTCGGAATCAAAAATTAGTTGGCGTACTTAAAGTATTAAACATACACACATGCATAAGAAACAACCAGATAAATGCAAGAAGAATGGAACAAATGATATTGGTATACATAGGTGTTAGATTGGGCCGGCCCGACCCAAACCCGGTCCATTTTGTTTGGGACGGGTTTGGGCTTGGACTTGGAATTCAAAATAAAATGGGCCTAGGCCTGGCCCATTAGTCCATATACTTAAATGGGCTTGGGTCGGGCTAACTCAAACCTGACTTGCTCCAGCCCGATGTCGAACCATATCTATGGGTAAATTACACGAGGACATAAAGAAATAAAATAAAGAAAACAATACAGAAAACATAGATATATCTCTACAGGTGCACCTGGAGCTCCTTTGACGTCGAGATGTCTTCTTCACTAGGGTGTTGGCGGCGAGTTGTTGGAGCATCTTCGAGGCACCATCGTGGATCTGGAAGTAGTTCACATAGTGGGGTGGTGCAGTACTTAATGAACCATAGAAGCGAACCATAAGGGGTTAGGGTTCCAGTTTGGAACCGATAGCCATCATGTGTGCAACCATTTGCCATTGAGATTAGGGTCCAGTTCGGGAACCCTAGTTTCCTTCTGATATTGGATGATCTCAAGCAGACAAGAACATAATCTCCATCATGAACAAAATAATCTTTTAGAATAAAATCATAATGAAAGTTCAAAAAAATGATCTGCAGAACCGACTTTTTATGATACCATGTAGAGATATGAAATACATAAGCGACCAAAGCAAGAACAAGATAAAATAGAACACGGAGATTTTTATGCGGAACGCTCCTTAAGGAGCGGCATGAAAATCTTGAGAGAACAACCTCAAAGGGATGTTGTATTCAACTTTATCAATGGATACACGAGGTATGGGGCTTTTTATATAGCCATACCAAGGCACCAAACTCCCACTATCACATGATGTGGGAGTAAACACATGAGCCACCAATGACATCCTTCAACAATAGTGATAGCAAAATCTTCCCTCCGGTAATAAAGTAGCAGAGCTCTACTTTTGGGGATGAAGTTATTGTCCTTGGCCCATGATGGGTGATCTGCATCAAAGGGTTGTCGCGAAGAAGTCAGGCATCGGGGACAATTTGGGCAGCGACGGTGGCGATACGGGAGGTGGAGGCAATGTTGTATCTAGACGTGGGATCCCCATGCATCCCTCCTCTTTAGGGAGTGTGATTGTTTTCCAATCAACCAGGTGAACACTTGAAGCATCATAACCAAACTTGCTCCAAAAAAGCCTTCACAAAATCATCTCTAGCCACCAGTGAACACTAACATGAAGGAGCCTTGAGGACATAAAGATCGAAGTTGCTGCAAGGACTACTTTCACCATAACCGAACGACCACCACATGATAGCAAAGAAACCTTCCACCACAATGATTTTCTCTCCATCTTCTCAAATGATTGAGGGCTAGTCTGCATCCGGAGCTTCCCACAAGGTAGCGACAAATTGAGGCAGCTAATAGGGTAGTTGTTGCAGAATATACCCAACTCCATGTTGCATGCCATGGCACTCGTATCAAAAAGGTCCATCGGGATTATAGTTGACTTGTTTCTATCGAATATAAGTCCAGAGGGATCGCAAATATTTCAAGCACCATCGACATTCCCATTACTTCCTCTCTACCCTTTTCTATAAAGAAGATCGCAACGTCAAACTAAGGTAGTGAATGGAGAAACTTCACAAGTTGTACCCAACTTCACGGTGCATGCCATAGCATTCATATCAAAAAGGCCCATCGAGATTGCAGTTGACATGTTTCATGTTTCTGTTCTAGCTTGCCAAATATTTCAAGCAGCATCAACATTCTCATCGCTTCGTCTCTCCTCCTTCTATAAAGAAGATAGTATCGCCAGCATGCTGAAAAGTGGAGAGTCCCCAAGTGAGTAGTATGCTGAGATATCCCGATGGATCACATATACCACCATATATGCCAGCTCATCTGCTTTCAAAATGAACATGGGGGCCAGTGGACAGCTCTGCCTCACACCACGTTGTGGCTGGAAAAAACCAATCTCATCTCTTCCATTAACGAGCACTGGGTAAGATGCAGTAGTAATACATCTCTTCATCCAAGATATCCAAAGATCCAAAAAATCGTGCCTCGTTGGAGGAGACCACAAAAAACGTTAATCTACCGTGTCATAGACCTTAGAGAAATCAACCTCCCATAGAAGGCCATTAACTCGTCTCCTTCTCCAATATGCAATAATCTCAGTAGTCATCGCCATGTTGTCTCTGATCTACCTTCTTGGAATGAAGGCCAACCGAACCAGAGAGATTACATCATCCATGACCTCATTAAGTCCATTGGCTAGGACCTTTGCAACCACAAGATAAATGGCAATTGACAAATCAATGGGTCAGAATTCTCCACGTCTTCAGATGTCTCCTTCTTTTGGAAGGAGAAAAAGTAGAGCTTTGTTGATCTTGTCAAAGCCCGCGTTGCCACCAGCAAATTCGTCCATGACCACCATCACATCACTTCCCACAGCATCCCAGAACTCTCGATAGAAAACAACTAGGAAGCCATCTGGACCATGCATGCATCTGCATCCAAACTCCAAACTATAATCTTCACCTCATCAATGGTGAACCTTTGCTTCAGATGTGTCGCTTGTAGGCACGACCCCACTACTTGTCCATCTCCATGATCTCAACTCATCTTTGCAAGAGAAGCTAAGAAAATAAGATGCCAACTCCCTAACCATCTCGAGGTCTCCTTCCACTCTCCTACCATTCACCACCACCGCATGGATCAGATTACGTTACAGCATTCCACTTGCGACTGAAGAAAATTATGTGCTCGTCTCCTTTTTTATCCATTCGATCTGAATCTCTACTTCCATTATTCACATGCTTTCTTATCCTCCTCCGCTATAACTTTTTGATGTGTTGTCCTCTAAACTAGTTCATATTCCAACAAATTTCTGGCATCCTCCACTTTGTCCAATCTAGAAACCTTGGGCTCAGCTATAGAGCATCGAGCTCCACACCAATCACGGATCTTTTTCATGAATCAGCAGAGAACTACGCAAGAAAATCAGCTTCTGGACAAGCCATGCAATAGATGAGTCCGAGCACTCAACACGACCAATGTTCAGCCACCATTTCTCTGGAGTGGTCCTCTAGAAGTCAGGATCTCTCAAATTTGAACAATTGTGGCCATGTGCCCCTTACCCAACTCGAATATCAATGGGGTGTGGTCAGATATGGATTGCAGTTGAGATGATGACGATGACAAAGGGAACATCGTCAATAGCACGGATGAGGTCAAAAAACGAACCAACCTCGAGTGTGACTCGTAGTTTTGCCAGATATAGCGAGTATAAGATGTGTTAATCACCTCCAATTGTAGGTCCTCAACCAACTCTGCAAAAGCCTCTAATTCAAATCTTGTCCCCTGCATAAGCAAAAGCGGTCCGAGGAGAGAAGCAATATATTGAAGTCCTCACACCCCATAATCCAAGCCTCTAAATGAAAACTCTCTTTCTTCTCGAAGTTTCTCCCATAAAAAGGTCCTCCCTTTTCTGATCATTTTTTAAAGCTTTTTGCTTTGGTGATTGTTGGGGAAAATGAGAAATTTGGATCACCTCTACAGGATCTGACGAGGTTGTTCCATGAACTGGCTCACCCAGCTAACTACAAATGAAATATCGGGTCTGGTAATGGTAACATAAAGAAGATTTCCCACCAGTTCCCCGTATCTTCTCCTATCAACCTCATCAGTATCATCATCATAGAGCTCCATGCTTGGATCCATGGGTGTAGTCGCAGGTCGACATCCAAGCATACCCGTGTCACTTACCCAAAAAATGTAGGCACATGATGTTTGATGAATAATACCTCGAGTTGAAAAATAACTGGAAAGAGTATGAGTACATAATTCCAAAGCGTTATCAGTTCTAACAAATTACACAGAGGAAGAAAACACATTTTGCACTTCAATCAGAAAGGTTTTGATAACATCTCCGGCTTCATATTTATTCTTTAATAAAAAGACCCAGAACATACAAGAGAAATCATCAACTGCAACAAGATAAAACATGTGTCCCGGATGATCAGAATTCCAAGGCGTTACCAGTTCTCACAAATTTCACAGAGGAAGAAAACACATTTTGCACTTCAATTAGAAAGATTTTGATAACATCTCCGACTTCAGATTTATTTTTAATAAAAAGACCTAGGACATACAAGAGAAATCATCAACTGCAACAAGATAAAACATGTGTCCCTGATGATCAGGAACACGACTGGGACCCCAAATATCTATACTCAAAAATTGAGCTACTGCTTTGACTCTGACGACTCGAGAAGGCAGACCGATGGTACTTTCCCAACCAACATGTCTCACATTGAAAGGACGAGTAAGGAGAGATCTGAGGTAGAACACGACACATTTTCTGGAGCAGGAGATGACCAAAGCGAAGGTGTCACGTAAAGGGTGAGATGGATCCAGTAGAAAGAGAGGAAATGTCGGCATAAGGAGTTCAAACTAAGCGATAGAGACCGCCCTGCTCACGGCCAAACTCAATCACATTGCTCGTAAGGATGTCCTGAAATACAAGAGATGGATCAAAAATAGCTCGACAATGTAAATCATTCGTAATCTGACTAATAGATAACAAATTCATAGAGAAGTCAATTGCATGCAACACATTCTGTAGATGCATAGAGGGCGTCAAGCCAATCTCTCCATGTCCAGTGATTGGGGATTGAGTCCCATCTTCTATAACCACGGTTCATCTTGGAGGAACATGTTTGTATGTTGTAAGTTGACCTCTATCTCCACACAAGTGATGTGTGGCACCAGAGTCTATAATCCATTCTATAACATCAGATCCACTACAGCTAGTAAGTGCAAAAGTACTACCTGAGATACTGGAAGAGACTGAAGCAGCTACATCTGAATGACTACCAAAGACCGATGAAGACGTAATGGGATTGGCAGGAAGTATAATGCCCCTCAAACATGCTACAAGGTCATCAAATCGTTGATCTAAAGAAGAGGCAGCCGGAGGCTCAATCTACTCAGCCATCCGAGCAGAAGCAGAAAATCCATGCTTTGAGTAGCATGTATCCTCTGTATGTCCAGGACGATGGCAGTAAGTACAGGGTTGACGAATATGACCTCCTCTGCCACGAGGTCCGCATCCATGAAACTGAGAAGAGCCTCCTCGACCTCGGGAGGCAGCCATCTCTGAGGAAGTCTGACAGGCAGTAGTGGATGGGACAGTGATCCAACTAAGCCTGTGGAAGGCTTCCTCCATGGGAGGAATAGCGGCATCTGCCAAAATCTGGGAACGAGCAACTTCATACTCAGGATCAAGGACTGCCAGGAATACAGCAACCATGGTAGCATTCATACAAGTCTTCCGCTACTCAGGAGTAGATGTGAGAGGCATGAAGCTATGGAGCTTCTCGAACATCCCACGTAAGGATGTATATAACGAATGAAAGGGTCCTCAAGTTGGAGTTGCAGAATCTTTTGTCTCATTCTTTGCCTGTGGATAAGTAGCAGCAAGAATATCCTGCATCGCCTTGGTTGTGGATTGATGTAGCACGTCATTGGTGACCTCTATTGCCAATATACTTGAAAACCAAATCTTGGCATATGCATCATCCACCTCCCATGAGGCGTTAACCCCAGTCTTCTCAACTGGTTCTTCCTCGGTAAGAATGTGCTTCTTACATGTACACTTCATTATGCTCATGAATTGCATGTTTACAATAGGTGCACAATTCGTAGTTCGACCCATCCATGTTTACAATAGGTGCAGGACCTCTGAAGACGCCTTTGGTGGGGATATCTACCTTGCTTTCTGATATGGTGGCTGGAGAAGGCTAGGGTTAAAGACTAGACAAGTGTTTGTCTACACTGACATGGAGAGATTTGATTGCATGTGTAGACTCAAGCAATCAATCTCATCAAGAGAGACGAGTCGACGACGGCGCCCCTATAAAGAGAGAGAGGTCGGCGGCGGCCAAGGCCCTGGTCATCATTTCGGTGACCGACCGAAACGGAATTTCGGTCGAAAATTTCGGTCGTTTCGGTCATTTTTTGTACTAAGTCCCTCATATTTCGGTCATTTCGATCAAATTTCGATTTCGAAAGGATATCGATATTCGACAGAAATTCGATCGAATTTCGCTGAAATTTGAGGCCATGGCAGCGGCACTCCTGGAGAGAGGAGTCGAAGGCAGCACCTCTTGGATAGAAGAGGTGTTGCAACACCCCTCGAGAAAGAAAGAGGTTGGCGGCGACACCTCTGCGAAAGAGAAGGTGTGGCGGCACCTCTGGAGAGAGGTGTGGCGGAACACCCTAGAGAGAGAGGTGTAGCGGCACCCCCAGCGACGGCGGCGGAATCCGATTAGAGGAGGATGCGGTGGCGGAATCCGAGTAGGAGAGGTTGCGGCAATGGGGCTAGGGTTAGGGTTGTGGGGGTATGAGAGCTCCAGTCTAGTACCGCAGCTCTGATACCATGTTGGGAAAAATGAGAAACTTGCATTATTCCTTCAGCCCTAGACTCTCTTATATAGGGAGAGACATATGGGCAAATTACATAAAGTAGACGAAGGGAAAAGAAAATTGATAAAAAGATACATAAATATGAAATATTTTTACAGTGATCAACTAAGGATTGTTTGTGGTTGAGGTTTGGATCGATGGAGCATAGGCTCCTTTTGTCGTTCGGCTCTCGAAGAGTATGCAAGAGTTCATAAGATTGATGAAACTTCTTAACATGGTTAAATGTCCTTCAAATGAGCATGATTACTAGACTTAGGTTAATGGGGATTTCATGGTTAAATGTCCTTCAAATGAGCATGGGGATCTCTCCGGCGGCTATTTTTTCGAGACAATGCTTCTACAAGGATAACATCGTTTTACACTGTGGGCGTCTGGTCGGTGATTGGGTGTTGTAGAATCCTTTGTGTTTGTTTTGTCGGTATCTCTGTAAGGTACTTGTTTATTTAATCCTATTTATTAACTGGCGCGAACGCCACTGAGTGTCTCCCCCTCTTTTGAGCTTCAAAAAAATGGGGATTTCTCGTTGAAGGCTTACAAGATGCTCTCTGCTCTCGTGATGCTTCACCCCAGAGATGTGGCAAGACACTGCACGTTAATTTGGAGTTTGAAGGTGCCTTGAGAGTAAAAGTCTTCCTTTTTGCTTTAGGGGGCATGTGATAACAAAGGTCTATGAAGCGAAAGTTATGCACAAGGCTAATTTAGGGTGTTTGAGGTGTTCGAACACTCCAGAAGATGTGAATTGCATATTTTTACAAGTGTCCTATTGATGTAGCGTGAAACGGATAAATATGGCCTCATTTTCTACGTTTTATCCGCTATTTAGAGGCTAATGTTATTTACGTTTATTTGAGTCGTCATAATTTTATTTAAAATAAAGAAATCGCATGTGATCTCAAATTAGTTTCAATTTGAATTTCAATTTAGTTAGTTAGAGTCAATTAGAGATTTGAATTTCTTTCAAATCATTAGTTAGCCGGTTAGAGTCAAATTAGGATAACTAGTTTGAATTTGAATCGAGATTTCTATGTTTGTAATCGCATCCCTCCTATATAAAGGGATAACAGGCTATTGTTTTAGGCAGGTCAAATTATAGGAAAAATTGAGATTTATCTCTCTCTCTCTTATCTCTCTCCTTCCCCACGTGGTCTTCACGATTCTCTTCTTCAACATCCCTCGTTTTTCCGACGAGCTTCTCTTCTCAACCCCTCCAATTTCTTTTCCACCAAAAAATCCACCGTTCAAAATTTATTTTCATCCTCTTGCAAATTTTCCGTTTGCATCATTTGGTATCAGAGCATGGCCTGCAGATCGTCCTCACGATCTGTCGATCCATACAAAGTTCACGCAAGCATCATACAACGAAGGACCAGCGTTCATCGGAACGAAAACGACGATCCAACGAAGCTTACGATAAGGAGATGCTGGGCATACTGCTTGACTTCCAAACAAAACTACAGGATTCGATGGCTGATTTCGAGGATCTATGCGCCGCCATATCAAAAGCTTCGATCATAGAAGCCGTTGTCCAGACTCGCGATGAAGGAAATCAGAAAAATCACGCCGTCGATGATGATTTGCTCGATGTCCAGGTCATTTTAGAAGAGGAAAACGTCGACCTGCTTGCTGTCCAGGTATTTTCAGACTTGCAATCACCGCAAATTCGACCCACGGCCCACCCGCAGCATTCTCGTGGAACCCCGCTACAGCCCCAACACCTCCAGCGCCCCCCAGCCTCGTTGCAACCCTCTCCCTCCACCCTTCCAACACCACCGCTGCCACTACCCTTCCCCGCTGCCCCCGAAGCTCCGGCCCCTTCGGCACAGCCCCCAGCCCCCGTGCCCTCTCCCACCACCCCCGCACCCCCGGCGGCTCATTCCCCGCCGCCCCCACCCGCCGCAAACCCCGCCCCTCCTCCTGTGGCCCCAACAACCTCTCCCGCAACCCCAGAACCTCTTGTACCGCTACGAAACCCCCCTCCCTTCCCCAACCCTGCATCCCTCGCTACACAACCCCCAACCCTGGCAAACCACCCCCTCCCTGTTGTCGCCTTCCCCCGTCCCACTCCACCTCTTTCCATCACCATCGCCACTCTGCAGCCCCTTCCCCGCAGCCCACGACCCCACCCAACGCCGCCAGCAACCCACCGTAGATTGTCCCTTCGCGGTCCCTGCTTTACCGCGCACCGCCACCATTGGAGAGTCGCGCACCACTGCCCATACGAGGTCCTGCGATGCCTCCCTGACGCAGCCGCGAGCCGCCGACATCGTCGGAACCCTAATCTGAGGGTTCGGCGCCGCCCACATCAAGGAAAGGAAGAACGCAACCTTCGGATTTTTGGGCCCTTCCCCAAGAACCAATCCCGTGGAAATAGGGACTTGGGAGCAATTTCGAAAAATTGCGAAAGCATACCTAATTTTAAGACCTTTTGCATAAAGGGTAAAGATAGTGGGCCTTTAAGAGGAGATAATGTGATTGAAGGGGTATGAAAATTGCATTCCACCACCCTGGAGCAGGAATATTTAAAAAGAAGGGCTGAAAGGAAGAAATTTGGGTGGCCTCCTTATCCAATTAGGATTAGGATCATGGGTTTCACCTATTTAAAGGCCTCATGGCTTAATTCATTGGCAACATCTCCTCCTCTACTCTACTTGTGTTATTGCTTTGCTATGAAGTCTCCAAAGGCGATGAAGCACGAAATGAAGATGCCCCGCCAAATTTTCAAGCACCATATCGACAGGACAAAATCCGCGTGGGCACCGGCATTTGCGCCACACATGCTCTTCCATCACAAAGTCAACGATTCCAACCATCGCCCCACGCATGCCTGGATTCCGCCGTTTGCTCCACACCAGTTCTTCCATGGGATGATCGAGAACGCTGGTTTAAATTTATCAACCTCCAAGCCTGCAGATCCAGCAATTCGTCGGGAGACGAATTTTTCAAGCGGAGGAGAACTGATGCAGCGTGAAACGGATAAATAGGGCTTCATTTTCTACGTTTTATCCGCTATTTAGAGGCTAATTTTATTTACGTTTATTTGAGTCGTCATAATTTTATTTAAAATAAAAGAGATCGCATGTGATCTCAAATTAGTTTCAATTTGAATTTCAATTTAGTTAGTTAGAGTCAATTAGATATTTGAATTTATTTCAAATCAATTAGTTAGTCGGTTAGAGTCAAATTAGGATAAGTAGTTTGAATTTGAATTGGGATTTCTATTTTGTAATCTCATTCCTCCTATATAAAGGGATGACAGGCTATTGTTTTAGACAGGTCAGATTATAGGAAAATTGAGATTTATCTCTCTCTCTTGTCTCTCTCCTTCCCCACGTGGTCTTCACGATTCTCTTCTCCAACATTCCTCGTTTTTCCGACGAGCTTCTCTTCTCAACCCCTCCAATTTCTTCTCCACCAAAAAATCCACCGTTCAAAATTTATTTTCATTGTCTTGCAAATTTTCCGTTTGCATCACCTATCCAAGAAGGTATAACTCGAATCGGGTTGATTGGGTTGACTCCACGAGTGTTGAAGGATTCTAGAATTGTCATGGGGTTGCCTCTTTCAGATCGATAGAGAGAGATTATGACATGTGGCAACATAGAAAATGTACTTGACCATGTTAAGGTCCTATTTGAGTCTTGGACTTTATGGTTATTTCTTTAGTTGTTAAGAAATGCAACTAAGTGCAGATGAGACCTAACAAATTAAGTAGACGACACCAACCCTAAGGGTGTGTTTGGTATGTGGGTTTAGGTGGGTTAAACTGGCAGCAGATAACCCATTTTTGGGTTTTGGTGTTTGGATAGAGGGTTAAACTAGGAGCAGGTTAGAAGTGGGTTTATTGTGATATGATTGTATTGAAGTTTGAAAAAGTGAGTAGTTATTGTGATGTGATTGTATTGAAGTTTGAAAAAGTGAGTAGAAGTGAAGTAGTTTATAATTTTTATATGATATGATGGTATAATATATTATTTTTTGATAGATCTGATGATGGATAATTGATTTATTTATTTTTAAAAAAAAGATAAAAAGTGGGACCCACATGGAGTGAGAAAAAATGGGTTAAGGGAGGTAAACCCCCTCAAATAGGGGTTTACCCCTCTAGCCGAACGGCCTCTAAGGAAACTGAGTTCAGTTCCTTCCGGAAAATTAAAATGTGGCTGAACAGCATTTGAAAATCAGAAATAAACAGCAGTAAATCATGGACAAGAAGGCGCTGCTAAACCACGTGTAAAGATCAAACCCGAATAGTTAATGAATATCTTATGGGCTTTACTTGTATGTCTGCAAGTAATAGAATTAATTCTCAACCAGACCAATAATGCCTAACAATCCACAATCAAGTAATCTGGTTGAAAGAAAAATAAGGATTTGGTTCGTTACCACAATCAGCAGGGAAGGAGGGTGTGCAACACTTGAACCAGATCATGAACGGTTCGGCAGGGAGGTACGGTGGCATGGAGTAGTTGATGGTGCGGGAATACGAGGAGATGGGGGTTGGACTGTAGCGGTGGCAGTAAGGCAAGTGATGCAGTCGGAGATTTGCGACGACGGTGAAAATAAATTTTGAACGGTGGATTGTTGGTGGAGAAGAAAATAGAGGGGTTAAGAAGAGAAGCTCGTCGGAAAAACGAGGGGTGTTGGAGCTGGGAAACGTGAAGACCACGTGGGGAGGAGAAGGAGAGAAACGGAGATAAATCTCAATTTTTTTATATCAACTGAACTGACTAAACAACTAGTCTATCATCCCTTTATATAGGAGGGATGAGATTACAAAAATAGAAACTCAAATTCAAATTCGAAACTAATTATCCTAATTTGACTCTAACCGACTAACCAACTAATTTTGAAATTCAAATTGAAACTAGCTACTTTGAGATCACAGGTGATCTCTTTTATTTAAATATATTACGACGACTCAAAATAAACGTAAATAAAATTAACGGATAAAAAGTAGAAAATGCGGCCCTATTTACCCGTTTCACGCTGCATCAATTCTCCTCCGCTTGAAAAATTCGTCTCCCGACGAATTGCTTGATCTTCGATGCGCCGTTGGAGAATTCGATCCTTGAAATTGTAGCTTGTAATTCCTTCAATTAGATCTTTTTCAACGTTTGTAGTCTTTTTCAATTGAAGGGCGTCTCTGCAATTTTCGTACCCCTTCACTTAAACAGATTTTGTAAGGGTCTCCTTTCTTTTGACCTTCTCATAAAAACTTGTATGGGATTGGATTTTTCCATAATTTCTTCCATTCACTTCCCTTATTTCAAGGGATCCGATTGAGGAGCACCCTCCAACCCTCGTTAGGGTTTTTCTTCCCATGAGATATCGCCGACGAAGACAACTTGGGAGCAAATGGTGGCGTGGCTTCTTCCGTGGAAGGTGGTAGTGCTGCCTGTGACGGTGCAAGCCCTATATTTAGGGTCCCAACAATGACATTGTGGAGTATGATAGCACGAGGGGGCTCTACGGTGATGCCTTGAGTCCATACGGTCCCAACGACAAGGAGGGATACCCCAACGAAGGGTCTTCCTGATCATGTGATCGAGTCTCCGTGCGAGGGAGGCTTCATGGGGCATCAAGGCTCGTCGATGCCACTCCCAGCGATGGAGATACCAGTTGTGCGGGTCGCGTGCAAGGCAGTTGTGGTCGCACGCCCGAGGGCTTCGGGGAAGGCAGCATGGCTCACAGCGTTGACTCGAGGACGCATCCGGGAATGTGATATAAGGCTAGCGTGCAGATGGGGGTCGCTTGTAGAGGATCTCAGGGAGATCAGCTTGCTCCTCTACGTTGCATTCGTCATGTAGGGGTTTTACGTCTTTCGGGACAGCAAGTTCGCCTGCGAATATATTGAGATTTTCGACTTCGCCATTCACGGAATTTTCGTCAAAGATGGGCCCTGAGTCTTCGTTGCTTCCTTGTACAATAATCGTATCTATAAAATCTTCATTGAGATTGAAAATACCTTCATTCCCTTGATCAAAAATAGGTTGCACAGCAGCTTCATTGATCTGATTTTTGCCGTTGTCGTATGAATCTTCATCGAATATTGTGTCCAGCCATGCTTGTACCTTAACGCTTGATATAAGTCGCTTTCTGAACATCTGTTGCCGCGTACGAGCATGCGAACCGCGAGATATGCAACTGAGATTGAGTTGCAAACGCCAATACTCGATAGGAACGTCGAATCGTAGGAACGATTCGGTTTCCATGCTCTGATACCAAATGATGCAGTCGGAGATTTGCGATGACGGTGAAAATAAATTTTAAATGGTGGATTGTTGGTGGAGAAGAAAATAGAGGGGTTGAGAAGAGAAGCTCGTCGGAAAAACGAGGGGTGTTGGAGCTGGGAAACGTGAAGACCACGTGGGGAGGAGGAGAGAAACGGAGATAAATCTCAATTTTTTTATATCAACTGAACCGACTAAACAACTAGTCTATCATATCTTTACATAGGAGGGATGAGATTACAAAAATAAAAACTCAAATTCGAATTCGAAACTAATTATCCTAATTTGACTCTAACCGACTAACTAACTAATTTTGAAATTCAAATTGAAACTAACTACTTTGAGATCACAGGAGATCTCTTTTATTTAAATATATTACAACGACTCAAAATAAACGTAAATAAAATTAACGGATAAAAAGTAGAAAAATGCGGCCCTATTTACCCGTTTCACGCTGCATCAGCAAGGGAGTGATGGAGAGCGGCAGTAGTGACGGGGGAAGGTATGAGGTAGGTCTTAGCAGGGTTGTAGTGGCATGATGGGACAAAAGAAGGTGGTATGTTGGTGGTGGTGGTGGTGAGGAGGATGCAGGAGGAGGGGGTTTGGAGTAAGGTTCAAGGGAAAGAAAGAAATGGAGCAGAGACTCGGAGAGAAATAACTAAAGGGAAAATGATTATCCTTCAATTAAGTTTTCTACTCATGGGGGGCCTTTTATATAGGCTAGATCCCTCCCAATAACAACACAAAATAAGGACCCCAAGTAAAACAAAAAAAGAACAATGCTTATATAATGAGCCTTTTACATATTTACAACAACAACAAAGCCTTTTCTAACATTAAGCAAGGTCAGCTACATGAATCCTTTGCCTCCATTTAGATCTATCTTGGGTCAATCTCAGGCTTGGATCCAAAAAACTGAGTTCGCTTCGTATATTCCCATTCCAACACTTCTTGGGCCCTAGCCCTCTCTTAGCCGGCTCAACAACCCAAAACTCGTACCTCCTAATAGTGCATGATTGTCCACTCATAAAGACCCTCCGTGGTTTTGAAGGATGTCTTCTACTCATCTCTAAGCTAGATGTGAATCCGATGGTACCCGCTCTGAAGATCCATCTTAGAAAACAATTTCGCAAATGATAGCATGTCTAGCATGGCATCAAGACGTAGAATCAGAAAGCAATACTTGACAGTGATCTTGACGGTTATCCACACACATCCTCCATATGCCATCGTTTTTGGGGTAAGTAGAGTAGGGACGACCATGGGCCCCATGCTCTCGCGAACATACCCACGTCGCAACAAGTCGGTGACTTGTTTGTTCATCTCCTCGTGCTCACTTGGGCTCATCCGATAATGAGCATGGTTTAAAAAAACGCGCATCGAGACGCAAAGGTGCTCGAGGCAAAACGGGAAGTTGAGAAAATGCCCTGAAGCGACCGCCTCAGACCCCTGGCTGAGGCGTGCGCCTCAGATGCCTGAGGCGGTCGAGGCGAGGCGAGGCGTTGAGGCGGGGCGAGGCGCTAGGTGAGGCGTGAGGGGCTTTTTCAAGTATTTTTTTAAAAGAAAAAAATATTCCTATTCGTATTTTCATATGTTTATAAAGGTCTTGTTATTGAGTATATATTTATGCAAGATGAATGCTTAAATTTGACCTCTTTCATATTTATATGCTTAAATTTGACCTCTTTCATATTCATATTTACCAATAACATGCTAAATTATTTCAGTGAACTCTTACTATTACATCCTTAAACATATAAAAAAGTGTATATGAATTTGAATACTCTTACTAGTAGGGTATGGTGGCACAGGAAGAGCATCGGACCGTTCTTCATCTGAGTGCAGTAGAACATATAGTTAGGATTCAAATCATATGATTCATGTCAACGACTTGGATATATATATAATGACAACTATAGCCAATCCCATTTAGATAAAAAAATTTAGCGATAGTTACAGCCAGTGATTTCCTTTTGATTGGGTAGAAATTCAGTAGAAAGGTTTATGGCATTGACATATTCTTTTTTCATGTTTTTATCTTCGTAATATCATCATATATTACATTGTTATATACTATATGTTTGTCAGATTATATTATTTCACCAATAAATATATTTATTATATATTTTATAATTATTTTTCTATACAAACTGAGGCTTACGCCTCGACTGCCTCGAGGCTACGCCTCGCCTCGCTTCCAGGGAAAACGCCTCGTTCCGCCTTTCGTTTTTTCGAACCTTGATAATGAGGTAAGTGTGGCAAACTCATCCCAGCATGAAATCAATGCGGTTCTGGATGTCATGTAATGGAGGTAACTAGGTAAGCCTTTAGGTAATTCTTCAAGCACAATGTCAGCAAACTCATGAATGATCAGTTGTACCTCAAGCGAAAATTCTGTTAAGGTCGCCTCATGTTCGTCCACTTTGCATCCCACCAAAGTGTAAATACTAGAGCTCTCTTGAACTTCCTGTTGGAATGTTTGAGCTTCCATTAACAATAAAGGAGCAGAGGCCCAAGGCATGCCGTGGGAGCTTTTTTGGCAGATTATGAGGCAACGAATTATAGAGAAGCTACTTGACAAGAACTAAGGACCTCGCGTTGCGTTCTAAGGGTCATGCATGCCTTGTTTACAAGAAACAAGTATGTGTTCAATTTACCCATATGCTAAGGATCCCTATCAAATTGTGGTTTCCCTAATAGCACATGGCAAACATCCATGGGAGCCACATGGCACCGTACCTCATCCTTATATATTGGGTCAATCGAAAAGCTTACGGGGTACTGACGATGAATCGATAGTTTAGTACCGCCTCAAAATCATGCCACGATATAAGGCTTCTCAAATGGTTGGTTAGTATGTTCTAATTTATCGACCATTTCATGCGACACAAAGTTTTACACGCTACTTCTGCCAATAATCAATGAACAGTGGCGTCCTCCAGAGGTGCATATGTTTCTGAATATGTTGCATCGCAGCCAACTGTCAATATTATCGGTCATAGGGGTGAGCAAGATGCTCGTAAGTGTGTTGTTGGGAGCTATAAATCACTCATGTTCAATCACTAGAAAAGGTCTGGATACATCTCCATCAACTCCAAGTTGTTCATACTCATCTACTCCAGAGGTGACGGCAGCCGACAGCTGATGTGGATGGGTCCTCTTCAAATGTTTCCAAATCATTTGAAGCGGGTTTTTCAAGGTCCTCAATAGTGCACCAACAGGCGACCGTCACTATAGGATTTGGGCATTTGACCGCTTGATGTCCCTTTTGATAACACATAAAACATGGATCGGGTCCCACAGCAGACTGACTTCCTAAAATACGTGGTTTCGAGGGCGAGTAACAGTAACGGTTGGTGGCTTGGTTGGAAATTTACATGCAACAATCGATTGTGTGGTCATAGGTTTTGAGGTCATCACAGAGATACCGGTTGGCGAGATGGTGTTCAACGAGAACGATGTCCTTTTTGTCTATGATTTGGCGAGCTTAGCTTAGGCTCGCTCGGCTTGCTTATAAGCTTGGGCTCGATTGTGTGGTCATAGGTTTTGGGGTCATCACAGAGATATCGGTTGGCGAGATGGTGTTCAACGAGAACGATGTCCTTTTTGTCTATGATTTGCGAGCTTAGCTTAGGCTCGCTCGGCTTGCTTATAAGCTTTATTAACGTTTTGACAATGATGGAAGTAGAGTTCATCCTAAATGGTTTGTCGAAGCCTGCATGTAGCGGGTGACTTCTTGGACTGGAGTTTCCTGCAATTGGTTGAGATGCACGAGAGACCGGAATCCTTCAGTGTGCTCCTTGATGTCCATGGCTCCTTGCCTCCAGGATTGCAAATGGGCATACAGGTCTCCTTTGTAATCTTTAGGCACAAACTTTGCCTTCAGCTTGGTTTTCATTTTGCTTCAATTGAGGATCTTAAATTTTCCTTTTCGGTTACGGTCTAATTGCAAGCGATCCCGCCATAGCAAAGCATGCCCCTTAAGTTTGATCTAACAAATTGAATTTTTTGCTATTAGGTTCATTCGCATTAATTCATGGCCTCCCAATAATAGCAAGTGTAGATGGCTCAAGTCATCATAGTTTCAAAAACGTTTTCAGTTGGCATTGATCTGATAAACAGGTAAATGCTTACTTGGCAGCTCTTACATGAGCCTTGAGAAAACATGAATCTATAGCAATAGCGTTGGAGCAATCCTGAAGCGCTTCTCTCATTCTCCCAAGGGACATTCTTGAAGCAGCACGGTTGCTATAGCAAAGCATCAGTGCATGCTTGCAATCAGAAGTGCTCCCTTCAGGTGGAACACAATCCACCCCACAAGTATAATATTCTTCTGCTTTAGAAACATTCCCATCAGCATAAGCTTGATTACCCCTGAACAGAAGAATATTAATCATGTTTTATAAGAACAAAATCATAAGGAAAACAAACAATTAACATAAACTTTCAGCAAACAAAGAACTAAAGACGATTTTAAGCTGAAGAAAGAACTGAAGAAGATTCTAAGTGCGCATTTTATTAGGTGCAACTTAATATACTACCTAAAACAAATGCTTTATACTGTTATTTTAATTAAAGCTTGGAGAGTATAAAGGTAGAAGAGACAATACCTGAGACGCCATTTCTCACATGTTTCTAGAACTGCATCATTAGCTGATGCAGTAAAAATAGGGGTGTGATTGGCTGCAGGATTTTTCTCTGTTGCACATTCCTGTTCTTTTTCTGTCTGAGTCGTTGAAGAAACTTCAATGTTTAACATTGGCTTTTCTGAAGTGTTGATGTTGGCTAAGTTCATCGAAGAGGGGAACAAATCTACAGAAGAAAAATCTAAATGAAAATTAGAGCTTATATTTGACTTGCGAGAATCCTGAGCCATTTTACTCTTATTTTTCCTATGATTGAGCTGCTTTAATGCAGGTGATGTCCCCTGAGAATAAAGGGCACCACTTGTAGCAGCAAACGAGAAGCTGGTATCATTTGCACTAAATTTGACACTAGGCCCAACATCACAGCCTTGCTTCTCAGCATCTAAAGTAGAGCTACCAATGGGATTTTCCATAAAGATTTGCTTTCCATATGTTGCACTGTTGATGTCAGATGCAGACTGATGAGAGTTTGGACCCGATTCAGAATTCTGATCTGTCAAGAAAGAAGATACACCATCCTTGCTAGTCTCGTTATGTATTCCCACGGCATCATTTAGTTCAGCGTCTTCCATTTCAAACTCATTAATAGCCATTCTTTGAGCTTTTAAAACAAGATCTTCCATTGACTTAAAGTAAGATGATTCATCTGTAACATCTACTGAGTCATGAGAATCGATTGGTGCAGACTCATCAGATGCTACTGATGGTTTACCCGGGCACTGGTCAGAAACTTTCTCATAAGGAGAAAAATCCATGGGTGAATAACTTCCAGTGGAACCAGTTTCAAAGTTTTCTTGCAAGTTATTCCCTTCCCGGGGAGAGGCAACATCCTTTTTTAGGTTATAGGAGGCAGGTAGCCTCAAATTATTTCTTCTTTTATTTTTCTTGGCATCCTTTGATGAACCCATACTCGCATTCAATGCTATATTGGGACTGACACCTCGAGAAGTCCCGGAGAAACTTTTTAGTATGGAGCCACCATCCACACCATGAATGTTTCTATCTTCTCCAGAAGTCACAAAAGTAAAACCACACGAGACCGAGCCAAATCCAGCTCCTACTGTCGGTGGGCCATAAGAAGCTTTAGCGGTATCATTCTGACTAAAAGATGTATTTATGTTGTTATCTGCAAATTCAACACGGCTTCCAGCATGAAATGAAAATTGATACTGGGTGGAGTTCCCCTTGATGTCCTCACTACCACTAAAGCTCTTGTCTGATCGACCTGTCATATTTTCCATCATCTTCTCGGTATTTTGTTTCATTTCCCCAGAAAGGTCTTTGAATATCGCTTCATTAACAGAGCCATAATTGTCCCTGGCTTTATTCCAAAAAATACTAGATTTGTTCCCTCTGGACAAACGGTTCTTGTCGTCATGAATCTCACGACCACTTGCATTGGCAGCAAACTCTCCGATTCTTAGCCTCTGCATATCATTTGGAAGGTCAATATTATTTTTGAAATTTCTTGGCATAAGCTTGGAGGCATGGTCCTTCTCTGACGTACATGCAGTTGTGAAGTTTCTACCTTCCATTCCATTTTTGCTAGGTTTCATTGAATATGTTCTTGGAATAGCTCCAATGTTCAAATTCTTAATATCATAAGGGAAGGTATTGACACTATCATTTGCAAAAGGATCCGCAACTTTCTTGCCACTGCCAAAAACAAATGCATACTCACTCTCCAGCTTGGAACTGGCACGACCATTTCCTCTCTTCATCTCTAAATCCGCATCACATCCAGGGATTTCCAAGTTTGATTTCAAAAATTCCTCGGGCATAGAAGCCATATTTTCACCATGCGACCCCTCGTTCGCTTTAAACTTATCAGGAAGTATATTAGTTGCTTTCGCCTCAAAAGAATTCCCAGAGTTCTTATTACTTCCAAAAACAAAAGTACACTGGCGCTCCAATTTAGAACCAATGTAGCTGCCTCCTGTCATCTTCTCGGCATCAACATTGCTGCCAGAGCTCCCTATATCCAGTTTCTTCATATCCTCGGACAGCCTGGAATCAATATTTCCACCGTGTGACTCACTGACCACAGGAAGTACATTTCCCGCATTCCCTACGTAAGTACTCCCATAGCTTTTACCACTCCCAAAGACGAACATCATGTCACTCTTCATCTTTGATTCGGAATCACCATTTCCTCCCTTCTTACCAAAACCAATATCTTCACCAGCTCTTCCAATACGTAGCTTCTCCAGATCCTCAGGCGGCTTAGAAGCAATATCTCCACCGTTCAATTTCTGAAGCAAATCCTGGGCGTCACACACGGAAGCAGTCATTGTGCTCTTGCCACTTCCAAAGACAAAAACATGCTCGCCGCCGGCATCTCCAACACAACCTCCTAGATTCATTCTCCTCATATCTGACGCAACAACTTCTGCATCCAAACGACCGCTCTCTGAGTTCCCTGCACTCTCTGCATTACCGGAGACAGTCATTGAATCCATCTTCCTCGTTTCCTGGGGGGTCTGACCAAACGCAAACACGCCCCTGTCATCTTTTGGATCATCGGATTTCCCGTTGCTATCGCCATCTCTAATGTTGATCTTCCCCATATCTTCCATTGGAATACTGATCGAGCTCCCGTGCAAATCTGCCTCATTCTGTCCACTTATCCACAGCTTCCGCATCCCTTCACGAAGAGCATCATCGGAGCTCTTTATTGTTCCACTCCCAAATAAAAACACATCACCTCTACCATCACCCGGTGCTCCCGCGACGAAGCCCCTTCCCGGATCCGAGCTCAATCCCGACCTGAACCCCAAGTCCTCGCCTCCGATCATGAAGGGGTTGAACGCAGCGGCGGAGGCGGCGGCGGAGGCGGAGACGGGCTTCGCGCGGGCGGAGGCGCCGTGCTTCCGCTGCTTGACGAGGCGAGGACGGGACAGGCCCGGCGAGGGTGTGGACGAGGACGAAGGTGGCGGAGGCTCGCCGGGGTTGGCGGCGGCACCGCGGAGATGCAACATCGTGCCGTTGATGGAGAGGGCGACGGTGGGGATCGGAAGGTGCGTTAGCGGGGAGCCATGGGATCTCGAGGTCTCCCCAGGGTTAGTGGAGGGAAATGGGCTGGGGTTTGGGATTATTTACGCGGCCTAATGGTGTGGTAGATGGGGATGGAAGGGTAGAGGAATTTCGGCGGGCGTGGAGATGAAGGCGGGGGGAGGCGACGGGAACGGGCATTGGCTGGGGCATTATGAATGGGTGTCGACATGTTGAGACAGGCAAGTGAGAGGTAATTGCTTTCAGGACCGCCTTAACTTTGTCGAAATTACTTTGTTCTGATAAAAATTCTTCGATAGAGTTGTATCTAATCCACAAAAATGTGAAATGCAGATAAATCGTTTTGTGTTTGTTCTTGAAAAGTCAAATAGATGATTAACCGCATACCAAATTGTCCTTCACTTGCATGCCCTTGTTTGATTGTTTTTTGTTTGTTCTTGAAAAGTCAAATAGATGATTAACCACGTATTAAATTGTCCTTCACTTGCATGCCCTTGTTTGATTCGTCGCTTCTCATCCCGTATGTGGGTTAAACATTGCATGTCATGTCCATCAGCTCAATGTAGCTTGTTAAAATAGTTTCATACTATGGTGCATACCCGTACTTCCTAATGTGATAATTTTCATTCTAAAATTTCAAAGGTATATATATTTTTTGCAGAATATTTTTGAAGCACAATGGGTTAAAATGGAATGGTATGCTATTAGGGAAATAAGTGAAGAACCAAGTAAGTTACGTAAGATAAAAGAAGAAATAATGAAAGACATACAAGAAATGGCTGAAACAGAACTGTCGATATAATATTTATATAACATAATTTAGGGTGGAATTGATAGAGGAGAAAACATACAACTAAGAGGTCAAACACAAAAGTGTGGATGGAAATTCAGTCTCAAAAATTGTGATTATATTTTTACTCCATGTTAATTCCATCATAGTTATTCTTTATTTATCTTTTATCCTAAAGTTAAATTATGTTTTAAAAATAAAGGAAGATAAATATGTTAGATGATAAGAAAAAATGAGTATCGATAGAAGTGAAGGAAAATCAGATGAAGTAGAAGAATAGAAGTTTGGATGAGTGCATTCGATGTTATGAGCAGGTCATTATTATTAATTTGTAGAATTCAGGGGGAATTACTAAAGAATTAATATGCATGCATAACTTGAGTAAATGGTTTTATATCACAAAGAAACAAATGAGAATTTATATTTTTCCCTCCAAAAGTAAATACGTGAAATTGATTTTAACTAAAAAAATTAATACCATTAGATTAACGGATAAATAATCAAAATATTATAGTTTAGCATACGACAAAATAACTATTAGATAAATGATTGATATTTATATTAGTAGCATGAAATCTTGATGTATAATATACTTTTATCTCTTTTGTTACCGTGTTTAATTAACATCCATGAAACATACATAATCTTGATATTTTTGCTAAAAACAGATAGAATTATAATAGTTACAATATTTTTATTAATGTCCTGATTTATGAAATTATTTTGTTTTTGTACTATAGTTTTATTATATCATTTTTAAAATAATTTAATTTTGATATACCATTTTAAACCATGTACTTACACAATAATCCATAACCTTGGACTATTTATTAAACATTCAAATAATTTTTAGCTAAATATTAAATTTTGGAATAATAAATCAATTATGGGAAATATAAAATGAATATAAGAGCCTTTGCAATTGAATGTAAGTATGAATTTGTATATCTTTATTTATTATTATTATTATATGGATAAATGTATGTCTACATTGATTATAAACTCTTTATATATTTAATGAATTTAACTTCATAATTTGAAATAGAATATAATAGTTGATATGCAATTTGAAATTATTTTGAGAAAGGAAAATTGTTTCAAATTTATATTTTTTTGTATTATTGATGATTGGAAACTTATTATCATGTATCAATCATGATTAATATGATCTTTATAAAGAATAGTATTCATAGAATATTCTAAATTCTTGTATTTAGAAAGATTCATTTGATACAAAAAAAATATTACTCAAAAATAGTTTTTTATTGATGTCAAAATATGAACGAGAAAGACAATGTTTTATATAAAATGATAAATGTTTAATGATTGTTACCTAATAATGATTTAATTAAGAATAGTATAGTTTTATGGAGTAAGTGAGAATTGAGCTTCATTTTCAATGGTTGAAGTGGGAGTTTAGTTCCCTATCTCCTCAACATCTCTCTCTATTCTTTTCCACACCTCTCTCCTTAGTTGTAATGTATAATTCAATAAGCGTATTATTCATTGTCTTAATTTAACTAATATATTTCTTTCATTGTTGCATTCTATCATAAAGTTTATGTATCAAAACTATTATTTTGGATTATATACCATATGGATTAGGTATGATTACTTTTTTTCAAAAATCGTTTAGATATGTACATATTGATCGATAAAAATCTATATAGAATAATCATATATACAATGTACATTTAGAAGGGTGTTAATTTCATATGAATAATTTAAAGTATAATAATTTATAGTATCATGTAAGAAACCTCTTATATATATATATATATATATATATGTACGATGGGAGTAAATGCATACATATAATGTAGAATAGAACTTATACAATCAAATGTAACATGAAATTTAAAAGGATCAATTGTATGTGTTAAAAATCTACCATTAAGTTGGCATTTATGTGTTTAAGTTAGACATCCATGCATATGTAAATGTGACTGATATACGTATGGGTTAATTTTTAGAAAAGACACCATAATGTATACTAATATACTAAACCAAATGAGTATTTGGGTTACCTATATCCAACCTACAGCGATGGAGTTATATATAGTTATACAAAAAAGTTCAAAATCGTATCCTTTTTTATATCAATATTTATAAAGCTGTCTACAGAATATCTTGATAAGTGACTACTTGTATGTATACATATGATGTTAAAAGTTTCATGTGGAATTATATATAGTGTAGCTTATGTATAATATAGAGGACCATCTTTGTATGATGAGATACCTATAGAATGATATATGGAAAAAATCAGATACATAAAGATTATAAAGCACTTGAATAACATCAAACAATTGATCATCATATGTGCAAAAATTCCCACTGGTGACTAATGAATCCATGTTTCATTAACACTTATGTCACATTTTTGTCTTAAAGTCCTCAACAAATGCATGTAAATATTCATTGAATCTCATCTTTTATAAAAATAGCATCCATGAATAAAAATGCATTTATGCATCGAAATATGTAAATAAATAGAATGAAAAAGAAAAAAAAGAACAAGAGACTATAACTAAATAAATATGAACATAGTGGTAATATATATTTATATAACCTAATCATCGAGACCGAGTTAGCATGGATTGCTAGACAAATAAAGTATGGTGTGATAAGGAAGAAAACTACAAAAATAATTGACAATGTACATCATACATTAGTTCATATTTGTTCATTATTTATTGAAACTTCAACTAATTTTATTTAATTCATTTGTACATATTTTTTACTAAACTATTTTCCCATGTATTCATAAAAATGTGTGTAGACATATAGAAATAATAAAAAATCCCAACCTATATATATGCCAAGAAATTTTGTTTTCAAAATGTTAATTTCTCAAATTTCGAATCTCATAACTTTAAACTTCAATTTCACTATGCTCACTTTGAAAAGTTCACAAAAAAATATTCTCTAATTATTGAAGGTGATTTCATTAAAATCAAAGCCCGTTTGCAAAAGTCAGATATGGGACATAATGACAACTGAGTACATACCATTTACAGAACATTTGATTTTATACTTTTAAATTAATTTTTAGGCATTGTAGTTTATTTATAAAAAATCATAAATTAAAACCTTTATTTAATATTTCAAATAATTCAAAAACCTGAAATATAATTGATTTTAAACTATAGATAATATTCATAGGGTGGGAGCCTACACGCATGAGTGTAGGTAATTAATTACCTACACCCGGACTTTTTTCTCGTTATTTTTGGATTTTTTTTGAAAGAAACTAGGGGGATTTTCTTAATATATTGAGGGGAATATGTGTTTCAAGTTTCATGCAAAACAAACATTCCTAACATGTTCATCTAGAATGGGGTCAATTTCAGCAATTTTGAGACCGTTAAAATTTGGTAGTCTTGATGGAGATGATAGAAGTCTTGAATTAAGTTGAATTTAGAATGACACTGTGGTGATATATAGTGATCTAATTCTCCAAAATTTTCATTTCAAAAAAATCCAAAAATATCGAAAAAAAACCCGGGTGTAGGTAATTACCTACACCCCTGGGTGTAGGATCCCTTTTCTCATATTCATATATTTATTAACACACATATATTAATTTATTAAAATCCATAAAAGTTCATGCAACTTATATTTATTGTTATATTAATCAATAAAATATAAAAATAGCATATTATTTAATGATTTATTGAGTTAAAAATGAATAACTTGTTTATAAAAATGGTATGTATGTATTTATTAATATTATATTCATATTTTATAAAATCATATATTATTTATAAAAAAATATACCATAATTTAGATACTTTAATTACTTATACTTTTTATCGTTTTACTTATTTAAAATAAGTATTTTTTGTTATTTATTATTTGATCTATAAGGAATTTTATTTAAGGATTAATGTGGTGCTGACACGTGTGAGCGCCACATTAACTTCAAACTCGAAGATTATGTTGGTTTGTTCTAACAGGCCATCTTCATGGATTTCTTCCATCTTCGATTCATCTCCATTTGTTGTTCCTAACCATCCCTTATATTCCCCTAATAACCAGCACTCACGGCGACCATCAGATCTACCTCTACCCCTCGTCAATCATCCTATTTAATTTGCCAAAAGTCACCATTCCAAACCAACTCTTCCAGAACTCTACAGTTCTAGAACAAATTGTCCCCACCACCCTCTTCACCGCCATGCCCCAGCCATCTCCGGTAGTGACAGTACCTCGTCGTCGGCCCGCGAGGGAGGGGGAAGGATGGAGGAAAGTTCCAAGGCTCTCATAAGCCTTGCATCGTGGCCTAGCAAGCGTTGAGCGCCGATGAACACTGCCTCGTCTAGCAAATACTCGAGGGTCATATACCCTCTTCTTCCTAGGTAACTCATTCACCCTATTCAAATTTTATTGAAATTTGTGTTAGCCAACTAATCATGCAGTTAATAATATTGACCATCGCTCTTAATCCTCGATCAAAAACCCTCATTAATTCTTCTCAAGTCCGCCCAATTTTCGTTATGATATATCCCTTTCTGGAATATTTATATGCACATGCAAGAACACTTAATACTTGCGATCGATTCTTTGAATTGAGCATAAAATCCTCATTGTAGGTACTCATAATCTCTAGAGCATCTTCATCATCCATCTAGAGCCCTTTTCATCAAGCAATCGACCAATGGAGCAAGAGTTCCTTTCATGAACCCAAACCTTAGCAGGATCGTCTTCAGACATTACGCCACCTTCTTTGATCAAGCCCCATTGCAATGGAACTTGAAGGGGGTAGACGACCTCCTTCTAGCCATGCATACATATATTAGTCACATTTACACGTGCCTAATATATATCGAAGGGGGTAGACACTGCAGGGGAGCTCAAAGGGGTAGGCGACCAATGCATGTGATGTGCACGTGCCCCTCTACGCACGTGCCCCAGCATGTGTTCCTCCTTCTTCTCCAGTCAACTTCAACATAGCCCACTCCTCCTCCCCGGCAACCCCCACCGCTCGTTGCGTAACGATTGCCAACCCTTTGCAACCTCCACCCGTGTCTCGCGTGACCCTCGCGATCCTATCCCCTTATCCCAACTGCCTGCCGCAACCTGCGACACATCTCCTATTTAAGCCCCATCACCGACCACGAGCAAATCATTTGCCATCGACGTGAGGAAGAGCCCCAACTTCTGCACCTTCGACGGTGACTGCTTCAGAGGAAGGTTTAGAAGGTGACGACGAGCTCGATATCAAACCTTGACGAGATCCAAGGTTCCTCCAGGTACCTTGCAGCAGCTCCTCCGGAGCTAAGCTTCAAGGTCTTCCCCTTGTTAGACCTTTAGAGGAGAAGATAGGAGTGGTTCCCCTCTCCTCCTTTCCATGTGAGGGAACCTCAGGTATAATCTCTTCCCTCCTTTCTTTTCTCTCTTCTTCAATGTTCTTTTTCTTCGCTTTCCTCTTCCTCTTCTTCTTCTTCTTCTCTCATGTTCCCTTTTCCTCCGTTCTGAACCAAATCCCCTATTCTTGCATCATTCCCCTATTTTCCTCATCACCACCTCGTTTTGTCTTTCTTTCTTCCATCTCTGACTCCAACCACTCCATCCCCCTGCTACATCACACCACTTCCACCCTCATCTCGCCCCACGCATGCCCCCTACGCCATCGCCACACATGGACTTATGCCTCCAACCACATCCGCGATCCAGACCTCCTGAAGGACTCCCTCGACCATCACTTCACCGACACCTCTTGGCTGAAGCCAGGAGTCGCCTGCTTCAACACACAACCACGATTATCTATGGCTGTCCAACAGTCGGTCGTGCCATGCATCTCGTCTTCGCCTGTGTGACCCTCTAAGAGGTGGTGCGCCACCGCGAGAGCAGATCTTGTGTTACACCTTCTCACTCGATCGCCCCACGCAGGCTTCCTACTCGGCTTTGCCACTTCACCTTCACAAGCTCAGCCACCTGCTCCGGCTGCGAGACCACTTGCCTCCAGTCTATACGCTGCCTTCGATGAGTCGCACCACATGCCTTGACGCCGCAAATGCTCCATTGTCGCTCAATCCGTAGCCATTGGATTGGGGATCATCGGTCATTGCTCTGACACGACATCCCCCCAAGCCTCTTGTCCCAACCTCAAGGTCCAGGCTCTCTGAAGCACCTATCGTCGCCATGTAGGCTCGACATCCGAGCCTTAGCCCCGCGTCTCCCCGAGCCTCCGCACGAACTAGTCCAAGCCTCATTCCAAGCCCAGTCACGCGTGAGCTACATGTGAGATGGGACATTTACGCAAACACCCCTCAAGTTCCTTCAATTTATGCTAAGGTCCCCGCTCCAGCAGGCTACGTGCGGGGCACGCTCCTTCTTCAAAAATTTGCACAGAAACCCGCACTACTTCCAGATATTACATCTGTAACCTCGTTGTGGGTAAATTATAGAGGAGATCTAGAGGCTTCACATTATTACAGATCTGTCCTCCTCAAGGGTACATCTATAAACATTTTACTTATTTTATTTACAATTTAGTCCATGAACTTCAGACCTTAAGCATTATTCATCGGATTATTGCATTCTTGGTGTCGTTTTGCTCCTTGTTTGTTCCTCTATCATATTGAACACTAATATTAAATTTTTGAGACATTATTTAACATGAATAATTTTGAGATTTTTATTTAATAATTTTGAGCACCTTTATTGATGTTACTTGATTCTCTTGATCAATGAATTGTGCCTTGAGTTACGCGAATTTATTTCGGGAGCTTAATCGGGTCCTAGTTTAATAATCATTTGCAGAGAGGGAAGAGTGATTGATCTAACTGCTTGGCTTGCTTTTTGCTTCATATCCACTCACTTTGCATTATCACCATTTTGCATCATCTCACAGAAATGTTACATCTAGCTATTCCTTGTGTCATCGCAAAAGAATAGCATTATTTTCCTGCATTAAAAATCATTTAAAAAAGCATGCATCATGTTTTTTTGCAATTAATGACATCTTCTTAATTACATACCCATAAAAGGTGTATAGGAAAAATATCAAATATATATTGAAAACCTAACTTCAAGATAGATTAAAAACCAACATAAGGAGACAGTTGCCACCTTGAGTTTGACATTGGACTTAACAAGTAAAAAAAGTTTACCGCTCGCTTTAATTGACATAATAATTAAAAAGGTGACCGTTTTGATTAACCCTTAATTGCACGACTACAATGAACAATTTAAACGTTAACTACGACAAATTAACAAGGATGATTTCGCAGTTCTTCACGTGCGAGGTAGGGGGAGGATTAGGCTATGTGAGGGAGGTGTTGGATCGTAGATGGGAGTCGATGTTTGGCTGCCGAAAATGGAAGGGGGAAGGTTGATGGCGAGGCAAGTGACGGGGGTAGGCTTTACCAGAGGCAAGGAATGAAGTCTGGAACGTTGGATCTTGCGATCCAACGATCGTGAAGCGAGCGTAGAGTGATGGCTAGGATCAAATATTTGGATATCATCTAACAACATTTAACGAGGCACGAAGGGGAGACTTTTATTAGATGGGATGATCTGATCCAAGGGGCTATGGAAGTGGGTGGTGTGTCCAGCTAAGATCTCATCCGATGGATTTAATCTGATGGTGAGGGGTGAGGTGGAGTGGCACATCCCTGATTATGTTGATCATGAGAGATCAGAGGGTGGGAGATGGAAGCCGGTGTGGACGATGGAGATGGAGGCTGGGGGAAGGGATCCAAGGGCAGAAAGGGACGGTGCGTGGCATATGGGGAAACGAGTCATGTGGCATCTCCAGAGAGCGTCATATGGCCCAATTAGATTATTCGGAAATAAGAAAAATAATAGAAAATACGAAAGAAATAAAAGGAATAAGAATTAGAATAAAGTCAAAACATAAAAATTGTATATCTCGAGGAGACCTACACATTTCATGTTGGACAAAAAGTCAAATAAGATAAAATAAACAACACACAAATTTTGGAAGCATTTTTATTATTTTTAGTGTTTTGAGATTGTTTTGTCTTTTTAATTTATTTTCAAACCAAAGCAAATATCTACAATATTTACTAATTTTTTAGAGTTTTTAATAAGAAATAAAATGAGAAAAATAAAGAAAGTAAAAGGGTTAATTTTTTACAACAATTAAGGTTATTTGCAGGAGAATGTTAGACGACCAATTAAGCGGAATTAATGAAGATTTTGATTGATTTTTTATGCTTTGAGGATAAATAAGGAGTATGGTAATGATCAATCATAGATTCATCACGTGACTCATCTCGATCCAACGGTGGGCTTTAAATTTGAAGCGGATGAAGGACTAGACTGCTGATGCTCTTCCCCAAGAACATGGAGAACAACTCGAAGGGCGAGCTTTTTATATGCGATTCCTCCCTCCTCCAAACTCCTATGGTGCTGATCTGATGATCATATCGTCCCCCATGACTGTCTACAAATGTTGGACGTGTTAAAAAGCTCCATGACCCATCGATGGTGTCCTGGTAGGTTGGAGTATATCAGACGACCTGTAAACCAAACCTCGCAGCAAAATCACCTTGACCGATACTAAGAGCTCTAGGGACCTGCACGTAAAGCAAGAAGCTCGAGGGCAAAATGCCTCGACCCATTATTAGGCAAAACGAGGCATTTGAGGCAAGGTAGTGAAATCCGATGAAGGTAGTTGAGGAGGACTTCGATCTCCTGATTGAGGGTCAACAAAGGTGAATATAGTGGGTTACGAGGTAGAGAAACGAAGGGGAAAGAAGGTGGAAGTGAACTGGGTGTCAAAACAAGGGTGGATGCGACGACGCCAACCGTTGGAGCAGAGTCTCTGACGAACTACGAATCTAAAACTAAGCTACAACAGTTAATTAAAATGCAAAAATAAAGATTAGAAATGAAAGGTACAACTACATGCTACCTAAAAATGCAGTTACACTATGGCTCAACCTGTAGAGAAGGGAATAGGGTGGAGCTTCGCTAATCGGCCACTGGTGATGCCCAGATCACGCTCAACCCTCTACATGCACACTGAAAATCGTCCAAGGAGACATTGTCACCTACTCTACTCGGATTTGGGTCGATACGAGGGCTTAGGTGAGAAAGAATAGATCATATTTTGAATGGAGGTGCGTCGAGTGTTTATATACATGGATGACTTTGACTACAGATTCCATACGCAACAATGATATGTCAATCGAGGAATCAAGGTGGCATGGAAGAACAAGGATCGAGGAACAAAAGCTATGAAGGAATCGAGTCAAAAGGATGAAAGAATCATGCAGAGGAAAATGACAAAGTTGAGGTGGTCTACGTCTAATAGAGCAAACCTTTGAGGGACGAGGAGTTTATCGATGTCAACTCTGACCCGCTCCTCATTGGTACACGTAATCCATAAGAGGATAAAAACATAAATAAATCCTTATTAATTTAATTTAAGATAATAAATGTTATTATTATTATTATCTGATAAAACATGGAAAATATTTATTATTTTATACAGTATTTTATTATGATTTCTAATTATTTTTACAAGTTAATTTTATTAGGTGTTACTTTTTACGTGTACAAATATAGGTTTATTTACATGTATATAATATATTTTGTTTTTGTATCTTAGACTTCGTTATTTTATACACATATTTTATATAATTATAACTTAATTAAATACACACATATATATTTTTATTATGTTTTCTAAAGTTATTTGTTAGCTTATGTAAATGTGTATATTCATTATATAGGTAAGGGTTGATCTTGTGAGAGCCAAAAGCTATGAGAGCATGAGAGTAATGATTCTTGACCACCAGATTCTGACATCTCTGATGAATATGTGATTCATCACTTCAAAAGTTAAAAATAGAGCCTTGTTCCCGAGTAAATAGAGGCATATTTCCCTTTATAATGCATAAATAGCATTCATGCATGCATACATAATATATGCATTTTAGCAGTCCAATTGCATTTAAATAAGAAGCCAAAATCCCTTGTAAAATATCCACTTGTCAAAATAACCTCTTCCTTGTAATATGTACTTCCTAGTTAATAATATAGGGAAGAAAGCCAGAAATCCCCCTTGTAAAATAGCCAATAAAGCCCTAGAACCCCTAGACCATAAAATGTCCATAGATCCTTCATACCAACTCCAAAATAGGTCTACTCACTTTTAGAATAATACACATTAAAAGACCTTTAAAATGAGACTAATTTCATCCAATTAGGAGTTCGTATGAAAAAGTTGGGTTTTTGGGCCTCTTTGTATCCAACACGTATGTATATTTGTATCTTTGTATTTATGTATCATATTTGACCTCATCTCCATCTTTGGTCAACATGAAACTTGTAGACCTCATCGAGATCTACAACTTTCATGTTTTGAGTTTTTCCAAATTCGGCCCCTTCCTCTCTGTACCCTTATTTCTTTGTCCATCCAATCACAGCAGGCCACGTGGCGCCATCTGGTTGCGCCACGCGGCTCGCTCCCCTTGCCCAAGCCGCCTCTGCTCTCGGTCGTTGGATGACACTTTCAATCCTACGGCCACTGGATGACCACGTACACCTTTCACCTTGACCGTCAGATCAGATCCTCCGCCTCATCTCAATCGCCCGTTCGCGCCTCTTCCTCAGCGCGCCACGTGGCGCTTATTGCGCCCTTGGATGATGCACTCCATCCCTCCATCTCAACCGCTCAGCCCGCTGTGCATCACAGCCCTTCGAACTTCCTCCGATCTGATCCCCGCCGCTCGTCAGCGCCCTCTCCTGCGCACGACACCTGGCGCCATCACGACCCTTGGATTAGGCCACTCCTGATGCAATCCACACCGCTCGCGCGCACTTTGCCCCCATCGTGCCACGTGGAAAGCTCCTGACCCTCAGATTGTTTCGCCCGGATCTAATCTTAACCACTCCATCCCGCTTCGATCACCACCGTTGGATCACAAGATCCAACGGTGGAGACTTCGTCTTCCACCCCCGGTCACCCTCTCTCCCATGTTCTCAGACTTACACGAGGGGCTTGCCCTTTCTATTTTCGTCCCCACTACAGCCACCCTCGCCGACTGCCAACACCGCCACGAGGGAGCTCACTCTACCCACTTCCTCGCCAGCTCCCTCGATCACCATGACTCCCACCAGAGCTGCTCCACAACCCCCACGAATTCCACCTTCCAGCGACTCAACCCATCACCTTCAGCCTATAAATACTCGCCCTCCGGCCACTGTCACTCCCATCTGCCATTACAGGAGAGACCCCCGAGCTCAGAGCTCTCGATTGGTGACAACAATTGGCCATCTCTTCGAGCGAAGACAGGCATCTGCTCCGGCGAGATCCACGGCACCCTCCGCCCTGTCGCAGCCACCCTCCGCGTAGCTGCTTGAGCTCGGGACCTTACCGATCCCTCAAGCGACGACCAGGGACTCCAAGAGGAGCTCCGATCCCCAGGTAATCACCTCCATCTTCCTCCGATCTCTTCTTATTTTTATTTTTGTTTTTCTCTAATTTTATTCGCCTTCCACCGTGATCTTCTCGCTCCACCTTCACCTCTCCGAGCTCCGCAACGGAGCTCCAACCTTCGCGCACCATTCCGTTCCTTCAAACGACGCATATCACTTTCCATCGACTCCAGCTCCGCCATCTGGGCGGAGCACCATCGTCGGACCACCCTTGCATTGCCATAGGCCTCGCCGTTAGCTTCCCATACCTCCACGCAACTCCACGTGCGTCGGCTATTCCCTAACCCCTTGCAGGTACTCTTCACTTCACTGGCCGGAAGCTCGTCGGAGCTTCCCTCGAGCTTCATCACCAGCGAGCTCCAGCACATCTCCACCGCTCCTGAAGCCACCGAAGGCTTCGCCTCCACGCTCCGCGTCTTCCGAGCTACTTCATACCCTCTGGCGAGCGTCATCGACGACTGGAGGTCAGGGTGGAGCAAGCTCCCCTCCGCCGGAGACCCACCTTCTCCTCCGCAGGTGGCGGAGGACCGTTGAAGACGAAGCTCTAGCCACCGTTCGATCATCTTGATCGAACGGTTTGCTTCCCGCCACGTCACCCTCGACCGGAGCTGCACAGAACCGTCGGATCGATCAGTGATCCTACGGTCATCATTCATCCACGTCGCTAGTCAACCGGAGCATCACAGAGCCGTTGGATCCTTCTAGATCCAACGGTGTTTAGCGCGCCACGTCGTCATCTCAGGAGCAAGCTCCATTACCGTTGGATCGTTCAACGATCTGACGGACTCATCTTCGCCACGCGTCTTCATCCCTCAGCCGTGGATCACCCTTGATCTAACGGGCTTGATCGCGCCACGACGACTGGTCCGAGCCTCTACCCCGACCTCTAGGCTCGGACCACCCGAAGCTTCGCCGAACCTCACTCCAAACCTCCAAGGAGCCCGAGCCTCGATCCGAGCCTAGGCGCACCACGTGAGAAGCACGTGCGCTTGGGTAAATTGCACAGAAACCCCAGGAGCTTTCAGATATTGCAAATCAGTCCCTGTGAAGCGTTCCACACGTGAGGAGCACATGTAGCCGTGGAGAAATTGCATTGAGTCCCCCAGCATTATAGGTAATTGCACTCAAGTCCCTGCCAGCATATTTGCTTTATGTAACTTTATTTTCCTGTATTGCATATACACCCCTGTGTTTGCACGCATCCATAGGTTGCATTTTACATCATTTTTAAATTCTAAAAATTGCATTTTGTTGAGCAACTTGTCCTCTGTCTATTGTGCCATGTGTCATATTTTTGTAATTACAGTAGAATTATCAATGAATTAATTGGTTGTTTTGTGTAATATTTTGCCCAGTGACACCTTTTAATTTCTAATTAATTTTCTGTGATTCCAAAAATCCTTAAAAATTCACAGTAGCTCTAGGACAGTGAACTTAACATTGCATAAAAATTTCATGTCATTTGCATACATATCGAGGCCTGAATAAATTGATGAGTGATTTTCTTATTTAAATTTTATTGAACACATTTCACATTGAAATTAAGATTTGTCAATTTTCCTGGATTCCTCATCATCAGATCTATCTAGGATAATTTTTGTTCCTGAAAACAATTTGATTTGACATTTATTACAATTAAATTAGTGAAAATCACCCTATCTACATGTTTAATTCACAGTAAATTCATTTAATGTCTAAAAATTCCAAAAAAATTAGGTTAGTTCATTTTTATCATAATTAATCATCTGGCCAATTTTTAGAATTTTTGGACTCCATTTGATACCTTAATTGAATTAACTTCATATTGGCCTGTTGGTTGCATGTGTTTTGCATAAAAAACCGAAAAAGACCAAAAATATTTCCTCTAAAAATCGAACATCGAATTTTGTTAAAATTTGACCTAAGGAGACAGATGCCTCCCTGAGTTCGACCTTGGACTTCACCAAGTAAAAAAATTTGCCGCTTGAAATTAACACAAATTTAATTAAAGTGGTTCTTGATTAGCCCTCTCGTATCCGATTGCAACGAACACTTTAAATTAATTTGGACATTAATCTGACCGGATTAACAAGGGTGCGGGAGCGTTCATCAAAATGACGCCGTTGTCGGGGAGGCACGGCTTAGGTTAATTTGCAGTGAAATTCCCATTGTTTGATTTTCAATCCCCGGGTAGTCTGACCCCTGGTTTTTCTTGTGAATATTTCTCTGACTTTTAAAATTTTTTGCATTTTTTGTGTCGTTCTTTATCTGACCTCAACTTGTTTTTATGCGAGGGACACCGGAGTCGAAGACGCTTCGAGGAACACGCATTCGAATTCGTTTGAGTGATTTGAGAGAACTTGTAAATTTCATTTATTTCCACATTTTTCGCATCATTTCCAGCGGTTCCCGTTTGGGTTCTCGCGTGTGTAAAAATAGTGGAACTGTGTTCCCGTGTGCTGTGTGGTTGAATTGTAACTTAGACTTGCACTAGCGGCTCCTTGAGCCACTCTAGGAATTGCTTGTACCCGTAAATTTTAGGACCACACATACACTTAAAAGACGTACCTAGACCGCAGATCTAGTCAAATTGAACTTGTTCTCCACTCGCTAATAGAACTGCCTGTCTAGGAGCGGATTTTGTCATCTGCATTTGCATATAGTATAAAATTTCAATACTGTCTTGCATCCTGCATAAAAGCGAAGGGATCACTGTAAGTCTTCTCAACTCAGCATACACATCATTGTTTTTTCGTGCATCGGCTTTTCTCGATTTCCCCCTCAGTTTTTCGAACTTAAATTAAACGGAAATTGGGGCTGGACGTTAGGCGTGCTGTGTGGTTGGACTAAACAAGTGAGAACTTAACTTAAAACAGGGACTGCTAACAGTATTGATCAAAAAAAATTGATAAAAGTAAAAAAATGTTTGCAGGAGACTAATCCCCGACCTTGTTTTCAGGCTGAGTGAGGGTACTTGAGTGTGTGTGAACACCTTCAGGCAGAGCCCAAATCCCCGCCTTCCATATTACGGGCCAACTAATCCTAGCAAATATCACGAGTTGGATACTTTTAGCTCATTGACAAGTACCAAGTAGCCTCCGCCTGTTTGCGGGTAGATAGGGGCGAACCAGCGATGCTCTGCGACAAGGCCTAGCTTTGTCAGCCTCTGCCTGCTTGCAGGTAGATAGGGGCACGTCTTTGAGTCCCCAACTCTGGATAGGAGCAAAGAAAGGGAGGATCGACGGTATCTTAGGCGACGGGATAAATAGGGAAGACGCATCCGGCTCTGAGCCGACTTCCCTATAGGCCGCGTAATCCTTGCTATCTTGCTTGAAAAATCACACTTAAAATTTACAGGATAAATTGGACTCGGTTTCGAGTCCTTCACTGTGTTGAGTGTGAACCCAGGGTCTTGGATTAACTTGTTTGCTTCAGGTAGGAGTAAAATCCTATCTTCTTCTCGCCACGGCAAGATGAATGACTGGGGGAATATCGACACATTATTTGCCAATATTTCTCTAAGTCTCCCACAAAAATCATCTTCACAGGCCCAAGCGCACCTTGAGCCAACCAGGAATCATGACCCTCTTGAGTTCTGGATCCCTCACAACCAGGGTGGTTACTCTCAAACCAACCCTTCCCTCTCCTCTGATCTTACCGAGGAAGACCATCGCCTCGGTAAGAATTCCTTCCCTGATTTATCCTCTAAACCAGATCATTTTCATTTCCCAAGACTAGAGGACAAGATGCCACCAAAGAAATCCCCACATGAGGAGAACACAGATGACCTGCTTCAGCAAGTATTGGCTCGCCTCGCCAAAGCCGAACAACAGAATGCCCAATTGTCAGGCAGGCCGAAATGGGGAAGGATCAGTCTCGCCGCCCATCCCCAGCATATCAAGAAACCAGACCCGTTCCTGCACCGCGCTTTCAGTTCAGGCCAGAACAAGGGTACCAGCCTCAACAGTACCAGCAGCAGCAGCGCACCTACCAGCAGGGGCCAGCACCGTCCCATCAGCAGCAGCAATATCGGCATGGCTAGCAGGGCCAATACAGAACCTCGTCTGCACATTAGCCAGCCCAGCCCACTGAATTGGAGTCCCACACCTTGGCGATCCAGACCCTGTCTAATAGGGTCCAACAGATGCAGAATGATTATCTGGATATGAGAACTGATCTCAATCGTGTCTCTCGTTCCCAGGACCAATAGATGGCGCCAAAGACCCCGATTCCCGCACAGGTTCAGGCCAACCCGAACAACATACTCCATGGCCAGAACCGACCTCGTGATCAGGTATACTATTCAGATAACTATTTATCTGAACATGAGATCCTTTCATACGATAATGTAAATCAAATGTCCCTCTGGAGCGGAAGGACCGTGACCATACCTGATCGGGCACGGGCACAGAAGGAAGGAACTTCCAAGTCTCTACCTGAGGAGAACTTGGAGGAGGAGGAGCAGCAGCACCACCACCACCGGTAGAAGAAGAGGACATCTGAGTCCTCGAAGCAGCATTCCCGCACCATTAGTGAGTCCGGCGAAACTGATGAAGAGCCCGCACCTCCATCTGAGGAGGACCGTCCAGAAGAAGCGGAAGACGCATCACTAATTTCGCCCCAGCATGTTTCTTTTAGTTCAAGTCAGAGTCCTAATCTGTTTCAGAGTCCGAGTCATGTACAGAACTCAGTTCCCAAAGTTAATGAAAATCTTTCAGTTTCCGAACATGAGTTAGAGTCAATAATCCCTTTCCCCCGAGCTCTTACGGGTGGAAAGAAGAAAACCAAAAAATCCAAAAAGATGACCCTGAGATGGCTGAATTCTGCAACAAATATATCAAGGTCACAATCCCCTTTGACAAGTACGTGGAGATGACCCCTGCATTCCAAAAATACCTTAAGGTGAAATGCACACCTACTAGGGTTAGCAGGAAAACCAAAAGCCGTGTTGAGAAACACGTTTTATCAGTAGCCACGACTTATGCAATAAAAAATTCGTTTCCTAGGAAACGAAGAGACATGGGTGCACATTATATAGTGAGTCATGTTGATGACATCGCGTTTGCACGCACTCTCCTGGACAATGGTTCCTCAATCAATCTGATGCTTACAGCCCTCTATGAGCGGCTTAATCTCGGACCTCTTAGGAAATCTAGAGCTCTTCTACAGTTTGCTGACAAATCAACCAAGAGGTCCCAAGGAGAATTGAGGAACATTGTGATCAAAGTCGAGGGACAAGAATACATGGTGGACTTCACTGTCCTGGATATGGAAACCCCTCGCAATTGGAGAGATTCCCATATCATTCTAGGTAGGCCTTTCCTCAGAACAGTAGGGGCCTTATTTGACTATAAGATCGGGAAAATTCAGTTCCAAACTCCAGGCGGAGATGAGGAACTGGAAATGAAGCAGACAAGATGGCAGAGACCGGACTCAAAATCCAGCACCGAGTACTCTTCTACCGAAACAGACTGTGAGCATGTAGACTTAGTTGGGCCATTGAGACAGAACCTAGCCAGCACCGATGAGTCCATCTCCTCCAAAGATGATCCAGTGCATGAGTCAGTTTGCGAGGTCCTCAGAGACGAGTACAGCTCAGAACCTGCATCGCCCTACATCTTCGATGACATAGAGGTCCAGTTGGGCCTGTCTGTCCTTCCCTCTTTAGGACAATAGGAAGATGAGGGTGACGAGTCGGACGTGGCTTTTGCCGATTGCATGGAGACTTTTGACGATCCGACTCTTGAGCCGAACAACTTGGTGGCAGCTATCACAGAGAACGATCCAGCCACTTCCAACACCGAGCCAGATCAGATTGAGCCAGACTTCTTAGACGATCACACTATTCCTGAGCTCAAACCTTTACCCACAACTTTAAAATACGCCTTCCTTGTGAGACAAGACAAGAAATTTCCGGTCATCATCAGTTCGCAATTGACCGAGGAGCAGGAATCTCGCTTGCTAGAGATCCTAGAGAAAAACCGAAAGGCGATAGGCTGGAGCATTTCCGATCTCCACGGGATAAATCCCGCTCTGTGTTCGCACCATATTTACTTGGAAAACGAAGCCAAATCATCTCGTGAATTCCAACGCCGGTTGAATCCAAATTTACGAGAGGTCGTGAAGAAGGAGATAGAAAAATGGTGCAACACGGGTTTCATTTACCCAATCTCTGACTCTAAGTGGGTGGCCCCAATCCATGTTGTCCTGAAAAAGTCGGGAATTCAGACGACCACCAACGAGGACGGAGAGGAGATCGTGACACGAGTACCAACGTCGTGGCGCGTCTGTGTGGATTACAGACGCTTGAATGCCACGACGAAGAAGGATCATTTCCCCTACCATTCATTGATCAGATCTTAGAGCGACTAGCGGGGAAAAAGTTCTTCTGCTTCTTAGATGGGTTCTCGAGCTACAATCAAGTAGCCATAGCTCCAGAGGACCAGGAAAAAACCACATTCACATGCCCCTTTGGTATCTATGCTTTCAGGCGCATGCCTTTTGGGTTATGCAATGCTCCAGGTACTTTCCAAAGGTGCATGATTGCTGTATTCGCCGAAATGGTCGGCGAATTCCTGGAAGTCTTCATGGATGACTTCTCGGTCCACGACGATTCCTCGATTCCTGTCTTAGGAATCTGGACCGAGTCCTAAAAAGATGTTGTGAGGTCAATCTGGTGCTCTCATGGGAGAAAAGTCACTTCATTGTGACGGAGGGGATAGTGTTGGGGCATGTCATCTCCAAGAGAGGAATGGAGGTTGACCCTGCCAAGGTGGATGTGATCAGACGACTCCAGTCACCAACCAACGTTAATCAGTTGCGGTCGTTCCTCGGGCATGTTGGATTTTATCGAAGGTTCATTAAGGATTTTTCTAAGATTGTCCGACCGCTAACTGAGCTTTTAGGCAAAGACATGGAGTTTATTGTTGATCACAAATGTCTTGAGGCCTTTAAGCTATTGTAATGAATGATTATGGACGCTCCCATCCTACAAGCCCCAGATTGGTCTCTACCTTTTGAGATCATGACGGACGCCTCAGACTATGTTGTAGGGGCTGTGTTGGGACAAAGAAGAGATGACGTCCCGTTTGCAATTCACTACGCAAGCAAAGTGCTTGATACCGCTCAGCGTAACTATACAGTTACGGAAAAGGAAATGCTTGCAGTAGTGTTTGCCTTGGATAAATTCAGATCTCACCTCATTGGATCCAAGGTAACTGTGTTCACTGACCATACGGCACTATGGTACTTGATGGAGAAGAAGGACGCGAAGGCGCATCTTCTTCGATGGATTTTACTTATCCAGGAGTTTGACTTGGACATCCGTGATAAACCCGGAAAGAAGAACGTAGTGGCCAATCATCTTTCTCGTCTCGAAGATCTTAATACTTCCGAAGATTCACCAGTTCGAGACTCCTTCCCTGATGAGTCGATTTTTGTTATCGACTCACTCCCATGGTACGCCAATATCGTGAATTATTTTGTCTCCAAGAAAGTTCCTGAAGATTGGTCCAAGAACCAAATCGACCAACTGAAGTCGGACGTTAGACACTACCATTGGGAGGATCCGATCCTTTTCTTCGAAGGACCGGATTGTGTCTGGAGACGATGTATTCCTCAGGAGGAATACCAGAGTGTCCTTTCTTTATGCCACAGCTTAGAGGTAGGAGGACACCACCCCGGGAAGAGAACCGCATGGAAGGTACTTCAGTGTGGCTTCTACTGACCGACTCTGTTTCGCGATGCCACCGCCTTCGCGAAGTCGTGCCCAGTATGCCAGAGAATGGGAGGAACCGTCGGTTCCAAGGATGAGATTCCAATGCAGCCGGTCATCATTTGTGATGTCTTTGATGCCTGAGCATCGATTTCATGGGCACATTCCCTGTTAGCCATGGGTTCGAATATATCCTTCTTACGGTAGACTATCTATCCAGATGGGTGGAGGCTATCCCGACCCGAGCCGCAGACAGCAGAACTGTCTATAAATTCATCAGAGAGAACATAATCTCTAGGTTCGGGATCCCCAAAATGATGATATCAGACGGGGGTAGCTACTTTGTGAATCGGGAGGTGAAGAAGCTCCTGAAGGACTACGGCATCGAACACCGTGTCGCGAGTCCTTACCACCCACAAACCAATGGTATGGCTGAGGTGTCGAATCGGGAGGTGAAAACCATATTGCAAAAGCTTGTCCGCCCGGACAGGAAGGACTGGTCACAGATCTTGGATCAAGTCCTCTGGGCGTATAGGACGGCTTACAAGACACCGTTAGGCACCTCCCCATTCCGAATGGTATTCGGAAAGCCATGCCATTTGCCCGCAGAGTTAGTGCACAAATCAGAATGGGAAATCAAGAAGGTCAACTGGAACACGCACCTAGGACAGAAGCAGAGAGACATGGATCTGAATGAGCTTGTGGGAAGTCAGAAACCGCGCATACGACAACAGTTTGGTGTACAAGGACAAGGTGAAGCGTTGGCATGATAGATATATCAGACGAAAGACCTTTGTTCTTGGACAGAAGGTATGGTTGTTCAATATTAGGCTGAAGATTTTCCAAGGCAAGTTGAAGTCTAAGTGGACAGGCCCATTTGTCGTCCGTACGGTGCATGATAGTGGATGTGTCGAGATCTCAGATCTCGCAGATGACGCACCGACATTCCTAGTGAATGGACAGCTGTTGAAGCACTTCGTCGAATTCAGTGAGCAGTTAGTCCATGTTGAGGAGATTATATTCATGCGCGAGATAGATACAGCAGATACACCTCGAGCCGCGTATGAGACCTTGCAGCAGTGAACTCCAGCCATCCGCAGCATCTCGAAAGATTCAGACCGACTCATCTGTATATATCATCATTCTTGTACATCCTATCCTTTCTCCCGCGACTCTAGTTACTCATCCTCGTCTCATTACATCACCATCTTGGACTATACTTAGGATGACCAGATCCTAAGTATAGGGGGGAGGAGTCACTTGAGTCGGTTCTTTGTACATTCTCCAGATCACGTTGGTCCTCATACTTACTTCCGTCCTATACTTAGGCTGGCCTGAGCCTAAGTATAGGGGGACCTATGCCCGCATTGTATATTCATCCACTTCTCTTCTTGCCCTCGTCCGCCCCATTTTTGATCTTCTTCTAAACTTAGGCTGCCAGAGCCCAAGTATAGGGGGAGGAACGACTTCTATACTTTTTATTCTTTTCGCTCTCCTACGCTTAACCCGAGCTATGCCTTTTTAGTCGCTCTTCGTGCTCTGAGGACATAGCAAACGCTATGTATAGGGGCGTGTATATATTACATATATACTGTATCCATAGCTCGTACTTTTGCGTATTTCGCATATTTTTGTATAAATTTACGGGGTGGGTAAAATTTGAAAAAAAAATTGAAAAAAATGTTTTTGTACTATAATACTTGTATAAAAAGTTGTAAAATTCTTGTAAATTTGTTATAACATAGGAGGTATACCAATAAAAAATGATGAAAAATAGGCTTCTTATTTACTCTTGCATATCATCTCTGCATCTAAAAAGAAAAGAAAAAGAGTCTTGCATATTCATTCATCTTCATAGCATGATATCTCATCTCATATGCATACTTTGCATATGCAAAGTGAAAAGCTAGTGGGTTCTGAACCAAGTTATGAGTAGATATTGAGGATAGACTTGATTTGACCTTAATCCACCTAATTTCAGAGGAACCTTATAGGAACTGGAATTAAGATTTCTCAGGTCAAGTGACTTAATTCTTTGAGTCCGTAAGTCTATGTTCACATGTCATCTTGATTAGTCTAAGTAGAATATCTCGTGCACACGCATGATTCTTTTAGACAGTGACCTAACTTGGACAAAGCACAATGCACGTAGCTCTTCATTGATGAGGTGTTGAGGAAGTAGAATCCTTTAGCTTGGAGTAGCACACGGGTGGAAACATCCGTCCTCCTCTAGGGAGGGTAGTGCATCTCAACCTAGTCTGGTGGTGTTGAAGTTTAAGGACAGGACGCTGTGGGTTGCAATAATGCTTCAAAAGAGGGATAGTCTACCAGCTCGAGAGGAAAAACTCCTGATGTACATGTTGCACCTTGTATATAGTTCAAAAAAATGCAAGAACTCCAAAAAATAGACAGGCCACCAAAAAGAAAAAAAATTGCCTGTTGGAGTATGTATACTAGCAAGAAGTCTGCAGCTGGATGACTTGGCTACACTGGTCAGGCATCCCGGGATAGGTTAGCTACACTAGCTACCATCCATTCTTTATTCTTTTCTCTACCCCCTCCTCTTGAGTTGGTCGCACTTGAACTTAGAAGGGAATACCCCGCTCCTCGAGGAAAGAGTTACTGGACCGGGTTATTGAGTTACCTTGTTAGAGGAGGCTGGTTCCGAGTCATTTCTGATGTGGAGAGTTACATTTCACTTACACAGTACAAGTAAGAATCATAGTCATCAGAAATTTGAGTTTGAGGATTTGTTCTGACCTGACTGTTGAGGCGTCTTGAATAGAAGACTTGTGGAACTTAAAGTCTGTTAGGTCTTAATTTCAGATCCCAATAAGGTTCCGCCACACAATTAATCCAAAGGTCGAGTCAAGCTCCATTTTCAACTTTTGTTCATGACCTTGGTATGGAATCCAAAATCATTTCACTCTTGCATTTCATTTAGTTGCTCGGGGACGAGCAAGGTTTAAGTATAGGGGGTTGATGAATATGTGATTCATCACTTCAAAAGTTAAAATAGAGCCTTGTTCCCGAGTAAATAGAGGCACATTTCCCTTTATAATGCATAAATAACATTCATGCATGCATACATAATATATGCATTTTAGCAGTCCATTTGCATTTAAATAAGAAGCCAAAATCCCTTGTAAAATATCCACTTGTCAAAATAACCTCTTCCTTATAATATGTACTTCCTAGTTAATAATATAGGGAAGAAAGCCAGAAATCCCCCTTGTAAAATAGCCAATAAAGCCCTAGAACCCCTAGACCATAAAATACCCATAGAACCTTCATACCAACTCCAAAATAGGTCTACTCACTTTTAAAATAATACACATTAAAAGACCTTTAAAATGAGACTAATTTCATCCAATTAGGAGCTCGTATGAAAAAGTTGGGTTTTTGGGCCTCTTTGTATACTACATGTATGTATATTTGTATCTTTGTATTTATGTATCATATTTGACCTCATCTCCGTCTTTAGTCAACATGAAACTTGTAGACCTCATCGAGATCTACAATTTTCATGTTATGAGTTTTTCCAAATTCAGCCCCTCCTCTCTCTACCCTTATTTCTTTGTCCAGCCAATCACAGCAGGCCACGTGGCGCCATCTGGTTGCGCCACGCGGCCCGCTCCCCTTGCCCAAGCCGCCTCTGCTCTCGGTCGTTGGATGATACTTCAATCCTACGGCCACTGGATGGCCACGTACACCTTTCACCTTGACCGTCAGATCAGATCCTCCGCCTCATCTCAATCGCCCGTTCGCGCCTCTTCCTCAGCACGCCACGTGGCGCTTGTTGCGCCCTTGGATGATGCACTCCATCCCTCCATCTCAACCGCTCAGCCCGCTGTGCATCACAGCCCTTCGATCTTCCTCCGATCTGATCCCCGTCGCTCGTCAGCGCCCTCTCCTGCGCACGACACCTGGCACCATCACGACCCTTGGATTAGGCCATTCCTGATACAATCCACACCGCTCGCGTGCACTTTGCCCCCATCGTGCCACGTGGAAAGCTCCTGACCCTTAGATCGTTTCGCCCGGATCTAATCTTAACCGCTCTATCCCGCTTCGATCACCACCGTTGGATCACAAGATCCAACGGTGGAGACTTCGTCTTCCACCTCCGGTCACCCTCTCTCCCATGTTCTCAGACTTACGCGAGGGGCTCGCCCTTTCTATTTTCGTCCCCACTACAACCACCCTCGCCGACTGCCAACACCGCCACGAGGGAGCCCACTCTACCCACTTCCTCACCAGCTCCCTCGATCACCATGACTCCCACCAGAGCCGCTCCACAACCCCCACGAACTCCACCTTCCAGCGACTCAACCCATCACCTTCAGCCTATAAATCCTCGCCCTCCGGCCACTGTCACTCCCATCCGCCATTACAGGAGAGACCCCCGAGCTCAGAGCTCTCGATTGGTGACAGCAATTGGCCATCTCTTCGAGCGAAGACAGGCATCTGCTCCAGCGAGATCCACGGCACCCTCCGCCGTGTCGCAGCCACCCTCTGCGTAGCTGCTTGAGCTCGGGACCTTACCGATCCCTAGAGCGACGACCAGGGACTCCAAGAGGAGCTCCGATCCCCAGGTAATCACCTCCATCTTCCTCCGATCTCTTCTTATTTTTATTTTTGTTTTTCTCCGATTTTATTCACCTTCCACCGTGATCTTCTCGCTCCACCTTCACCTCTCTGAGCTCCGCGACGGAGCTCCAACCTTCGCGCACCATTCCGTTCCTTCAAACGACGCATATCACTTTCCATCGACTCCAGCTCCGCCATCTGGGCGGAGCACCATCGTCGGACCACCCTTGCATTGCCATAGGCCTCGCCGTTAGCTTCCCATACCTCCACGCAACTCCACGTGCTTCGGCTATTCCCTAACCCCTTGCTGGTACTCTTCACTTCACTGGCCGGAAGCTCGTCGCAGCTTCCCTCGAGCTTCATCAGCAGCGAGCTCCAGCACATCTCCACCGCTCCTGAAGCCACCGGAGGCTTCGCCGCCACGCTCCGCGTCTTCCGAGCTACTTCATACACTCTGGAGAGCGTCATCGACGACTGGAGCTCAGGGCGGAGCAAGCTCCCCTCCGCTGGAGCCCCACCTTCTCCTCCGCAGGTGGCGAAGGACCGTTGAAGACGAAGCTCTAGCCACCGTTCGATCATCTTGATCGAACGGTCCGCTACCCGCCATGTCACCCTCGACCGGAGCTGCACAGAACCGTCGGATCGATCAGTGATCCTACGATCATCATTCATCCACGTCGCCAGTCAACCGGAGCATCACAGAGCCGTTGGATCCTTCTAGATCCAACGGTGTTTAGCGCGCCACGTCGTCATCTCAGGAGCAAGCTCCATCACCGTTGGATCATTCAACGATCTGACGGACTCATCTTCACCGCGCGTCTTCATCCCTCAACCGTGGATCACTCTTGATCTAACGGTCTTGATCGCGCCACGACGACTGGTCCGAGCCTCTACCTCGACCTCTAGGATCGGACCACCCGAAGCTTCGCCGAACCTCACTCCAAACCTCCAAGGAGCCCGAGCCTCGATCCGAGCCTAGGCGCACCACGTGAGAAGCACGTGCGCTTGGGTAAATTGCACAGAAACCCCAGGAGCTTTCAGATATTGCAAATCAGTCCCTGTGAAGCGTTCCACACGTGAGGAGCACATGTAGCCGTGGAGAAATTGCATTGAGTCCCCCAGCATTATAGGTAATTGCACTCAAGTCCCTGCCAGCATATTTGCTTTATGTAACTTTATTTTCCTGTATTGCATATACACCCCTGTGTTTGCACGCATCCATAGGTTGCATTTTACATCATTTTTAAATTCTAAAAATTGCATTTTGTTGAGCAACTTGTCCTCTGTCTATTGTGCCATGTGTCATATTTTTGTAATTACAGTAGAATTATCAATGAATTAATTGGTTGTTTTGTGTAATATTTTGCCCAGTGACACCTTTTAATTTCTAATTAATTTTCTGTGATTCCAAAAATCCTTAAAAATTCACAGTAGCTCTAGGACAGTGAACTTAACATTGCATAAAAATTTCATGTCATTTGCATACATATCGAGGCCTGAATAAATTGATGAGTGATTTTCTTATTTAAATTTTATTGAACACATTTCACATTGAAATTAAGATTTGTCAATTTTCCTGGATTCCTCATCATCAGATCTATCTAGGATAATTTTTGTTCCTGAAAACAATTTGATTTGACATTTATTACAATTAAATTAGTGAAAATCACCCTATCTACATGTTTAATTCACAGTAAATTCATTTAATGTCTAAAAATTCCAAAAAAATTAGGTTAGTTCATTTTTATCATAATTAATCATCTGGCCAATTTTTAGAATTTTTGGACTCCATTTGATACCTTAATTGAATTAACTTCATATTGGCCTGTTGGTTGCATGTGTTTTGCATAAAAAACCGAAAAAGACCAAAAATATTTCCTCTAAAAATCGAACATCGAATTTTGTTAAAATTTGACCTAAGGAGACAGATGCCTCCCTGAGTTCGACCTTGGACTTCACCAAGTAAAAAAATTTGCCGCTTGAAATTAACACAAATTTAATTAAAGTGGTTCTTGATTAGCCCTCTCGTATCCGATTGCAACGAACACTTTAAATTAATTTGGACATTAATCTGACCGGATTAACAAGGGTGCGGGAGCGTTCATCAAAATGACGCCGTTGTCGGGGAGGCACGGCTTAGGTTAATTTGCAGTGAAATTCCCATTGTTTGATTTTCAATCCCCGGGTAGTCTGACCCCTGGTTTTTCTTGTGAATATTTCTCTGACTTTTAAAATTTTTTGCATTTTTTGTGTCGTTCTTTATCTGACCTCAACTTGTTTTTATGCGAGGGACACCGGAGTCGAAGACGCTTCGAGGAACACGCATTCGAATTCGTTTGAGTGATTTGAGAGAACTTGTAAATTTCATTTATTTCCACATTTTTCGCATCATTTCCAGCGGTTCCCGTTTGGGTTCTCGCGTGTGTAAAAATAGTGGAACTGTGTTCCCGTGTGCTGTGTGGTTGAATTGTAACTTAGACTTGCACTAGCGGCTCCTTGAGCCACTCTAGGAATTGCTTGTACCCGTAAATTTTAGGACCACACATACACTTAAAAGACGTACCTAGACCGCAGATCTAGTCAAATTGAACTTGTTCTCCACTCGCTAATAGAACTGCCTGTCTAGGAGCGGATTTTGTCATCTGCATTTGCATATAGTATAAAATTTCAATACTGTCTTGCATCCTGCATAAAAGCGAAGGGATCACTGTAAGTCTTCTCAACTCAGCATACGCATCATTGTTTTTTCATGCATCGGCTTTTCTCGATTTCCCCCTCAGTTTTTCGAACTTAAATTAAACGGAAATTGGGGCTGGACGTTAGGCGTGCTGTGTGGTTGGACTAAACAAGTGAGAACTTAACTTAAAACAGGGACTGCTAACAGTATTGATCAAAAAAAATTGATAAAAGTAAAAAAATGTTTGCAGGAGACTAATCCCCGACCTTGTTTTCAGGCTGAGTGAGGGTACTTGAGTGTGTGTGAACACCTTCAGGCAGAGCCCAAATCCCCGCCTTCCATATTACGGGCCAACTAATCCTAGCAAATATCACGAGTTGGATACTTTTAGCTCATTGACAAGTACCAAGTAGCCTCCGCCTGTTTGCGGGTAGATAGGGGCGAACCAGCGATGCTCTGCGACAAGGCCTAGCTTTGTCAGCCTCTGCCTGCTTGCAGGTAGATAGGGGCACGTCTTTGAGTCCCCAACTCTGGATAGGAGCAAAGAAAGGGAGGATCGACGGTATCTTAGGCGACGGGATAAATAGGGAAGACGCATCCGGCTCTGAGCCGACTTCCCTATAGGCCGCGTAATCCTTGCTATCTTGCTTGAAAAATCACACTTAAAATTTACAGGATAAATTGGACTCGGTTTCGAGTCCTTCACTGTGTTGAGTGTGAACCCAGGGTCTTGGATTAACTTGTTTGCTTCAGGTAGGAGTAAAATCCTATCTTCTTCTCGCCACGGCAAGATGAATGACTGGGGGAATATCGACACATTATTTGCCAATATTTCTCTAAGTCTCCCACAAAAATCATCTTCACAGGCCCAAGCGCACCTTGAGCCAACCAGGAATCATGACCCTCTTGAGTTCTGGATCCCTCACAACCAGGGTGGTTACTCTCAAACCAACCCTTCCCTCTCCTCTGATCTTACCGAGGAAGACCATCGCCTCGGTAAGAATTCCTTCCCTGATTTATCCTCTAAACCAGATCATTTTCATTTCCCAAGACTAGAGGACAAGATGCCACCAAAGAAATCCCCACATGAGGAGAACACAGATGACCTGCTTCAGCAAGTATTGGCTCGCCTCGCCAAAGTCGAACAACAGAATGCCCAATTGTCAGGCAGGCCGAAATGGGGAAGGATCAGTCTCGCCGCCCATCCCCAGCATATCAAGAAACCAGACCCGTTCCTGCACCGCGCTTTCAGTCCAGGCCAGAACAAGGGTACCAGCCTCAACAGTACCAGCAGCAGCAGCGCACCTACCAGCAGGGGCCAGCACCGTCCCATCAGCAGCAGCAATATCGGCATGGCTAGCAGTGCCAATACAGAACCTCGTCTGCACATTAGCCAGCCCAGCCCACTGAATTGGAGTCCCACACCTTGGCGATCCAGACCCTGTCTAATAGGGTCCAACAGATGCAGAATGATTATCTGGATATGAGAACTGATCTCAATCGTGTCTCTCGTTCCCAGGACCAACAGATGGCGCCAAAGACCCCGATTCCCGCACAGGTTCAGGCCAACCCGAACAACATACTCCATGGCCAGAACCGACCTCGTGATCAGGTATACTATTCAGATAACTATTTATCTGAACATGAGATCCTTTCATACGATAATGTAAATCAAATGTCCCTCTGGAGCGGAAGGACCGTGACCATACCTGATCGGGCACGGGCACAGAAGGAAGGAACTTCCAAGTCTCTACCTGAGGAGAACTTGGAGGAGGAGGAGCAGCAGCACCACCACCACCGGTAGAAGAAGAGGACATCTGAGTCCTCGAAGCAGCATTCCCGCACCATTAGTGAGTCCGGCGAAACTGATGAAGAGCCCGCACCTCCATCTGAGGAGGACCGTCCAGAAGAAGCGGAAGACGCATCACTAATTTCGCCCCAGCATGTTTCTTTTAGTTCAAGTCAGAGTCCTAATCTGTTTCAGAGTCCGAGTCATGTACAGAACTCAGTTCCCAAAGTTAATGAAAATCTTTCAGTTTCCGAACATGAGTTAGAGTCAATAATCCCTTTCCCCCGAGCTCTTACGGGTGGAAAGAAGAAAACCAAAAAATCCAAAAAGATGACCCTGAGATGGCTGAATTCTGCAACAAATATATCAAGGTCACAATCCCCTTTGACAAGTACGTGGAGATGACCCCTGCATTCCAAAAATACCTTAAGGTGAAATGCACACCTACTAGGGTTAGCAGGAAAACCAAAAGCCGTGTTGAGAAACACGTTTTATCAGTAGCCACGACTTATGCAATAAAAAATTCGTTTCCTAGGAAACGAAGAGACATGGGTGCACATTATATAGTGAGTCATGTTGATGACATCGCGTTTGCACGCACTCTCCTGGACAATGGTTCCTCAATCAATCTGATGCTTACAGCCCTCTATGAGCGGCTTAATCTCGGACCTCTTAGGAAATCTAGAGCTCTTCTACAGTTTGCTGACAAATCAACCAAGAGGTCCCAAGGAGAATTGAGGAACATTGTGATCAAAGTCGAGGGACAAGAATACATGGTGGACTTCACTGTCCTGGATATGGAAACCCCTCGCAATTGGAGAGATTCCCAGATCATTCTAGGTAGGCCTTTCCTCAGAACAGTAGGGGCCTTATTTGACTATAAGATCGGGAAAATTCAGTTCCAAACTCCAGGCGGAGATGAGGAACTGGAAATGAAGCAGACAAGATGGCAGAGACCGGACTCAAAATCCAGCACCGAGTACTCTTCTACCGAAACAGACTGTGAGCATGTAGACTTAGTTGGGCCATTGAGACAGAACCTAGCCAGCACCGATGAGTCCATCTCCTCCAAAGATGATCCAGTGCATGAGTCAGTTTGCGAGGTCCTCAGAGACGAGTACAGCTCAGAACCTGCATCGCCCTACATCTTCGATGACATAGAGGTCCAGTTGGGCCTGTCTGTCCTTCCCTCTTTAGGACAATAGGAAGATGAGGGTGACGAGTCGGACGTGGCTTTTGCCGATTGCATGGAGACTTTTGACGATCCGACTCTTGAGCCGAACAACTTGGTGGCAGCTATCACAGAGAACGATCCAGCCACTTCCAACACCGAGCCAGATCAGATTGAGCCAGACTTCTTAGACGATCACACTATTCCTGAGCTCAAACCTTTACCCACAACTTTAAAATACGCCTTCCTTGTGAGACAAGACAAGAAATTTCCGGTCATCATCAGTTCGCAATTGACCGAGGAGCAGGAATCTCGCTTGCTAGAGATCCTAGAGAAAAACCGAAAGGCGATAGGCTGGAGCATTTCCGATCTCCACGGGATAAATCCCGCTCTGTGTTCGCACCATATTTACTTGGAAAACGAAGCCAAATCCTCTCGTGAATTCCAACGCCGGTTGAATCCAAATTTACGAGAGGTCGTGAAGAAGGAGATAGAAAAATGGTGCAACGCGGGTTTCATTTACCCAATCTCTGACTCTAAGTGGGTGGCCCCAATCCATGTTGTCCTGAAAAAGTCGGGAATTCAGACGACCACCAACGAGGACGGAGAGGAGATCGTGACACGAGTACCAACGTCGTGGCGCGTCTGTGTGGATTACAGACGCTTGAATGCCACGACGAAGAAGGATCATTTCCCCTACCATTCATTGATCAGATCTTAGAGCGACTAGCGGGGAAAAAGTTCTTCTGCTTCTTAGATGGGTTCTCGAGCTACAATCAAGTAGCCATAGCTCCAGAGGACCAGGAAAAAACCACATTCACATGCCCCTTTGGTATCTATGCTTTCAGGCGCATGCCTTTTGGGTTATGCAATGCTCCAGGTACTTTCCAAAGGTGCATGATTGCTGTATTCGCCGAAATGGTCGGCGAATTCCTGGAAGTCTTCATGGATGACTTCTCGGTCCACGACGATTCCTCGATTCCTGTCTTAGGAATCTGGACCGAGTCCTAAAAAGATGTTGTGAGGTCAATCTGGTGCTCTCATGGGAGAAAAGTCACTTCATTGTGACGGAGGGGATAGTGTTGGGGCATGTCATCTCCAAGAGAGGAATGGAGGTTGACCCTGCCAAGGTGGATGTGATCAGACGACTCCAGTCACCAACCAACGTTAATCAGTTGCGGTCGTTCCTCGGGCATGTTGGATTTTATCGAAGGTTCATTAAGGATTTTTCTAAGATTGTCCGGCCGCTAACTGAGCTTTTAGGCAAAGACATGGAGTTTATTGTTGATCACAAATGTCTTGAGGCCTTTAAGCTATTGTAATGAATGATTATGGACGCTCCCATCCTACAAGCCCCAGATTGGTCTCTACCTTTTGAGATCATGACGGACGCCTCAGACTATGTTGTAGGGGCTGTGTTGGGACAAAGAAGAGATGGCGTCCCGTTTGCAATTCACTACGCAAGCAAAGTGCTTGATACCGCTCAGCGTAACTATACAGTTACGGAAAAGGAAATGCTTGCAGTAGTGTTTGCCTTGGATAAATTCAGATCTCACCTCATTGGATCCAAGGTAACTGTGTTCACTGACCATACGGCACTATGGTACTTGATGGAGAAGAAGGACGCGAAGGCGCATCTTCTTCGATGGATTTTACTTATCCAGGAGTTTGACTTGGACATCCGTGATAAACCCGGAAAGAAGAACGTAGTGGCCAATCATCTTTCTCGTCTCGAAGATCTTAATACTTCCGAAGATTCACCAGTTCGAGACTCCTTCCCTGATGAGTCGATTTTTGTTATCGACTCACTCCCATGGTACGCCAATATCGTGAATTATTTTGTCTCCAAGAAAGTTCCTGAAGATTGGTCCAAGAACCAAATCGACCAACTGAAGTCGGACGTTAGACACTACCATTGGGAGGATCCGATCCTTTTCTTCGAAGGACCGGATTGTGTCTGGAGACGATGTATTCCTCAGGAGGAATACCAGAGTGTCCTTTCTTTATGCCACAGCTTAGAGGTAGGAGGACACCACCCCGGGAAGAGAACCGCATGGAAGGTACTTCAGTGTGGCTTCTACTGACCGACTCTGTTTCGCGATGCCACCGCCTTCGCGAAGTCGTGCCCAGTATGCCAGAGAATGGGAGGAACCGTCGGTTCCAAGGATGAGATTCCAATGCAGCCGGTCATCATTTGTGATGTCTTTGATGCCTGAGCATCGATTTCATGGGCACATTCCCTGTTAGCCATGGGTTCGAATATATCCTTCTTACGGTAGACTATCTATCCAGATGGGTGGAGGCTATCCCGACCCGAGCCGCAGACAGCAGAACTGTCTATAAATTCATCAGAGAGAACATAATCTCTAGGTTCGGGATCCCCAAAATGATGATATCAGACGGGGGTAGCCACTTTGTGAATCGGGAGGTGAAGAAGCTCCTGAAGGACTACGGCATCGAACACCGTGTCGCGAGTCCTTACCACCCACAAACCAATGGTATGGCTGAGGTGTCGAATCGGGAGGTGAAAACCATATTGCAAAAGCTTGTCCGCCCGGACAGGAAGGACTGGTCACAGATCTTGGATCAAGTCCTCTGGGCGTATAGGACGGCTTACAAGACACCGTTAGGCACCTCCCCATTCCGAATGGTATTCGGAAAGCCATGCCATTTGCCCGCAGAGTTAGTGCACAAATCAGAATGGGAAATCAAGAAGGTCAACTGGAACACGCACCTAGGACAGAAGCAGAGAGACATGGATCTGAATGAGCTTGTGGGAAGTCAGAAACCGCGCATACGACAACAGTTTGGTGTACAAGGACAAGGTGAAGCGTTGGCATGATAGATATATCAGACGAAAGACCTTTGTTCTTGGACAGAAGGTATGGTTGTTCAATATTAGGCTGAAGATTTTCCAAGGCAAGTTGGAAGTCTAAGTGGACAGGCCCATTTGTCGTCCGTACGGTGCATGATAGTGGATGTGTCGAGATCTCAGATCTCGCAGATGACGCACCGACATTCCTAGTGAATGGACAGCTGTTGAAGCACTTCGTCGAATTCAGTGAGCAGTTAGTCCATGTTGAGGAGATTATATTCATGCGCGAGATAGATACAGCAGATACACCTCGAGCCGCGTATGAGACCTTGCAGCAGTGAACTCCAGCCATCCGCAGCATCTCGAAAGATTCAGACCGACTCATCTGTATATATCATCATTCTTGTACATCCTATCCTTTCTCCCGCGACTCTAGTTACTCATCCTCGTCTCATTACATCACCATCTTGGACTATACTTAGGATGACCAGATCCTAAGTATAGGGGGGAGGAGTCACTTGAGTCGGTTCTTTGTACATTCTCCAGATCACGTTGGTCCTCATACTTACTTCCGTCCTATACTTAGGCTGGCCTGAGCCTAAGTATAGGGGGACCTATGCCCGCATTGTATATTCATCCACTTCTCTTCTTGCCCTCGTCCGCCCCATTTTTGATCTTCTTCTAAACTTAGGCTGCCAGAGCCCAAGTATAGGGGGAGGAACGACTTCTATACTTTTTATTCTTTTCGCTCTCCTACGCTTAGCCCGAGCTATGCCTTTTTAGTCGCTCTTCGTGCTCTGAGGACATAGCAAACGCTATGTATAGGGGCGTGTATATATTACATATATACTGTATCCATAGCTCGTACTTTTGCGTATTTCGCATATTTTTGTATATATTTACGGGGTGGGTAAAATTTGAAAAAAAATTTGAAAAAAATGTTTTTGTACTATAATACTTGTATAAAAAGTTGTAAAATTCTTGTAAATTTGTTATAACATAGGAGGTATACCAATAAAAAATGATGAAAAATAGGCTTCTTATTTACTCTTGCATATCATCTCTGCATCTAAAAAGAAAAGAAAAAGAGTCTTGCATATTCATTCATCTTCATAGCATGATATCTCATCTCATATGCATACTTTGCATATGCAAAGTGAAAAGCTAGTGGGTTCTGAACCAAGTTATGAGTAGATATTGAGGATAGACTTGATTTGACCTTAATCCACCTAATTTCAGAGGAACCTTATAGGAACTGGAATTAAGATTTCTCAGGTCAAGTGACTTAATTCTTTGAGTCCGTAAGTCTATGTTCACATGTCATCTTGATTAGTCTAAGTAGAATATCTCGTGCACACGCATGATTCTTTTAGACAGTGACCTAACTTGGACAAAGCACAATGCACGTAGCTCTTCATTGATGAGGTGTTGAGGAAGTAGAATCCTTTAGCTTGGAGTAGCACACGGGTGGAAACATCCGTCCTCCTCTAGGGAGGGTAGTGCATCTCAACCTAGTCTGGTGGTGTTGAAGTTTAAGGACAGGACGCTGTGGGTTGCAATAATGCTTCAAAAGAGGGATAGTCTACCAGCTCGAGAGGAAAAACTCCTGATGTACATGTTGCACCTTGTATATAGTTCAAAAAAATGCAAGAACTCCAAAAAATAGACAGGCCACCAAAAAGAAAAAAAATTGCCTGTTGGAGTATGTATACTAGCAAGAAGTCTGGCAGCTGGATGACTTGGCTACACTGGTCAGGCATCCCGGGATAGGTTAGCTACACTAGCTACCATCCATTCTTTATTCTTTTCTCTACCCCCTCCTCTTGAGTTGGTCGCACTTGAACTTAGAAGGGAATACCCCGCTCCTCGAGGAAAGAGTTACTGGACCGGGTTATTGAGTTACCTTGTTAGAGGAGGCTGGTTCCGAGTCATTTCTGATGTGGAGAGTTACATTTCACTTACACAGTACAAGTAAGAATCATAGTCATCAGAAATTTGAGTTTGAGGATTTGTTCTGACCTGACTGTTGAGGCGTCTTGAATAGAAGACTTGTGGAACTTAAGTCTGTTAGGTCTTAATTTCAGATCCCAATAAGGTTCCGCCACACAATTAATCCAAAGGTCGAGTCAAGCTCCATTTTCAACTTTTGTTCATGACCTTGGTATGGAAACCAAAATCATTTCACTCTTGCATTTCATTTAGTTGCTCGGGGACGAGCAAGGTTTAAGTATAGGGGGTTGATGAATATGTGATTCATCACTTCAAAGTTAAAATAGAGCCTTGTTCCCGAGTAAATAGAGGCACCTTTCCCTTTATAATGCATAAATAACATTCATGCATGCATACATATATATGCATTTTAGCAGTCCATTTGCATTTAAATAAGAAGCCAAAATCCCTTGTAAAATATCCACTTGTCAAAATAACCTCTTCCTTATAATATGTACTTCCTAGTTAATAATATAGGGAAGGAAAGCCAGAAATCCCCCCTTGTAAAATAGCCAATTAAAGCCCTAGAACCCTAGACCATAAAATACCCATAGAACCTTCATACCAACTCCAAAATAGGTCTACTCACTTTAAAAATAATACACATTAAAAGACCTTTAAAATGAGACTAATTTCATCCAATTAGGAGCTCGTATGAAAAAGTTGGGTTTTTGGGCCTCTTTGTATACTACATGTATGTATATTTGTATCTTTGTATTTATGTATCATATTTGACCTCATCTCCGTCTTTAGTCAACATGAAACTTGTAGACCTCATCGAGATCTACAATTTTCATGTTATGAGTTTTTCCAAATTCAGCCCCTCCTCTCTCTACCCTTATTTCTTTGTCCAGCCAATCACAGCAGGCCACGTGGCGCCATCTGGTTGCGCCACGCGGCCCGCTCCCCTTGCCCAAGCCGCCTCTGCTCTCGGTCGTTGGATGATACTTCAATCCTACGGCCACTGGATGGCCACGTACACCTTTCACCTTGACCGTCAGATCAGATCCTCCGCCTCATCTCAATCGCCCGTTCGCGCCTCTTCCTCAGCACGCCACGTGGCGCTTGTTGCGCCCTTGGATGATGCACTCCATCCCTCCATCTCAACCGCTCAGCCCGCTGTGCATCACAGGCCCTTCGATCTTCCTCCGATCTGATCCCCGTCGCTCGTCAGCGCCCTCTCCTGCGCACGACACCTGGCACCATCACGACCCTTGGATTAGGCCATTCCTGATACAATCCACACCGCTCCGCGTGCACTTTGCCCCCATCGTGCCACGTGGAAAGCTCCTGACCCTCAGATCGTTTCGCCCGGATCTAATCTTAACCGCTCTATCCCGCTTCGATCACCACCGTTGGATCACAAGATCCAACGGTGGAGACTTCGTCTTCCACCTCCGGTCACCCTCTCTCCCATGTTCTCAGACTTACGCGAGGGGCTCGCCCTTTCTATTTTCGTCCCCACTACAACCACCCTCGCCGACTGCCAACACCGCCACGAGGGAGCCCACTCTACCCACTTCCTCACCAGCTCCCTCGATCACCATGACTCCCACCAGAGCCGCTCCACAACCCCCACGAACTCCACCTTCCAGCGACTCAACCCATCACCTTCAACCTATAAATCCTCGCCCTCCGGCCACTATCACTCCCATCCGCCATTACAGGAGAGACCCCCGAGCTCAGAGCTCTCGATTGGTGACAGCAATTGGCCATCTCTTCGAGCGAAGACAGGCATCTGCTCCAGCGAGATCCACGGCACCCTCCGCCGTGTCGCAGCCACCCTCCGCGTAGCTGCTTGAGCTCGGGACCTTACCGATCCCTAGAGCGACGACCAGGGACTCCAAGAGGAGCTCCGATCCCCAGGTAATCACCTCCATCTTCCTCCGATCCCTTCTTATTTTTATTTTTGTTTTTCTCCGATTTTATTCACCTTCCACCGTGATCTTCTCGCTCCACCTTCACCTCTCTGAGCTCCGCGACGGAGCTCCAACCTTCGCGCACCATTCCGTTCCTTCAAACGACGCATATCACTTTCCATCGACTCCAGCTCCGCCATCTGGGCGGAGCACCATCGTCGGACCACCCTTGCATTGCCATAGGCCTCGCCGTTAGCTTCCCATACCTCCACGCAACTCCACGTGCTTCGGCTATTCCCTAACCCCTTGCTGGTACTCTTCACTTCACTGGCCGGAAGCTCGTCGCAGCTTCCCTCGAGCTTCATCAGCAGCGAGCTCCAGCACATCTCCACCGCTCCTGAAGCCACCGGAGGCTTCGCCGCCACGCTCCGCGTCTTCCGAGCTACTTCATACACTCTGGAGAGCGTCATCGACGACTGGAGCTCAGGGCGGAGCAAGCTCCCCTCCGCTGGAGCCCCACCTTCTCCTCCGCAGGTGGCGAAGGACCGTTGAAGACGAAGCTCTAGCCACCGTTCGATCATCTTGATCGAACGGTCCCGCTACCCGCCATGTCACCCTCGACCGGAGCTGCACAGAACCGTCGGATCGATCAGTGATCCTACGATCATCATTCATCCACGTCGCCAGTCAACCGGAGCATCACAGAGCCGTTGGATCCTTCTAGATCCAACGGTGTTTAGCGCGCCACGTCGTCATCTCAGGAGCAAGCTCCATCACCGTTGGATCATTCAACGATCTGACGGACTCATCTTCACCGCGCGTCTTCATCCCTCAACCGTGGATCACTCTTGATCTAACGGTCTTGATCGCGCCACGACGACTGGTCCGAGCCTCTACCTCGACCTCTAGGATCGGACCACCCGAAGCTTCGCCGAACCTCACTCCAAACCTCCAAGGAGCCCGAGCCTCGATCCGAGCCTAGGCGCACCACGTGAGAAGCACGTGCGCTTGGGTAAATTGCACAGAAACCCCAGGAGCTTTCAGATATTGCAAATCAGTCCCTGTGAAGCGTTCCACACGTGAGGAGCACATGTAGCCGTGGAGAAATTGCATTGAGTCCCCCAGCATTATAGGTAATTGCACTCAAGTCCCTGCCAGCATATTTGCTTTATGTAACTTTATTTTCCTGTATTGCATATACACCCCTGTGTTTGCACGCATCCATAGGTTGCATTTTACATCATTTTTAAATTCTAAAAATTGCATTTTGTTGAGCAACTTGTCCTCTGTCTATTGTGCCATGTGTCATATTTTTGTAATTACAGTAGAATTATCAATGAATTAATTGGTTGTTTTGTGTAATATTTTGCCCAGTGACACCTTTTAATTTCTAATTAATTTTCTGTGATTCCAAAAATCCTTAAAAATTCACAGTAGCTCTAGGACAGTGAACTTAACATTGCATAAAAATTTCATGTCATTTGCATACATATCGAGGCCTGAATAAATTGATGAGTGATTTTCTTATTTAAATTTTATTGAACACATTTCACATTGAAATTAAGATTTGTCAATTTTCCTGGATTCCTCATCATCAGATCTATCTAGGATAATTTTTGTTCCTGAAAACAATTTGATTTGACATTTATTACAATTAAATTAGTGAAAATCACCCTATCTACATGTTTAATTCACAGTAAATTCATTTAATGTCTAAAAATTCCAAAAAAATTAGGTTAGTTCATTTTTATCATAATTAATCATCTGGCCAATTTTTAGAATTTTTGACTCCATTTGATACCTTAATTGAATTAACTTCATATTGGCCTGTTGGTTGCATGTGTTTTGCATAAAAAACCGAAAAAGACCAAAAATATTTCCTCTAAAAATCGAACATCGAATTTTGTTAAAATTTGACCTAAGGAGACAGATGCCTCCTGAGTTCGACCTTGGACTTCACCAAGTAAAAAAATTTGCCGCTTGAAATTAACACAAATTTAATTAAAGTGGTTCTTGATTAGCCCTCTCGTATCCGATTGCAACGAACACTTTAAATTAATTTGGACATTAATCTGACCGGATTAACAAGGGTGCGGGAGCGTTCATCAAAATGACGCCGTTGTCGGGGAGGCACGGCTTAGGTTAATTTGCAGTGAAATTCCCATTGTTTGATTTTCAATCCCCGGGTAGTCTGACCCCTGGTTTTTCTTGTGAATATTTCTCTGACTTTTAAAATTTTTTGCATTTTTTGTGTCGTTCTTTATCTGACCTCAACTTGTTTTTATGCGAGGGACACCGGAGTCGAAGACGCTTCGAGGAACACGCATTCGAATTCGTTTGAGTGATTTGAGAGAACTTGTAAATTTCATTTATTTCCACATTTTTCGCATCATTTCCAGCGGTTCCCGTTTGGGTTCTCGCGTGTGTAAAAATAGTGGAACTGTGTTCCCGTGTGCTGTGTGGTTGAATTGTAACTTAGACTTGCACTAGCGGCTCCTTGAGCCACTCTAGGAATTGCTTGTACCCGTAAATTTTAGGACCACACATACACTTAAAAGACGTACCAGATCTAGTCAAATTGAACTTGTTCTCCACTCGCTAATAGAACTGCCTGTCTAGGAGCGGATTTTGTCATCTGCATTTGCATATAGTATAAAATTTCAATACTGTCTTGCATCCTGCATAAAAGCGAAGGGATCACTGTAAGTCTTCTCAACTCAGCATACGCATCATTGTTTTTTCATGCATCGGCTTTTCTCGATTTCCCCCTCAGTTTTTCGAACTTAAATTAAACGGAAATTGGGGCTGGACGTTAGGCGTGCTGTGTGGTTGGACTAAACAAGTGAGAACTTAACTTAAAACAGGGACTGCTAACAGTATTGATCAAAAAAAATTGATAAAAGTAAAAAAATGTTTGCAGGAGACTAATCCCCGACCTTGTTTTCAGGCTGAGTGAGGGTACTTGAGTGTGTGTGAACACCTTCAGGCAGAGCCCAAATCCCCGCCTTCCATATTACGGGCCAACTAATCCTAGCAAATATCACGAGTTGGATACTTTTAGCTCATTGACAAGTACCAAGTAGCCTCCGCCTGTTTGCGGGTAGATAGGGGCGAACCAGCGATGCTCTGCGACAAGGCCTAGCTTTGTCAGCCTCTGCCTGCTTGCAGGTAGATAGGGGCACGTCTTTGAGTCCCCAACTCTGGATAGGAGCAAAGAAAGGGAGGATCGACGGTATCTTAGGCGACGGGATAAATAGGGAAGACGCATCCGGCTCTGAGCCGACTTCCCTATAGGCCGCGTAATCCTTGCTATCTTGCTTGAAAATCACACTTAAAATTTACAGGATAAATTGGACTCGGTTTCGAGTCCTTCACTGTGTTGAGTGTGAACCCAGGGTCTTGGATTAACTTGTTTGCTTCAGGTAGGAGTAAAATCCTATCTTCTTCTCGCCACGGCAAGATGAATGACCTGGGGGAATATCGACACATTATTTGCCAATATTTCTCTAAGTCTCCCACAAAAATCATCTTCACAGGCCCAAGCGCACCTTGAGCCAACCAGGAATCATGACCCTCTTGAGTTCTGGATCCCTCACAACCAGGGTGGTTACTCTCAAACCAACCCTTCCCTCTCCTCTGATCTTACCGAGGAAGACCATCGCCTCGGTAAGAATTCCTTCCCTGATTTATCCCTCTAAACCAGATCATTTTCATTTCCCAAGACTAGAGGACAAGATGCCACCAAAGAAATCCCCACATGAGGAGAACACAGATGACCTGCTTCAGCAAGTATTGGCTCGCCTCGCCAAAGTCGAACAACAGAATGCCCAATTGTCAGGCAGGCCGAAATGGGGAAGGATCAGTCTCGCCGCCCATCCCCAGCATATCAAGAAACCAGACCCGTTCCTGCACCGCGCTTTCAGTCCAGGCCAGAACAAGGGTACCAGCCTCAACAGTACCAGCAGCAGCAGCGCACCTACCAGCAGGGGCCAGCACCGTCCCATCAGCAGCAGCAATATCGGCATGGCTAGCAGTGCCAATACAGAACCTCGTCTGCACATTAGCCAGCCCAGCCCACTGAATTGGAGTCCCACACCTTGGCGATCCAGACCCTGTCTAATAGGGTCCAACAGATGCAGAATGATTATCTGGATATGAGAACTGATCTCAATCGTGTCTCTCGTTCCCAGGACCAACAGATGGCGCCAAAGACCCCGATTCCCGCACAGGTTCAGGCCAACCCGAACAACATACTCCATGGCCAGAACCGACCTCGTGATCAGGTATACTATTCAGATAACTATTTATCTGAACATGAGATCCTTTCATACGATAATGTAAATCAAATGTCCCTCTGGAGCGGAAGGACCGTGACCATACCTGATCGGGCACGGGCACAGAAGGAAGGAACTTCCAAGTCTCTACCTGAGGAGAACTTGGAGGAGGAGGAGCAGCAGCACCACCACCACCGGTAGAAGAAGAGGACATCTGAGTCCTCGAAGCAGCATTCCCGCACCATTAGTGAGTCCGGCGAAACTGATGAAGAGCCCGCACCTCCATCTGAGGAGGACCGTCCAGAAGAAGCGGAAGACGCATCACTAATTTCGCCCCAGCATGTTTCTTTTAGTTCAAGTCAGAGTCCTAATCTGTTTCAGAGTCCGAGTCATGTACAGAACTCAGTTCCCAAAGTTAATGAAAATCTTTCAGTTTCCGAACATGAGTTAGAGTCAATAATCCCTTTCCCCCGAGCTCTTACGGGTGGAAAGAAGAAAACCAAAAAATCCAAAAAGATGACCTGAGATGGCTGAATTCTGCAACAAATATATCAAGGTCACAATCCCCTTTGACAAGTACGTGGAGATGACCCCTGCATTCCAAAAATACCTTAAGGTGAAATGCACACCTACTAGGGTTAGCAGGAAACCAAAAGCCGTGTTGAGAAACACGTTTTATCAGTAGCCACGACTTATGCAATAAAAATTCGTTTCCTAGGAAACGAAGAGACATGGGTGCACATTATATAGTGAGTCATGTTGATGACATCGCGTTTGCACGCACTCTCCTGGACAATGGTTCCTCAATCAATCTGATGCTTACAGCCCTCTATGAGCGGCTTAATCTCGGACCTCTTAGGAAATCTAGAGCTCTTCTACAGTTTGCTGACAAATCAACCAAGAGGTCCCAAGGAGAATTGAGGAACATTGTGATCAAAGTCGAGGGACAAGAATACATGGTGGACTTCACTGTCCTGGATATGGAAACCCCTCGCAATTGGAGAGATTCCCAGATCATTCTAGGTAGGCCTTTCCTCAGAACAGTAGGGGCCTTATTTGACTATAAGATCGGGAAAATTCAGTTCCAAACTCCAGGCGGAGATGAGGAACTGGAAATGAAGCAGACAAGATGGCAGAGACCGGACTCAAAATCCAGCACCGAGTACTCTTCTACCGAAACAGACTGTGAGCATGTAGACTTAGTTGGGCCATTGAGACAGAACCTAGCCAGCACCGATGAGTCCATCTCCTCCAAAGATGATCCAGTGCATGAGTCAGTTTGCGAGGTCCTCAGAGACGAGTACAGCTCAGAACCTGCATCGCCCTACATCTTCGATGACATAGAGGTCCAGTTGGGCCTGTCTGTCCTTCCCTCTTTAGGACAATAGGAAGATGAGGGTGACGAGTCGGACCGTGGCTTTTGCCGATTGCATGGAGACTTTGACGATCCGACTCTTGAGCCGAACAACTTGGTGGCAGCTATCACAGAGAACGATCCAGCCACTTCCAACACCGAGCCAGATCAGATTGAGCCAGACTTCTTAGACGATCACACTATTCCTGAGCTCAAACCTTTACCCACAACTTTAAAATACGCCTTCCTTGTGAGACAAGACAAGAAATTTCCGGTCATCATCAGTTCGCAATTGACCGAGGAGCAGGAATCTCGCTTGCTAGAGATCCTAGAGAAAAACCGAAAGGCGATAGGCTGGAGCATTTCCGATCTCCACGGGATAAATCCCGCTCTGTGTTCGCACCATATTTACTTGGAAAACGAAGCCAAATCCTCTCGTGAATTCCAACGCCGGGTTGAATCCAAATTTACGAGAGGTCGTGAAGAAGGAGATAGAAAAATGGTGCAACGCGGGTTTCATTTACCCAATCTCTGACTCTAAGTGGGTGGCCCCAATCCATGTTGTCCTGAAAAAGTCGGGAATTCAGACGACCACCAACGAGGACGGAGAGGAGATCGTGACACGAGTACCAACGTCGTGGCGCGTCTGTGTGGATTACAGACGCTTGAATGCCACGACGAAGAAGGATCATTTCCCCTACCATTCATTGATCAGATCTTAGAGCGACTAGCGGGGAAAAAGTTCTTTCTGCTTCTTAGATGGGGGTTCTCGAGCTA